>JXTC01000061.1:360703-597356 GCA_002914845.1 Trema orientale
TACAATCTAAAAGTGTTGTTGATTTTGTCCAAATATTAGAGACTAATATTATATAGAAACTCTCATCAGCTTCTATTTATCTTATTCTTATCCCTAATAATTATTTATATTTCTCCTATATATATATATGAAAATTTATTCTTTATATTGGACTAATCTCTCAATTTTGTAAGGAAAGAAAATTTCTTCCTCATAATTTATTTACATGAGATGCTCACAACAATTTGGAAGCAGTAAATTTTCTTCTGAAGAACTATTCTCAATAGCATCACAAGCCTCTACAAAGAATTATTGTTGGCAAGCAAGCTGAATATAATTATTGAAGTTTCACATAAACAATACTCAAGCTCATCTCTAAAGTGTTGCTCACATGCAACATACTCTTTTTCCTTCCTAGAGATTTTTTCCACTGGGTTTTGCTCTACTAAGGTTTTAACGAGGCGTTGTTGAGGTTGGGTAAATCTAATAGAAATGTTTCGGTATGATTATTTAGATCCTGATCAGAGCCTTATACTTTTCGAGTTCGCTTGCAATTGGCACCAAATCTTCTCTTGGACTGAAAAAAGTGTTTGGAGAAACCATCAATGAGCTCTTTCAGTTATCAGATTCAAGACAAATCAAAGTTGAGCTTGATGAGCTCTAGCGAATGATCACATCTACTATAGCTCAGGGGACTTAATGTTTTGGAGTTTTTCGAATTTTTGGGATTAATCCTAAGACATGGATTAGTGCTAATTAAGCACAAAAATTATTGACCTAAACTACATGTCACTTGGATGCAAACTACACGTCACTCAAGCCCAAACTACACGCCGTTTTGAAAGGGTCCTCTGCATGTACAAGCTGCCCGACGTCTCTAGAAAGCTCCAGAACCTTCCAACTTGTGCTCAAAGAACTTGTAGCTCAAGTGCTTGAAGAGCAAGCCGCCCCACGCTTCAAGAAACCTCCAGAAAGTTCTAACTGCCACTTCATTCTCTTATACACTAAGTACTTACAAGTCAAGTACTTGTAGACTAAGTACTTACAAGCCCAGTACTTGTAGCCTAAGTACTTATAAGAGAAGTACTTGTAAATTAAGTAAACTTAGTCATTTGACACCTATTTCCCTTGTAAACTAAGATCTTGTCTTACAAGGCAATTTTTGCCTATAAATAGAAGGGTACTCCCTTCATTTTGGAACACCAATTTTTTCACCTCACTAATACAAGCTCTCATCTTCTCTCTTTAATTCTTCTTTCAACTGTTCTCTCTCCCTCTTGTTCTCTTTCTTGATCGAAGCTCTCAAGCTTCCCCTTCTCTCTCTTGCTTTTATGTTCAATCCGTGGTCTAGCATCATCCACGCCACCATCCTCATTCTCCACACTTTTTCTAACTTGTGTACTTTAGTGATCTTTGGGTACCGAGCTACTCTTCACAATCTTGTGCTTGACCTGTAGCACAAGTTCGAAGTTTTGTGCTCTCTATATTTTTTTATATAAATATATCTGTCTTGTATCTCTACCTTGGCAAGAAATTTGTATTGCTGCTCTAAGTGCAATCAATTACTACGCTTCCCCTTCCTCGTAAAATAATCTATATTGCTGCCTTAAGTGCAATCGGTTACTTTGCTCCCCCTTTTAATTATTGTGTGCATTTATTTAGTGATCTGTGTTGTTTTCCCTCGCAACGGGTCATATCGCTTTATTTAAATTTCAGTACTTTAATTTCAGTTATTTATTATTATTTCTGATAATATAGCTGAATTTACCGTCTCGTAATTCTAACCCCTCTAATTAATTAAAACTGGCATATAGACGGTATCGCCTTCGTCAGTTTCTAACTATTTATTTTCTGCACTTTATTTCTGTTGCTAACTTCTGGTTGACGCAATGGTCGGTTTATTCGCCTCAGTCAACTAGTAATATTGAATTCCTTGTCTATTTATTTATTGCATTATTATATTACTTCTAGTCCTCAGTTGACAATATGATCGGTTTATTCGCCTCCGTCAACTTTTAATATTATTTTTATTTCTGCTTATTTTCATGCACACTAAGCGTCAATCTTGTCGAGATACATAGGAAGAATTGTTCTTATTTTGATCGCCTATCCTATTTCGATACGTGGAAGTGTTGTAATGACCCTTTCTGCTGTGCATCCTAATGGTCTAATCCAATTATTTCTACTTTGTTTTGATTAAGTATATGTCACACTAATTAATCCAGAGCACAACTCCGACCCCGAACAAAACTACTTAAAATTATTTTTTTTTTCACTCATAAGCAACATATTCAACATTTCAGATATATACTAGTTTCAAATATTCAACATAAGCACGTACACTCGTTGTTAGAAAATTAAGTAATTTGATATGATAAATTTTTTTGAAAATAATATTTTAGATATTCTATTTTTTCAGGAGAAATATTATTTTTTAGTGGAAGAAATACTCCTTTTTTCGATTTAAAAAAAAAAAAGGATAATAACAAGTCTGCTTTCACTTACTGATGCACCATTATAAAAATTTTCAAAAAAAAAAAATAATAATAACAATTCAGTTTAACTTATATGATGAACTGATGAAGCATCTAAAAAACCAATTTCTAAAAGAATAATAACAATTCGGTTAAATTTATACGATAAAGTGGCAACCTGTTACACATGTAAGTGATAGTTTTACATTTATGAAATAAACCGATTAAAGAAAAAGACAAAGCGTTGATCAAAGATAAATATGATCAAAGATAACTAATGAATATAAAAATAAATTAAAATAAAAAAGAGAATGGTCATTGATAGTTGATAATAAGGACAAAATAAAAAAAAATGTAGATTTGATAGGGGCCGTTTTTGGGATCACCGTTCATTATGTAAGGTAGATATAAAAAAAATGGCAAAAAAATTGTTTTATGAATTAACTAATTGCTTTTAGGATAGAGAAATTTTAAAAGAAAAAAATGAAAGACAGTGAATTTGATTGGAGTCTTTTACATTCCTTTTTAAAATTACACTGGTTTAGGATAAGATATTGTTGATGTTCAATGCCTAACAGCTAAAGTTTTGTTAATTAAAAACTTCCACTAAAATTTGTTTTTATCGGCATTTTAAAAATGTATTTTCTCCACCCAACGCTTCTTATGATATTTTTAGAATTAAACTATCTAGCTTATTAGCATTCTTATAATAATGTGATTATTAAAGGAAATAAAAACATTAATTATCAAGCACGTTATTCGCGAGAATAAAAAATTCTTTTGTCTTTTCCCCCTTTTTCTCCATCAATTAATCGATTAGTCTTCATACATACTTTTGTCTAATCAATTTTTTCCTTTTGAAATGCTTGAGCTCCATTTGGAATCTGAATTTTGGGAAAGAAAAAAAAATTGAATAGATTTTATTTTCTCTTATTTGAATTCAAAAAATAATCGACAGAAATATTTTTTTAAGAAAAACGAGAGTTAGATTTAATATCTTTTTTTAGTATATAGAATGTTAATATATTAATTAATATAGCTAAAAATATTAAAATAAAGTCTGAAAAATTTTAAGAAAAATATTTTGCTTTTTTTTTTTCTTCACAATTTTTTTTCCTCTAATATCCAGATTCCAAACAGAGCCTTAAATTCTTGATGTCAATTTTCTTTAGTCTTGGCTTAGAATGAAATATGCATGTCCCCTTCTGCTTGTCATTATGTTTGTATAATATTAATTGTGATTCCTTCTCCCTCGTTTGGTCCAAGAAAGCATATGATTGTTTTGCGGATCAGTACCAATAGTTAAGATGTGCATGTAAAATTTTTTATTTTCTCTTCTCTATTGGGTGATTTTTTTTTTCCTGATTTTTTTCCATTTGTTTTCACAACTATTGTTTAGAAAGAATAATGCAAAGGGACATTATATGGTGTTGACATCATATGATATGTCAGTATTTTATTTAGTCATTATAATTACAATTCAAGTAGAACTTATGTGAGACTCGACTATTAATTATAATCACTCAATAATAGAATGGCACGTTGTACTCTTAAGATAGTGATGGTTTAGCATAACAAAGTTAAACCAATTACGCTAGTAACTTAAAACACAATATTACAATATACTAGGACTCCACACCACTACTATATATATGCATACACATATATGAGTTGCATATACATATATGTTTCCCCCATTTTCACATTGTCTCACATAAGTAAGTAATATATAAGCAAACCTAACACTCCTAGTCATAGAGCTCTACGTTAGATAATCTAGGCTTCGGAACAACAATCAAAGGTGTAGATTTCTCCAACACAACACCAAGTTTCTCTTGAGAATCCAGCTTTGCGCCACTCGGCAGTTTCCACTCAAACAAGTGCAACAACGTAGCCAGCACGTGCATAAGCATCCTCTCGCCCAGAGGAAGCCCAGCACATATTCTCCTACCAGCCCCAAAAGGAATGTACTTGAGATTGTTCCCAAAGTAATCCAATTTGGACTCTTCGTGGGCCTCCAAGAACCTTTCGGGCCTAAATTCTGTTGGGCTGGCCCAAAACTGAGGGTCCCTTTGCATGGCCCAGGCGTTGAGAAAGACCTTAGTGCCCTTGGGAATGGTATACCCTCCCACGGTGCAAGACGTGGTTGGGGAACGAGGCAGCAGAAGTGGGGCCGCGGGGTGCAGTCTCAGCGCTTCTTTCACGACAGCATGGAGATAAGTCAACTGACTTAGGTGGGACTCTTCGACGTTGTTGTCGTTTCCCACCACGTCGGATAGCTCCGCTTGACATTTTGCGAGTGTGTACGGATGTTTCATAAGTTCTGTCATTGTCCACTCTACCATTGCCGAAGTTGTATCTGTCCCACCTATCACTATGTCCTGTTCATGAAAAGAATGCCAGAAATGAGCAATATTGTCGATCGGCAAACTAAACTAAACTAGATTTGAATGTGTAGGCTAATTAGTAATAACTTCTGCTTTCAAAAAAGAAAAAAAAAAGTAATATAACTTCTGCTTCAAAGTGAGTAAACAAATAATATTAGAGAGAAGATATTTTCAAAAGAAGTATACTAATATCAAAAGCATGCATCACAATAATTTATTGGTGATCTTGCTGGACTTATAAGAACTCTATATAATCCACTCAGACACTACCATTCTAACATTTTTTTCATAAATAACAACAAATGTTTCCAAGCTTAAACAAGTACATAACTAAGAAAAAAGCTAAGCATAATTGATGATGATGATCTACTAATGTCAATTAAAATTAAAAGAGTTTGTGTACGTTATACTTTTTAGATCACGGCACAAGATATATACATATGAAAAAAAATAGAGTTATAACAAGCCTCTTTTATGTTTTTTCTTAATTATTTTTATTTTAATTCCTGTAATTGAAAAGGGGGAAAAAAAAGTTACCAAAAAAATAACAGTAATTAATCAATGATAGAAGAAAAGAATTGCATCTTCGCCAATATTTAGTTTCATCGATTTCTAAGAAAAGACAAAGAAGGTTAGTATAACAAGAAGTTTTAACTTATTAAGATCAGTATATGTGTATATACGTATATATATTACCATAAGCATAGCCTTGATCTCGGTCGAAGAAATCGATCTTCCAGTGTCACGGTCTTTAAAATCCAAGAGGACCTGCAAAAAATCCTTGCCTTGATGTTTCTTTTCTTCTGCATGAACATGATCTCGATGATCTACTTCGCATGATTTTCTTTTCTGAGCAATGACAAAGTCAAAAATCCGCTCGAGCCATCTTGAGACCTTCTTCATGTTCCTCTCCACTCCTTGCACGTCCAAGCATGCAAGCACCGGGAAGAAGTCCGAAATATTAGGCTTGCCTAGCAGCGAAACGAGTTGCGAAACCGCAGTCCTAAACTCGGCCCCGAGACGTTTTTCCTCCTCACCATCAAGTGAACCACCCCAAAACATGCTTGTTATCATATTAATCACAGTTAGAAACGCCAATTCGCCAATGTCGATTGGCATCCCAACCTTGTTATAGATATCTCTAACACTTTTCTTGAGCTCGTTCCTCCTAAGCGTGTAAAAAGCATCGAGATTTTCATTACTAAGCATTTCTCTTACGAATATTTTTCTCAACAAGCGCCACTGAGGACCGTACGGAGCAAAGGCAATATCGTTTCCACCAAAAGAGAAGGCCAAGGAAGCTATACTAGGGTTTCGGTTAGCAAATATTATGTCATGGTCACGTACCACTTCTTTTGCCAAAGATGGAGAGCTTATAATGACGCAGAGTTTGCGCCCTATGGAGAGCTTGTAGATTGGGCCGTAAACTTGGGCCAGTTCCATGAACATCTTGTGGAGGTCCGGCCCAAGGTACGGGAGGTGGCCTAGCAGTGGAAAGCCTTTTGGTCCCGGAGGCAACTGGAGTAGTACTGACCTCTTTGTTGTTCTTAGCCTTTTGATCAGCCATAGCAACCAAAGCATACCTAAGATGAAGGTAAGTGCTAAGGCGAGTGGTAATTGCCAGAATGAACTTTCAAAGACGTTCCTAACATCCAAAGTGAGAAATTTCACTCAGTATAATTTAAATAGTCTTTTTGTCAGAATGAAATTTCTCGTTGAAAAACTATTATATATACATATGTGTGTGTATATATATATATCCAAATAAGGGTGACTTTTAACCAGATCAAGAAAAAGACGCAGCATATTTTAAATTTAAATAGTAATAGGAATGCTGTTAATTTTTATATCTTCTATTTTTTCTGTTTTGTTCTTGTTTTTGTTTTTGTTTTGTTTTGTTTTGTTTTTTTTTTTTTTTTGTGAGTTGTGATTTCCTAATTTACTTAGAGAGGGCTAAAAGCACGAATTAAACTTCCCTATTTTCACTATCTATGAGTCTAGCTAACGTTTTCAACAAGACCAAACCCATGCTTGCCGGGATGTGACATAATTATCGACTCATGCCCCAGTTCTTCCAAATTTGTTTAAAGTACAGCCGTTGTGAACCCTTCACCTCATATTTAAACAAATATTATCTCTTGCCTTGTCTGGAAACATAAAGGGGCAATATGACCAAATAGAAAGCCTTTATGAGGAGTTTTCTGCGCACCATAAGTGGAATGAGATCAGTTGATCTCAATTTTTATTGTCCTTTTCGTGAGCCACTAATTATGTGACGTTACATAGCCACTAAATAATAGAAATATTTTGTGAGAACTCTTAAAAAAAAAATCATTGGAACTCATGGTTCTGGTGATCCCTTTTACTAATTAAATAAACAAAAAGGGTAAGTCACAAAACTTAAAACAGCACTCTTTCAATATTTATGGATTCGGAAGTGTTGATTTTACCCACCAATTTGTTTACACATATGAAGTTAAAAACTTTATTTTTCTAAAACCCTAGCGGGGAGGTTAATTACCCGTCCCACTAAGTAATGTATATAAAATAAATAAAAAATATTATGATTATAATACATACGTAACATACGTAAATACACATAAATAAATATATGTAATATACTATTTTATTGAATACAACTAATTTTACTGTGTTATTATACGTTCTCTCTCTCTCTCTCTCTCTCTCTCTCTTAAAAACCAATTCTTCAAATATTTTTCAAAAATAAGTATGTGTACTTGCCTACCCGTACAGTACAGAGGATACTAGAAGTAGAACTCGCCCCAGTAACTAAAACGTAGGGCGGGAATGGGCACAGGTAAGGGCCGGATAACCTTACCCGTCACTCCGCCATCCCTAGTAGTTCTATCGACTGATTCTTGATCATTATATAACAAATGGCTTTAAATTGGCCAGTTTTGACTTTTAATAATACACACATTATTTAGGAGTTTTAAACACACTCATATATATATGCACATATATAATAATATCAAGAGGACTTACTTTGTCATCATTCTGCCTTGGTTTGAAGACTGATATCAGTTTCTTAGTTGGGAGCAATCCTAGTATTCCGATCGATGTTCATATGATCTCCTGCCCACAGTGAAACAAGTCATCCTGTAATTATTAATATCTAGCTCATTCAGTTTAATTTATTCAGGTATTTATTACTTTTTCATTATTAAAAAATAAAAATAAAAAAGAAAAAGAAAAAGAAAGCGCGTATACGAATTTCTACTGGTCCTGCTTCTTCGATCTGCACCATAAAAATATATGGCTATAAACTAGAAAGAGGAAGAGCTCTTACATATGAAGCAAGGGATCAGAAAAGAATTAAAACAGTAGTAAGAATGCAAAGCTAAGTGATCATGAAGATTATTTACGTAAATTGACAATTAATTAAGCTTATAAGTTATAATATAAAGCCGCTATATACAGACCAAGAATATTGATTTGCTAACTCACTCAATTCTGAAGGCACCGCAACAACGTCAACTACTGAATCGCTCACTCTCACTGATTACTCTCTTATGAATTTGCTCATCCACATCGTACTTATTATATATCTCATGCTCTCAAGTATTTTGGGTATATATAAAGGATGGAGATCACCTGTGTCCCCGTTCTCTGTCCCCTACTCTGTCCCGTTCATAAAAAAGGGCCACGTGTACCCCAAAAGAAAATAGTACTAGACCTTGTTCGGAGAGTACATTTATACCAACAGCCAATTGATTAATTTTTCATTTATCATACTACAACTGAAGGAGAGAAACAAAAGGCAAACTCTCTCTCATCTCAAGAAATATAAATTGACTCTTAGTAAATTCAAGTCGAACTGAACAGTACAAAGGCTTCTCCCATCTCTAGTCAGTTTACCAATCAATAAAGCGCAGTCTTTCCGATCTGGTTGACGTTTTTTTCTTCTTTCATAAGGAAAACTAAATGGAATGGAATGAAGAAAGTGGATCTGAAAAGCTTAACCTCTGGTCAATGAGATTATTCTCAAACAAATTGAATAAATGATTCAATGTCCTCAAAAAGAAAAAATTCTAAATCAAATTGTTCCATTTAATAGAAAAAAGAATGAAATAAATATTATCAGAGTAATTTCTTCCAAGTCCTTAATTGGTGATCATTTGGTAATATATACTCCTGAATTAACGGATTTGTGACGATCTTTTTAGTTAAAAAAAAAGTTAAAAATTGGACAAAAAAAAGGTATGTGACATGCAATTTTAAAGAAAAAAGCCATCTTAATTATTTCAGATTCACAGGCCTAAGGTTTGGGAAGACTTTTTTTATTAATATCTTCATCCAGGGACCAAATAATTAATGCATAAAAAATTCAAAGATCTTTAGTGTGACAAAACCTTAATTAAATGTCAGTAATCTGAAAGCCATCTTGAGTTTTTAGTTATAATTAACTCATTTATATATGTGCACCAATCCAGTAGGTTTTTTTTTTTTTTATCTATGTATAGGTATTAATTTGGCTAATAAAAATTTAGTATGCACATTTTTTTATTGTAAAAAATAAGAAAGAGAAAGAACATTAATGATACACGTTTTTTCATGTACTTCATTATAACCGTTAGATCACTATTAGATGATGATCCAACGGCTAAAAAAAAAATAACTGCCCATAAATAAAAGAAAAAAATACCTATTGAATTGGCAACCATATATATATATATAAAGATTGTCAATTCAATAGGTATTTATATATATATATTCTTTATTAGTTTATTTGGGCGTACTTGAGTTTCTACTTATAATTTAACTCATTTATACACGTGTATATAGTCTTTATTCAGTTTAGTCCGCCCATCTAGAGTTTCCAGTTATAATTAACTCATTTATAATATATATTCTTTATTAGTTTATTTAGGCGTACTTGAGTTTCTACTTATAATTAACTCAATTATATATATTTATTCAGTTTAGTCGCCTTTTGGGCGTACTTATGGCTGCCGAGGCTTTTATTTTTTTTAAAACAATTTTCTGTATTCGAGTGTTTGACTTATATGTACGATGCTTTGGTCTTTCGGACGTTTTTATTTTCCCTTACTTTTTTCTGTTTTTTCCCCATCCTATTCAAAAAAGGAAAGAACATATACAAATAGCGACGACATACCTGTTAAGTAGCTATATATAAGTTTGTTTTGTTCTTATATATTTAGCAAGGCAAATAGTCTATCTTCTTTATTTGTAGGCTTTATTATACTCTGTTCTTTTTATATACGCATTATTCTTAATAGTTATATT
Organism: Trema orientale; assembly: GCA_002914845.1. NCBI lineage: Eukaryota > Viridiplantae > Streptophyta > Magnoliopsida > Rosales > Cannabaceae > Trema > Trema orientale. The sequence goes on from JXTC01000061.1 coordinate 370,812, forward strand.
CTTAATAGTTGTAATAAGAAATTTTAGCCTCCTATCCTTCCTTTTTGAATCTTTGATTGCATTAAATAATATTCTTTGATTAATAAACTCTCGATGCTTTTTGCAGCCGAATCATATCTTGAGTTTGAGGGGATGTTAAATAACTATATCTGTGTTTATCATTATTTATTTAATAAGGATAGAATAGTCTTTTATCTTTTTTGTCATGTGCTCTTTTTTTTTTATGTACGCTTTATTTTAGAAAGTTTCAACAAGAAACCTTAATCTCATATTCTTTCTCCTCCATTTTCGGATTGCATGATGATATATAATTAATAGCAACGTGTCTTCGAATTTTGTTTGAGAGAACTTGATGGCTACTTTATATATTTAGAAAATGTAACCTGCATTAATGTCGATTTAAAAGGATTTGCGATTACGATATGTCTAACTTCAGAAAAAGTTGATCACCTGTTATTGGACCAATAAAACCCGCCAACTCGATTCAATGGTCTAGATATTATGAATCCAATTCTGCCAAATAATTTAGACTTTACGGCCCATTTGATCACTAGAATGAAATTTGGAATGGAAAAGCCATTCCAACAAAAAGTCCATTCCATTATTTGTTTACACATTCCATTGTTTGTTTACACATTTGGGTTATAAAATTCATATTCCATGGTAATTCTAATTCCACCAAATAGAGGAATTACAAGTCAACCGGCCATCTGTGTAATCAATTTTCTATTCTTTAAAAATATCTAAAAAAGTTACTTTACTCTTTTTATCCTAAAGTACAGATTGTGTCCTTTTAGTTCAGGAGTTATTTAGTTCATATGGTATCTTTTTATATGGAGTAGATGAAATAAAGCTCACTATCATATTTTGAGCTCTTTTTTTTTTTTTTTTTTAACGTTGCAGGAGTTAGTGTTAGTCCATTATTATTTTAGTAAATATTAAATAATAAATAATTGTTTAAATAAATTAAACATTATATTTTTTTAATCTAAACAGGAGATAACTTTTTTAATTAATTAAATTAATAGCTTTTAAATCAATAATAATGGTGTGTTATTTTATAAAATCTTGTATACATGAATAATACATCAAACTGTATACGGTATGATATGTTATTTTCTGAAATCTGTCTTTAAAATTTTTATTTTTTTAAAAAAGAATTTTCTAATGCAAAAAATACATAAATAAATAGGAATTAGTTTTTGTACTAATTTTCTAATAGTAAGGGTGTTTTCATCTATATAATGTTAATTCCATTCCGTTCCATAATAAACCAAACATAGTAATCCCCATTACACTGATTCCAACATGTTAACCAAACAACTCAATCGATTTTCTTTTCCATTCCATTCCTATTCTAAGTCTATTTCTATTACCATTCTTATTCTTTTTCTATTTTTATTTAGCAACCAAACACTACCTTAGAATTCCCGCTCTCCTCGGGATAATCGTCTACATGTGAATCACGTGCCCTACTTTTAATCATCAAATTGAATGTGAGTGAGGTCCATGGCAGGGTCAGGACTTAATTATAATAGAGCGACAATTTCAAAAATGCAATAATAAAACAAAAAGTTACTAAAATTTTATAATAGTACTACTCAACCAAACGAAAATAAAGTAGATTCCCTAAAAATTTGAATTTTCTTTCCATCAATTTCTTATTTTTATGAAGGAATTGTCTTTACGTATCTAAATTTACGACAAAAAGAAAGTTTAGAATACATGTGAAAATTGAATAAATGACTTTTGGATAAAATACATGTGAATTAATGATAATCAGGACATAATTGTTACAAATATATTTTAATAAGGGCAAAATAGGGAAAAAATTTATTTCATATCTAAAATTAATAAAAAAGAACAAAATTGAGTAGGGGCCATTGCCACATGCGCCCCCTTCCATCCACCCCTGTTGGGTTCACTACAGAAATATCATCATGATATGCCCTGCATGCGATCCATGTACATGCATACTTGTTTTGTAATGAGAATATCTTTAGTTCCTCTCACCCAAAAAAAAAAATGAAAAAAATCTTTAGTTGTTTCTCAGACTCTAAGTTTTTTAATTGACGTGTGAATAAAGTGAATGATAATGTTGTAAATATTAAATTAGAAAACTAATAGTATTAATAGAAAAAAAATTCCACATAATATTCAAGGGTGCTTGAATTGGAAGAATAAAGTTCAGGATGAAGATACCAATGAAGATAATAAAATATAATGGGAAGACAGTTGCATACAGGGTGGAAAAAGAAAATTATTGCATATAGGGTGGAAAAAGAAAATTAATCATTTTTGGTTTCTAGGGCTATTTTGTATAATAAAGGGGTGTAATGAGTATAAAGGAAAGGTTTAATCTCAATTGAAAGGTAGTTTTAGGACAAAGTATGGGAATTATATATAAGAGAGTGGCAATAGACTATTGGGCTTAATCTGAGGAGGAATGGGACGGGCCGGCTCGACCTGGCTCAAAAGTTTAAAAATAGGGCCCAGCCCGGTCCGGTCCATTCTTGGCTCGCTTTAAAAAAATAATTAAAAAAGTAAGATTAATACATGTATAATTAGTTAAAAATATTAGAAATTTAAAAATAAAATTTATAAATAAATAAATAATATGTTATTTTTTTTATTGATAAAAGTTTAAAAATAATTAAATAAGCTAAGTATATAGGAGATTTCTACTATATATGATGATTGATAATATACGATGGTGGATGATATTGATACGATAAAGGACCACATCGTAGATTACTATAGGAACTTGTTTGCTAGTGATATGGATCATCGTAATTTTGATTTGATTCATCATGTCATTAATCCGAAGATTATTTCTGACGAATATAATATGAGACTCATTAGTATTCCAAGTGCAGAGGAAGTTAAACAAACTGTTTTTGAATTGGATTGGAATAGTGCCCGGGCCAGATGGTTTTGGTGGATGCAATCTTTAAAGTTGATAAAAGATAAGAATTTTTTCTTTTCTCATGTATACTGAGAAGCTAATAGTTGCACTGATAAGTTAGCCAATCATGGGTTTATGCACAGATATAGGAGATGGTGATATTCTTCTCCTAGATTTCTTTTTCTTTTTGTTAATAGGGATGGGGTTGGTCTTCCCTACCATAAGTTTTGATAATTGTTGTTGGATTTTTTTGTTCTTTTTCTCTTAATAATATTCCCTTGGAGCATTTAGTCAAAAAAAAAAAAAAATCCTTCTCAACTTCTCGTCGTTTCCCATTTCACGTCGTTTTGTTTGTTTATTGGTGTTTAATATTAATATTATTGTTTATTTGTTTGTTTTTTGATATAATAGTCTATCATATGTTGTCGTTTTTCTACTTGGTGACTTCTTGTTTTCTTACTGATATAATGCCGTTTGAGAAAAATTATTAGTCGTTTGTTCAAGCTCAAGAATACTTATTGTTTTGTTTCCCTTCCCCATTGCCTCTGCTAATTTTGACCATAAAATTAAATAGGAGTGTTACTTAACTGCAACAAACGATAATTACAATTCAAATTCCTTTTAAAACAATATCTTTGACTTCAAAAGCAGGGCTGATTTACATATTGGCACAGAGAGATGAAGTTTTCATAACATTGTGTCTCTACACATGCACACCATTAATGGAGGACCAACCAATATTCAACTTATATATATGCTAGTTCCATCATGGTTTTCTATCATCATCAAACCATATAAGATTATCTCTTTAATTACGAAACTTGTTACCTTCCAAATCAATAGACACATACAAGTCACATGTGCAATGCAAGTTGCGTTACACATATTATGCAACAGCAAAACCAAGCACATACTAATACTGAAATTGGTACAAGTTTTAGTTAGTAGTACGCACATGCATCCAAACAATAGCATATATATATATATATAGAGGTTGCCAATCCGGTAGGTTTCTGCTTCTTTTTTTTTTTTTTTACTTACCTATATATAATAGATAATCTAGGCGTTGGAAAAATAAGTAATGGCTCCCGTTTCTTAAGCACAATCCCACATATTTCTGATAGTTCTACCTTTCCACCACAAGGCAATTCCCACTCGAACGCATGCAAAAACGAAGCCAGCACATAAAGTAGCATCCTCTCTGCTAAGGGGACCCCTGCACATGCTCTTCTACCGGATCCAAATGGAATAAAATTGAAATTGTTTCCCAATAAATCAAATTTGCTAGCATCATCATCATCATCGTCACTATTGTTCAGGAACCTCTCTGGTCTAAATTCCAAAGGGTTTTCCCAGTTACTTGGATCCTTATGCATGGCCCAAACATTTAGAAAAATCTTGGCACCTTTGGGTACATTATACCCGCCTATAGTGGTAGATTGGCTTGGATAACGGGGCACTAAAAGGGGCACTGGTGGATGCAAACGAAGTGTCTCCTTTATAACAGCATTCAAATAGGTCAATTTGGACAAATGAAAGTCCTCCACAGTGTTGGTCAACCCCACGACTTGAGTCAACTCTTCTTGGACTTTATTCATTGCCTCTGGATTCTTGAGAAGCTCTGCCATTGCCCATTCCAGCGCAGTCATTGTTGTGTCCGTTCCACCCACTACAATGTCCTATTATATTTAATCACGTTTTATTATTTACCTAACTCACTGTCAGTCGTCAATATATATATATGGGCATCAATCTAGAAGGTTTATTTTTTTTTATCTATACATAGGTATCAATTTGACCAATGAAAATTTTTTTGCATATTTTTTTATATTAAAACGTAAGAGAGAGAAATAGTATTAATGATACACGTCTTTTCATGCACATCATTATAGTCGTTGGATCACCATTAGATGATTGATCCAACGGCTAAAAAAAAATACCTACACATAGGTAAAAAAAAAAAAAAATACCTACTGAATTGACAACCTATATATGTATATTTGTTTTTATAGATAAACGCAGTGGCAAAACAAGCAGAAATATAGTTACAGATAACGAGGGATCCAGAATCAATTTGCAGTGGGTAATAAAGTAATTCTATTAAATACAAAAATGACATAAAAGTTCTAGAACTTCGTAAAAATATTCTAAATGATAATAAAATAGATTGCATATTGAGAAAAACCATCTAAAATTTAAATTATATCTTTACTTAAACATTATCATAGTGGAAAAAAAATTGGAATGCTTGTAAAAAGTGAAAAATCTTTCCAATTTCATCTTTTCTCAATATTTGTTCAGAAAATTAATGAAAAAAGAAAGTTAAATTTAAGTGATTCTAAAAGTAAATTAGATCATTCATATCTCAAAATGGGGACAAATATATAAAACTATATTTTTAATGGAGACAAAAAGTGAAAAGAGAAATTATTTTACATATAAATTTTTTTTTTTTAAATTTGAGTGGTGCCATGGCCCCACTTGCCCCCTTCCCTCCGGGTATGATTAGTAACCACATCATATGTCTAATATGGAGGATTAAGTTTCGAATAATCTCTCCACCCAAACAAAAATGATGTAAAAATTAACATGTACAACATAAAGAAAAATTGTAACTTCTGTTGACTTAGGATTGATTGAACATGTGTACACTGGTTGGAAAGTCCAAGAATATTGAGTCTTTGCTTCTCACCAGCCTCTCTCTTCAATCCAAAGTCGAGATATATTTTTCCCATTTTTCTTTGTCTGTTCTACTCTTGAGACGTAGGAACATAAGACACAAGATATATTGATATATTCTAGACTCTCTATTACCTATATATTTCTCTGCAGTCTTATAAAGTACCATTATATTAGACTAACAACCATCGCATGCCTAGTACTAACTCCGGCCCGAACCCCTTCTACTAAAGAAATACACCGATCTTCAGATATTACACTATTGAAAGCCCCCTACGGAAAATAGTATTTTGAAAGCAACCTTCATATATTAAATTGAGAAAGGCCTTTGAATGTGTGTAATGAATTTTGGTTACTGAACAATATTAAAAAGAAAAATTGGAGAAAGGTTGGATGGGTATAATGGGCAGAAGAAAAGGAGAGAAGAAGGAGTAACTGAGTGGGAAAATACGACAGAGAAAAAAGACAAAATCAAATTGAGGGTTTAGTTCGAAACTAATTAACGGTTTAATATATAGTTTGTACGTAGTTAAATTAAAATTCTAATCAGTTAGTGAATTTAAAACTAGCAGTCGGAAAAATAAGAGGATGTGATAATACAGCCAAACAAAGAAAAATATTTAATTTTCACTTGGACTCGGATTGTTTCTTTTTTTTATTATTATCTACACTTAATAAATTTTATACACAATATCTTAAAAAGAAACTAATATATATTTATATTTATTCAAAAAATATAATTTATATTTTCCTTAAAAAATCGTAACTAACACAATTAATTAAGTAATAAATAAATGAATGGACATAGAAAAAGACACAAAATCGACAAAAGATTTCCTTCCTTTTCACTCTCATTTCTTAAGTAAAGCATAGTTTCAATTTCCACAATTTCCACCAGTTACCAATTAGGAAATGTTCCTAAACTTTAACACCCTAAAAACCTCACCGATTTTCCTAACAATTAACATATTGTTAAAATTATTCAAATATAGTCAATTTAATATATAGTTAATGATATGAAAAAAAATAGGGGAGAGGTCGATGAACATATATACATACCATGAGAATGGCCTTGAGTTGGGCAAGGCTTATTGTTGTGGCATTTGTACCATCTTCATGATCATGATCATTAATCATCTCCAAAAGAAGCTGCAAAAAGTCCTTCCTTTGTACTTCCCCTCCTCCTTCCGTGATTATTCTCTTCCTCTCTTCGATGGCGGAACCAAACATGGCATCAAAAACACGAATAACCTTCTTCGTTTCCCTCTCGATTCCCTGAATATCAAGCCATGCAAGCCCCGGGAATAGGTCGGATACGTTTGGTTTCCCAATCAGCACCATGAGCTCCGTCGTCAGCTTCCTAAACTCGACTCCATCTATAGTCTTTTCCCCTGCTTTTAGCGAAACCCCACCTATCATGCTCATGATTACGTTGACCACAGTTGAACCAGCCAAGCTTCCGAAATCGACCGGGCTTGTCCCGGCCTTATAAACGACGTCGTATACGTGCCTCACCGACTTCATCACCTCTTCTCTTCTCAGTCCGTACATGCCGTCGAGGCTGCTTTTGCTTAGCATCTCCCGGACGAATATCTTCCTTAGCTTCTTCCACTCCGGACCGTACGGCTGGAAAACAATGTCGTTTCCTCCGTACGTGGCGACGTAGGCCGTGACGGACATGTCGTGGTTGGCGAACACCGTGTCGTGGTCGCGAAGCACCTGTTTGGCCAACGACGTGGAGCCTATGACCACGCATAGCTTCTTTCCGAGCCAGAGCTTGTAGATTGGGCCGTAGAGGCTTGAGAGCTCGGTAAACTGTCGGTGAAGGTCTGTCCTTAAAAAGGGAAGGTACCCGACGAGGGGGAGGCCGGTAGGGCCCGGCGGCAGCGGCGATGCGGGGATGGTTTGTGTTGACTTCCGACGGTGGAGGAGGAAGATGATCAAGAGTACTAGTGGGAGAAGGGTGAGAAAAAGAGTTGTGAGAATCGGTCCCACGACAAGTTCGTCGTTGTCGTTTCTAGCGTACTCCAACCACGTCGACCACATTTTTAGAGACTATTGATCAATATGTCGGCAGAAGGGAATTGCAAGGTTGTGGTCTTGTGTTTGATAGGTTTGAAAAGCTTTTATAGATAGAAAATTTGGAGGGAATAAATTAGGGAAAAAAAAAATTGAAAGTGCAAAATATAATTTAGCATGTTGTATATATTATCAAAATGTGAAATTAAATAGTGAAATCCACACATGTATGTGAGATTGGAAAGCCCAAAAAAAAAATGTATTTATCATTTCTTTTGTTATCTTCACTCTTTTTGTTTTTATTTTTCGGTCCTACTAATTAATTTTAGAGTCTTGTTTTATATATTATCATGCTACTATATTACGTACTATGCATTAATATACACTTAGCTTTAATTGGATTAATTGTAAATTTTTTGACTCATAGGTTCATAAATACCAATGTAATTCATCTTATAGTGAGGAATAAATATGTAATAATATTGTAATTTTGGATTTGAAAATTTTGTACGAGTCGATGAGAGTCATAAATTGTATGGTTTCGTTTATTTGGTCCAAAAAAAAAAAATTTCCGAAGTAATTACATTGTGTCTCATGGATGCATACAATATTGGCCAACCATTTAATCTTATGTGTCTTTTCTATCTGTTTATGTTCTCTTTAATAATAATAATAGGAGGACTTCTCAATGGTTACAATTTTTTTGTGACCATGGACGGGTACTTAAAAAAATAGTACCCATCGTTGCCAATCCGGTAGGTATTTTTTTTTTTTACCTATGTGTAGGTATTTTTTTTCTAGCCGTTGGATCATCATCTAACAATGATCTAATGGCTAAAATAAGATGCATGAAAAGAAGTGCATCATTAATACTTTTTCTCTCTCCTACTTTTTAATATAAAAAAATGTGCAAAATTTTTTTTCATTGGCCCAATTGATACTTATGCATAAGGAAAAAAAAAATACCTACTAGATTGGTGCCCTATATATATATTGAACTGTATTATTTATGGATTCTGGGGGAGCGAGAATAAGCTTCTGCAAAGATATTTATCACACTTATCAGATAGAGAAGTGGGGGACCAATCTCAGCCGGGACCCATTTTCTTAATAATTTGGTGGAGTGAGGTATTATAAGTACGAGAAGAGCAGCATTTCGAATTAAAAAAAAAAAAAAAAAGAGTCTGAAAAGAAGCGGAAACCGAAATGCCAAAAACAGGTTAAAGTTTTCATAGACGTTGTACGTCTGAGAAAAACGTTTTGATGTGGTTAGATATTTTTCTTTTGTCCCAACTATTAAAACCAATTTAGAAGAGTCCATATCTATATAAACACATTTTCCGTAGAGACATCAAATCGTAAAGGTAAAAAGATTCATTGATGTAAATATACTAATTAACGAGCCACATGCAAAAGTGTTGTTACATATGAATACTTTTATTAAGGAACAAATTAAAGGCTACATGATCATAATTTTTCTTTAAAAAAAAAAACGAAGTGTCTCCTTAATGGCAGCATTCATATAGGTCAGTTTGGACAAGTGAGACTCTTCTACACTACTGTTGTTAGGCCCCACAACTTCGTTTAGTTCTTCATAAACTTTTCTCATCTCCTCTGGATGACTGAGAAGCTCTGCCATTAACCATTCCACTGCGGTTGCCGTGGTGTCCGTTGCACCCAAGATAGTGTCCTATTGGTCACAGTATATACATAAACATACATAATAGGTAATATATATTTTCAAGGAATTTAATCTTTTCGCAATTATAATTGTAAGCTTTTTTTGACAGACAACATAAATAACGACACTGAAATTCTGAGAATTACGAATATTAATTTGTAGGATCTTACACCAACTAATGAACATTAATTAGAATTTGACTATCGCATGTCTTATATTTCTTCACAGACAAAACTAATTAAAATTTTATTATTGGATGTCTTATATTACTTCTCAGAACAAATATAGGGGACACTAATTTAATGCTCTGAAATGTATATCAAATATATTGACATAACATATTAGCATAGCAATTTGAATGTGCGAACTCAGTGCACTCGTGTTTTGTAGTAATCATCTTGTCACGAGCTTCTCATTTGTACACTTATAAGGTGTAATTACATGTACATGGATAATGATCCAAAAATGTTTATGTATACAGTATTTTCGAACTAATGATACATGATACTCCACATGCATGCCATCTCTAGTACTACTTTTGTAATGATTTAGTTGAGTTATAATTATTTATATGAGATAAAACATTTCGTAGATTAATTAGTCCTTTTATTTTATATATATATATATTTTTTTTCCTTGGTCCCAAAAACCGAGGCTTGTTTTAGTCCCAAACTTTATTTCGCCGATTGAAACTTGAAATTAGTAACCATAAAGTAAGCTAATGTAAATTTGAACAGGAAAAAAATTATAAAGCAAACAGAGACTACAGAGTGTATGCATATGTACATATGAAAAATGTTACACATTCATGAGATTCGCTATAAATATATAAGTTAAGGTATGAGTGTACGTACCAAATATACCTTTCATTAGTACTATTTATATTATAGCAGATGAGTCAATATTTTTTTTTAAATGGTAATAAATTGTAAAAACAAATGTTACTGTACACATGTACATGAGTACTGCTAAGGGCACAATATATATAACGTGATCGTGGCTTTCAGTTCGGCACTACTAAGTGACGTCTTACTAGTATCTTCATTCTCATGAAGCTCCAAGAGGAACTGAAGAAAGTAGTCTTTTCTCATCTTCATCTCATTCCCACTATAATTATTGTTCTCTCCTCCTTTTCCTTTAGCTTCAACCATCATCTTCTTCCGCTCCTCAATAGTAGAGTCAAACATATCCTCGAAAACCCGGTTCACTTTCTTCGTGTCCCTCTCTATTCCCTGAATATCAAACCTCGCGAGCGACAGGAAAATGTTTGGAACGTTCGGCTTCCTGAGCAGCCTCAAGCTCCGTCGGCCTCTTGAAGTCCGCCGCGTCGATCCCGACGCTTTTGCCTTGTATCGAGGCGCCGCACGACATGCTTATGATCGCAATTTATGGTGTCAACAGGGGTGTTGATCCTCTCGTATATGTGCCTCAACGACTTCTTAACCTCGTCCATCCTCAGCTCGTACAAGTTGTCTAAGATGATGGTGTTCAACATCTCCGGGACGAATATCTTCCTCATCTTCTTCCTGTCATGCCCCATTCCCAAGAACGTGCACCACATACTTATAAAACAAAGTCTTATAAATATATAAAGCATTTATCTACGATCCACAAAAATAAAAAATAATTAAACTTTAATAAATATCCACAAATCACGTATAACTTGAAAATTATTATAAATCTTCAAATAATAAAAATCGACTATGTAAAATACAAATTGAAATCTAATAAGTTGGTACCAATTAATCTTCAGGTTCTCATGTTTTCACATTAGGGATGAGCGACTTTCCTTCTTCTAATTACGAACTTGTATGCATCCATATTACTATTAAATAAGTTCTCCCCTAGTCATATCTTAATTGAATTATTTAAACCTGTGAGGGAAAATAAAAACGTGAACTCGACAGCTCAGTAACCAGTAATCTTATCTAGATAGATTAAGCATACGTAACCTAAAATCATTAATAAATATTTTTCAGAACAAATTTGGTTTCGAAAATCAACACTATTGAAAATATTCAAATCAAGTCATTTAGTAAATAATTTGACGAAAAGAAATAATAAGTTTCCAAATCTATCTTTTCGAATTCCTTTTAGTCAATAATAATTTCAATTATATTTCAACTCAATTTTAGCGACTATGGCCACACTTAATCTTTGTGACTAGGTACGAATCTACTACAGATAAATCATGCAGTCAGATACGAATCTACTACATTTAAACCTGCAGCTAGATCACTACTGTCTACATATAACCCATGTCGATTGGGCCATGTGCATAATTACTTAAGAGAGTTTCAAAACACGTATTTATAATAACAAATCATAAAAAAATTTCACTTTCATCTTATTATAACATTGTAGTTATTCCAAAATAATTTTCTTGTAACCACGTTCAATAGTAATTCATATACTAGATCCATAATTTAGTATAAAATATAGAATCATACTAGTTTTCATAAAAATTACGGTATTTCATAAAACATATTTTTCTTTATAACTCTCTAGTTATAAGTCTGTTTTTGATAAATTATATATCGTTGGAAACCTTATCCAATAAACTTTTCAACCATACCAAATATGACCTAATTAGACCAGTAAACATCCCTAAAAATTTAGTCGCAATCTCTGCTGCATTTTTACATCGCCTAAAACTCAAAAATTCATAACTTTTAATCCACAAAACTAAATTATTTAAAATTTATCTTGTTTGAATCCTAAAATTCACAGGCTTTATCTTATATCAGATTCGTCCTAATAGTTCATCAATTATTGAGTTAATGGCACTATTGGTCCCCAACCTATTACCATTTTGGTATATTGGTCTTGAACTTTTTTTTTATAGCATTCCAGTACCTAATATTTTTATTTTAGGCACCGTTAGTTCTTTTGGCATATTTTATCTAAGATTCTATTAGTAATCATTTGAATGGAAGAAATTTTGTGTCATTGATCCCCACTATTTCAATTGTTTAGCAATTTGAAAACTAGTTTTTTTTTTTTATTTGACATTCACTTCTCCGGATAAAAATATTGCATCCACCAACCTTTCCAAAATTTAAAATTCAAAGGCAAATTAAAAAAAAAGTAGTTTATTTAAGAATCAAATTCAACAACAAAAAAATCACACTGACAAACACTAGTTTATGTCAAATTATAGTAACTTTTATAGAGAAAAAGTATTTACCTTTATATTTTTAAAATTAAAAAAATTTCACATACGCCATTTTCTACTAGTCAAAGTTGATTGAAAATTTACTATGTCCATTCAATTTTCGTTTAATTATAAATATTTATTCCAAAAAATTAATTAATTATTTACCTAAACAATGTAACAAATAGGCCTGGAAATTTTATAGATTTTTTAATTTTTTATGTTATTCTAAAAATAATAACTAATTGTGTACCTATAAAAAAGTAATAGAATTAAGCTGTAAAGGAAAATAAAAAGGGTGAGTTCGACAGCTCAGTAAGTAACCAGTAATATTATCTAGTTAGATCAAACATAAATTTATTTTTAGAAATCAATATTATTGAAAATATTCAAATCAAGTCGTTTAGTAAACAATTTGACAAAAATAAATAATAAGTTTCCAAATATGTCTTTTCAAATCTCTTATATTCAATAATAATTATAATTATATTTCTCCCAAGTTTTTGGTAACTATGGCTACACTTAACCCCTGTGACTAGGTCCGAATCTGTCACAAATAACCTCCTGTAGCTGGGTCTGAATCTACTACAAATAACCCCTATAGTCAGGTCTGAATCTGCCATAAATAACTCATGTAGCCAAGTCTAAATCTACTATAGATAACCTATATAGTTAGGTACGAATCTACTACATTTAACCCTCTAACTAGGTTAGTACTATCTATATATAACCCTTATGGACTGGGTCTACGTGCATAATCATTGAAGAGAGTTTCAAAACATTTATTTACAATAATAAATTATAAACAATTTCACTTTCATGTCATTATAATATTGTAGTCATTCCAAAACAATTTTCTTGTAACCACGTTCAATAGTAATTCATATATTTGATCCATAATTTAGTATAAAACATAGAATTATACTATTTTTCACAAAAATTACGTAATTTTAAAAAAAAAAAACAGATTTCCGTCAATAAATAGTCTTATTACCAAAATATATTTTTATTTGAAATCATATTTTAAAGAAAATACCTTGTAAACATGATTCTATTAGAAATAATAAAAAAATAAAATATTTAGTTTTTGGACGAAAAAAACTACTAGAAAAGAAGGCAACTTACCTCAATTGGTCAAATACCTATTACCATATAAACTACATATAAGTATTAAATCACTGAAATCACACTATAATTATACTAAAATGAGAACGACTACCTCGTGCCCATGATATCATATGTGATGAAGTCTATAGTTTCTCCCGATAATGTTAATTTCTATGATTCACAATAGTCTTAACTTATCTTTAAAAATCACCAAACTTATTCATCTTAACTTATCTCTAAAAATCACCAAACTTAGAGAATAAGTTCTACAAATAATGAGGGTCGTAATAGTGCAAAGAATACAGTTATAGGATCCATAAGTGAGCCCTATAAAGTCTAAAAGCTGCTGTCACGTTTTACTTAAAGTGCCGAAAGTTTCAGATTTTTTTTTTTAGATTTATAGTACTCACTTTAAATGATTATAACTTTATGGTTATAAGTCCGTTTTTGACAAATTATATAGAGTTGGAAACATTATTCGATACACTTTTCTAACTATACCAAATATAACTTAATCAGAGTAGTAAATATCCTTAAAAATCTAGTCACAACCTCTGCTGTATTTTTACATCTTAGTCCAAAACTCAAAAATTTATAACTTTTAATCCACAAAACCAAATCACATGAAATTTGTCTTGTTTGAATCCTAAAATTAATAGGCTTTATCCTATATCAAATTCATCCCAATAGTTTATAAATTATTTATGTACAAATTAAAAGCCTGACCCTAGACATGAAATTTCAATTCTGCAAGTCTAATTAATGCTTGTATACTTAATAGGTTAAAGGTATTTACCTTAAGAGTGAGTCCCAATAACTCATAATAATAATCCTCTTCTTATTTCTCTTCTTCTTCTTTTTCTTCCTTTTTTCCAAAGTATCTCTCTGCCTTTCTCATGAATTGTACGTATAAAATTGATGTTAGATCTTTAGGGTTTCTTAAAGAGTCTCTAATACAATTACCAATGTGTCCCTAAATAATATCTATTAATCAAGGGCTCTTTTGTCTTTTTTTATCTTTATATTATTTATTTAATACAAATAAATCCTTTTTTTTATACGGGTTGTCATACTTCTAGTCCAGGTCGTACGATGCGAATGCAATGTCGTGGCTGCCGTATGACGCGATGAGTCCCGAGACAGTGGAGTCGTGGTTGGCGAACGTCTTGTCTTGGTCACAGACCACTTATTTTTTTACTAGAGAAAGGGACGTGATTGTTGAAAATAATAAGCATGTTTGATGAGCATATCAATGAATCAAAATTTATATTAATAATTTACGTATCTCATCTATATATTAAACAACCATTTGATTTTGAAGTATATCAAACAAGAAAAAATTAGAGAGTTATCTCTCAAGCTTTCCATTGGATTTATACTTGTCTTCCCTTGAACAAAGCATATAAGATCAGCAAAATCATGGGTGCAAGAGGGGGCTTATAAGCTCTTCTCACTCTTCCTCTCCTTCACTCTCTCATAATGATGCCATACCACACTAGACAAATAAAATGTGTATATATATGCAATTGTAGTATAAGGAGGTGTGATGGCCCAATGGACAGACCATGACATCAGGAATGAGGGAGTCTATAGACCTCTTGCTAGTTAGTCAACAAGTGTTCATCTCATTATGACTCTTATGCAATACATGCAAAGTCAATTATACATACAAATATACTTGTCCTTGACATTATAGTAAGTTGTCAATGATTATGCTATTCCATACAAAATATTCCATCAGTGATCACCACGCATAGATTGGTACTGAGAAAAAACTTGAAAATAGGGCCGTAGACGCTTGCCAGGTTGGCAAACTCGTGGTGAAGGTCAGTCCCTAGAAATGGGAAGGTACCCGATTAGTGGCAAGCCACGTGGTCCCGACAGCAGCCAAGTCCCCTCCCTTGACTTCTTGATGGCTTGCCGGAACCACAACGCGGAGAGAACTAGGAGAGAAAAGGCCACAATGTCCGCGAGATCAAGTTTGCCATTTTTTTTTTTAATTGATGACACTCCACCAATTAGACCACATCGCACTAACTGTGTTTATGAACATTGTGTACGTGGTTTTGTTGTCAATGAATGAAAGTTCGTCCCAAGATTTACAGAGCTGAGGTTTGCGACGGCTTCTTTTGTTTTTGTTTTCCTTTTTTTTTTTTACGTTTTATTGGGAGGGTGTTTTTTGTCTATGTAGGATGTAGCAACCAAAATTGATCGTCTAGAAAAGGATTTTTCTCGTAAAATTAAAAAGAAAATAGAAATTCATTTTAATGTTGAAATTCTAAGGAAACGGGCCTATTGCTTAGGAGAGATGGTGGCATTTTTTTTCAAATGTGAAGATGGGCAATATACGAAGATGAAGTTTGAATATTCGTATATGAAGAAAATTAAAGAAGACAAAATATATATATATATATATATATTGGAAGGGTTGATGCTTATACGAAGCATCGAAAGAAATTAAAGAAGTAAAAGCAGACAATTACTAATTAATTAATTAGACTAAGAACTAACGTCAGATTCGATTCAAAAAAACAAAGAACCAACTAACGTCAGATTAAAGAGGGCCTCGGATTTCAACAGTCTTCACTTATCGTATTTTATGTGTCTTCACTAGTTAAGATTATACTTTGTAATACCTTTCAAGCAAAAAGAATCAGAGTTGTTATATATGGCGTTGTTATCGCGTAGCCTTTCAAGCTAGCATTTCCATAATTAGTCAATAGAACTATCGTTTCTATTCTACCTCTAAAGTAATAAATGATTGTATATATGACATTATTTTTTTTTTTAAAAAAAAAAAGGTATAAGACTTTTTTTTCCCCACAGTAGTAATAGCACTTGTGGCTTAGTTGTGGCGTGCGTTCAAAAAAAAAATTGAAGTTGTCAGATCCACGTATCTAATGTATAGTGTTAGAGGGCACTATTCTATCCAAATTCAACACAATATAAGGTATAATTATATTACTGGATCTTTATAATTAAAGAATAATTATATTTTTATATATTATATTTTGACTGTTTATTCAGTTTATAGTTGTATTTTAATTATTATCAACATTAACTTTTAGAATTTATAACAAACTTATATTCTTTGAGTCAACCACTAATTTTAACTATTATATTTGCAAAAATACCCATGAAAGTTTAAATATATATATATATATATATTAAAAGAGGTCAAACTTAAAACTTATATAAAATTGATTAAAAAAACTTTATAGATAATATTCAATTATTGTAGATTTTTGCATTTTTTAAATAAACGTTTTATTATTTGTTCTTTTAACTATTACTTTTAATTATTTTTATATTAAGTTAAGTATTAAAATATATATTTTTAAAGTTTAAAAGAGTATTTTGGTAAAATCAATGGTCAAAATTAGTGTTTGACTCAAAAAATATATAAATTTGATACACATTTTAAATCTAAAGATCAGTATTAATAATAAACAAAACACGATGTATAAATCGAACAAATAGTCAAAGTAAATAGTATGAAAATATAATTAACCTTATAATTAATAAATTTGGATTGATATATCATATAGTGTTGAGCACCATATAGTGTCCCTTAGTATTACTCGTAGTGTTAAGGGTTTAATATCTACATGCTTTAAGGACGTGTCTTTTGACACTTTTTTTTTTCAAAGAGCTAATAGGTAAGTAAAAATCGATCTTTCAACATTTCTGTGCTAGAAAAATCAAACTCCCTTTGCTACTTTTGTTTTCGGAAATTTGCCTGGGGTTCAAAAACAAACTTATTTTCTACCTTTATATATTTGCTGTAGAAATCCAACTTTTCTAGTATCTACTTTTCTAGGCTCGTACGTTTGAAAAATCGACTATAGTAGACTACTTATCACTTATATTATTAGTTTTTCCTCACACGTGCTCATCATAGCAAATATGAAAAGTTTTAAATAAATCAAAAAGTCAGTTGACTCAATTGTGTACGTCCAATTAAGTCCAATCATTCTCCCTTTCACCAACCACACATTGCCAGCAAATTTTACCACACAATAACTCATAGCCCAATTTAATAAATATAGTGAAGCCCAAGAGGAAATATCGACCTCCACGATCTTCATTAAACTCGCAATGTGCTAGCTAATTGGATTGTTATCGATGTTACTTAGCTCATTTGTCTTAATTTTTTGCCAGGTGATTAGTAGATCACTTAGAAGATATATAAGATGATGATTGCTATTCTCGATCCAATATTCCAATTGCGCGCGAAACCCAATTCTTATCGGCGGTGCCAATTCATTGCATCTCTAAACATATTCGACTAATTAAACAAGAAAAACAGTACTCTTTGAATTTGACCAATTGTTAACGTAATAGAAAACATGCTAAGTTGTTTGACGTACTTAGAAACTGACTTCCATAGTACTTACTCGTCGTTTTCTAAGTGATCTGCCTTGTTTCGTTCTTACATCTCAAAGTACGTACGTATATTTATTATAAAAATGAAATTAAGTAGAAACACAAAGTCATTAGCAAGTTTTATTAATCATCGGTGATATTCAGTACCACAAGATTAGTACTCGGCACCTCATGATCTAATTACATTATACAAGCCATATATCTAGGTAAGGTATACATTAAGAGACTCGTACTTTTATATTGCGTTGTAAAAAGTAATTATACAAACTTTATGATACGTACTTTATTCTCAAGACTGGAAAGTACTGAAGTTGAGGAAACATATCTGACCACAATGTTTCAAGTAGAGTAAAGTTGTGAATCAGACAATCTGGGTGTGGGAACAGCAACTAAAGGATCCTTTTTCTTGACAATAATCCCGAACTTGTCTGATAGTTCAAGCTTAGTACCAAGCGGCAATTTCCAGTCAAAAGAATGCAAGAACGAGGCCACTATGAGCATCACCATCCTTTCTCCTAAGGAGACCCCGGCACACATTCTTCTCCCGGATCCGAACGGAAGATAATTGAAATTGTTACCTGAGTAATTATAAGTGTTTTGGCTTTCATCTCTGGTCACGAGGAACCTCTCGGGTATAAATTCCAAAGGATTTTCCCAAACACTAGGGTCTCTTTGTATAGCCCAAACATTCAGAAAAATGGTAGCACCTTTTGGTATAGTATAGCCACCTATAATAGCGGATTGGCTTGGATAACGTGGTACTAAAAAGGGTACTGGTGGGTGTAAACGAAATGTCTCCTTAATGACAGCATTCAGGTAGGTCAGTTTGGACAAATGGAACTCTTCCACGTTGTTGTTCAACCCCACGACCTGTTTAAGTTCCTTCTGGACTTTACTCATTATCTCTGGATGTTTGAGAATCTCAGTCATTGCCCATTCCACCGTGGTTGTTGTAGTGTCCGTTGCACCCAAGAAAGTGTCCTATATAATAACATATATTAAATGTATATATAATTGATTCAATGCATGCATGCAGGGTACGTATTTTATGCATGCATGCCTCTAGGTTTTAAAATGATCATGAAATGTTAATTAAAGTTATTAGTATGATTGATAATATGCAACCGTACCATGAGCAAGGCTTTGATTTCAGGCATGGTAATAGACTTTGCGCCATCCTCGTTCTCATGAAGCTCCATGAGAAACTGCAGGAAATCCTTCCTCATATCCTTCTTCTTATCCGTGGGATCAATAATGTTGTTCTTCCGTTTCGCCATGGCGGAGTCGAACATAACTTCGAAAACTCGGGTAATCTCCCTCGTATCCCTTTCAATTCCTTGTATGTCAAACCACATAAGCGCTGGGAAAACGTCGGAGATGTTCGGTTTCCCGAGCAGCGTCACCAGATCCTCCGCCGCCTTCTTAAACTGATCGCCGTCAATAGCGGCGTTATCTCCTTGTAACGAAGCACCAATCGTCATGCTCATGATGGAGTTGATCGCCGTTAGGAACGCCAAGGCCCCGATATCGACGGGAGTCTTGACCTTCTCGTAGATTTGCCTCACGGATTTCCTCACCTCTTCTCTCCTGAGGCCGTACAGATTATCTAGTACGGTGTTGTTCGACATCTCCCGAACGAAGATCTTCCGAAGCTTCTTCCATTCCGGACCGTACGCCGCAAAAGCGATGTCATGGCCGCCATGCGTTGCGACTAAAGCGCAAGTGCTAACGTCGCGGTTGGCGAACACGGTGTCCTGGTCGCGGACCACCTCGCCGACGAGTGGCGGCGAAGTGATCACCACGCATAGTTTGGTTCCCATCCAGAACTTGAAAATTGGGCCGTACACGGTGGCCAACTCGGAGAAGTCTCGGTGAAGGTTTGGACTCAGGAAAGGAAGGTATCCGACCAGCGGCAAGCCGCGTGGGCCCGGCGGCAGCGGTAGGGCGGAGGATGACTTCTTGGTGGTGGTCCGCCGGAACCATAACGCGGCGAAAGCCGACAGAGAAAGCAGAGTGAGAATGTCGAAAAGATCAAGCCCATAATGCTTCACGTCATGATGAGTGACCATTATTAATAATGAACTAGCTTAGTTAGGTACGTAGTTGTGTATGGTAAAGCTAGGTAGGGTTTGAATGTACTGATGAATAACAGCATTGTTAGAGGCCTTACTTTATAGAGTGGAGCCCTGTGACTTTTCCGCTGCTTGCATACGTGGTTAACAGCAGTGGTCTCGATCGTTAACATTTGTTTTCTTTGTTGGAAAATTAAAGATCTTAAATGTGGAAAGTTCAAAGGCATTATTTGCCGGCTTAGGATAGAAGTAATGTTTTCTTACTTCAATTATTTACATATAACCAACGAGTATACGAGTGTTAGTACAAATATGAGATTGTGATTCCTGAACTCAAAATTAGCTTATTATAATATTAATATTCCGCCTAGAGTTGGGAAAACTTTTAAACAATTAATGTTACGTCTTTAATTTAATTTGTTGTTCTTGTTGCTTTTGCATTTTGTCTGATTTTTTTTTTCCTATTGAATAAACTAACTTCTTGAGATATTTTGCTTAATTCACACAAATATTAGTACTGGAGTCTGGACGGCCAATAACTAAAATGAAGGGAGTTATATATTGAAGCCCATGAGTTTTGACGTTAATTTAATAACAAAAAAGAAGAGGAAAAAAAAAAGTCCAAATGCAAACGAAAGCGTATTTATACTAAAAAGGGGAAATGGTATAGAACTAACATAACAAACAAATGGGGAAAAGAAAAGTGGAAATGCGAACGAAAGCATTGAGAAAATTATGAGGAGAAAGACAGGTCCGAAATTAATTAACAGCTAGGGGGATTAAGTGTTTGGGTTTATAAGGCACTAGTTTCTTGTGAAAAAGTGGGTCGAGTTATCAATTTTTCTTTTTTTTTTAAAAAAAAGAAGTTTAGTAGAGTTATTCGAAGATTTTTCTACACTACAATAGTCTTTACTGATCTTGTCTTGGGGTAGTATTTAATTTCTCCCTTGGCCTTGTCATCTTTGATCTTAATTTCTTCATTAATGATCAAAATCAATCTCATTTCCTAAAAAAATTCAAATTTTGTTTGCGGCATTCTTTTTACGGAACTATGGATTTCTACGTAGCTACCCATCAAGGCGCCCTTGTTCTTTGATGGCTATCCCAGCAGCTTCTAGCTAATTTTTATAAACTAAAATTAAGGGTGCTCAAAATGATCGCCAAATTACAGAAATCGCCTAATTTAGATCAATTCGGATTAATCCGTGTAGTTGTAGTGTATTTGCAACTGGTGACAGATTGAAAAATTAGCAAACCAAACAATTCGGTTCAGTTTACGATTTGGCGAAAAATGGTCAGGTTTTCAAACCAAAACCGGCCAATGTGTTAGTTTATAAATATATATATATATATAAATATTTTTAAATATGGTTTATCTAAGTATGATATGAGTGCTTATTAATTTCATGCTTAATTTAGATTTTTATGTTTCTATATATTATCTAAATAATTTGATATATTTATGTTTCGGTTTTTTTTTTTAAGAAGGAAAAAATTGATTTTTGATCAAGAAAACAAATTCAAATTGTGACAATACTTAAATTTTTAAACCACAAGAAAAACTGTGCTATAAAATGTAGGTGCAATCTAGCCGATTTGAATCGACTAATTTAGACCGTGCAGTTTGGATCGATCAATTTTATAGAACAATTTTAAAATCAAAATATATATCATATTATTTTATTTGGGGATAATATCACTTTTATATATTGTATTTTGACACTTTGTTCAATATGTACGTTGTATTTTAGTTATTATCAACATTGACCTGTAGATTTAATATTTATTCCAAATTTATACCTCGACACCAATTTAGAGTAGTTAATTTACTAATATGATTTAATAAATTTATTCTTGAATTAGTTTTTATATAATTTATTTTTAATTTTTTTTAAAGAGAATCTTGGTAAATTAATTGCTTTAAATTAGTATCATTATATAAATTTATAACAATCTAAATATCAATATTGATAATAACTAAAATACAAGGTACAAATTAAACAAAGTATCAAAATACAAAATATAAAAGTAATATTATCCTTTTTATTTACTAAATTTGATATTAATACCTCACAAACTATAACTAATTCTAAATTACATTGAAAATAAATAAAAATAGTTCCAAAACTTTGCCAACATATTGTGAAGAGAAAACCGTGATTTTATTTATATTTTTTACTATAATTTTTTATTTTAAAAAAAAAAAGAGGACTTGAAAAAGAAAATCGACGTGTCTGTTAATATTTCAAAATGTCAATGATATTGTCACAAAATATTCATAAATATCTCGATATTAGTTCATTTTTTATCAATATTTTGCTGATATCGACATATCCTCAACATCATCAATATTTTATGGTTTTGTATAGATACCTAGAAAAAAATATACTTTTATCTAGTATCGATGTCGACACTTCAAAATATGAATATTATCGTAAATATGCCGACAAATACCGCGACATTTTAATCATGACTCTACCTATTACAATTAATTGTTTATTTTCTATCACTAAAGACAAGAACTGAAATAACTCACAATGATATTGCTTATAAATAGGTCACTGTCCCGTACTTTTGTCACTATCAGAGACTAACCCATCACTCCCATACCTACATACTACAAGTCCCATAACAAGATATGCCAAGTAACTGAATCTCCTTTAGAAGGCATTCTCTTAATCTCTATTTAACGGTCGTGCGTTGTGGATTGTTGTATATCCCAATTCACAAGATTCACAACTGATGCAGGAGCATCATTATCCGCCGTTATTAGACCTCTGTTGTCGTTTAGCTCAGTTATTGTCGTTTTTAGCTTTATTGCTATTTGTCTCATATTGTCATTTACTTTTGCTTCAGAAGAATTGAAACGCTGCGTTTAGTTTAGCACATTGGGCTTATGGTGATTTATCCCTTAGGCAAGGGCAGACTTGAATATCCAGAAACTAGACATTGCTTTGAGTTTTGAGGTTTTCCTCTTTCTCTTGGCCGTGGATTTGGCCTTTCACTAACTTCTTGTTGGATCAACAACCGTCCATTTATGTGAGCACGGTAAACTTATTTGTACCAGGCTAGCGAACATAAAATGACTAAGAGTGCTCATAAATGTTTGACTAAAGTACACCGTCAACATCCACTATTTAACCGCGGTTTTGCTACTTAATTGCGAATTTCTATAGGCTCTATCAAGATCAATTCATTATTGTCCATTATCATAGTTTAAATTACTTTAGTACTTAAGAATTCTAATGAACTAATAAGCCACATGTAAGATGAGAATTTCAAGTCCTAAACATAAGGAATATATTTCAAGATAGGCTGTGAAATTGCAGAGAGGAAAAAAAAAGTGGAGGAAGATGCAGAGAGTTCCATAGAGAATAGATATCTGGAGGACTCTTGCTAACTATATGCAGATACACATGTAGCAACTTACTGAGATTGCAAAGATATTTAACATAACCCAACTAATCATGTAATTACAGTCGAATTAGTGATCTAGCAATAACAATATAGATCATCTAGGTAGAAATCAGATGCTCAGCTCTGTCGAATAGTTAAAATGTCTTAATTAGTACATTGATTTTGTAAAACAATGCAATGCAGTTATTTCTTTTCGGTGTATATGCTAATACATTATTTATGTATTATTTTGAAGTGTCCTATTAAGGTATACAATACAAAATCAGTACCAAACATAAAGTCGGACTCAAATAATACAATACGGATGTTTTGTTTAATACGGTGAACACAACATCCCCATAAACTCCATGACTTGGAAGGTTTTCTACACAGAAATTAAACAATGAGCTTCCATACTGAGAGAGAGCTACTCATAAAGTGCTGGATCAGATAATCTTGGAGTAGGAATGGCAACTAGAGGCGCATTCTTCTTCAAAACAATCCCAAATTTCTCTGAAAGATCCAACTTTTGGGCCTTTGGCCATGGGGGACTTCCCAATCAAAAGAATGCAAAAGTGTAGCCAGAGAATGCATCACCATCCTCTCCCCCATAGCTATCCCTGCACAATTTCTTCTACCAGAATGGGAAATACTTTAAGTCACTCCCACTGAAGTCCCATTTAGGACTATCCATCAAGAATCTCTCGGGGTGGAACTTCAGGGGGTTTTCCCAGTTAGAAGGGTCTCTATGAATAGCTCAAACATTAACAAAAACCCCTGACCCTTTTGGAATAGAGTAACCTCCCACGGTACACGTTTGACTTGGGCAATGTGGGATTAAAAGTGGTAGAGTTGGATGCAAACGCAGTGTTTCTTTCATCACAGCTTGTAAATATGGTAGTTTGGGAATGTGGGATTCCTCTACTATGTTGTCTCTTCCAACTACAGAATCTAACTCCTTCTGGGCGTTCTTCATTATCTCTGGTTGGTTTATGACCTCTGCCATGGCGAACTCGATTGTGTTGGAGGATGTATCACTCCCCCCAACTACCATATCCTGTCAAATATACAGATTAGTTTTCACTTGAAAGCAGGGCATGGTGATAGTAATAAATAATAAAAAAAAAAAGAGAACCGAGCAATAATAAGCCGCATGTGATACTTAGCATCACAACTAATAGAGGAGCAGTGTCATAAATAAGTGTTGTTCAACATTTTTCGAGGGAAAAAGGACATACCAAGAGCAAGGATTTGACACGCGTTATGGTCGGAGTAGTCTTGGGATCACTTTCATCTTTCAATCTCAACAAAAACTGTAAAAAATCCTTGCCTCCTTCCCTACCCTCTTTCTCAATCCTCATACGTTGACTAATCAACCTCTCAAAAATCTGATCAAACCTCCGGATTAACCCATCATACTGCTTGGTTATACCCTGAAAGTCAAACCGGTCCAAACCCGGAAAAAAGTCAGAGAGATTGGGCTTGCCCAGGAGGTATGTAATATCGGAGACCACCTCCCTAAACTCGGCGCCCATGCTGGCCCCCTCGTCCTCCTCCACCGTGCCACCCCAAAGCATGTTCGTAACCACGTTGAGTATGCTCAAGAACACTTGCCCTCCCACGTCGACGGTCGACCCGACCCAACCGAATATATGACCCACGGTTCGGCGGACCTCACGGCGGCGGAGGGAGTGGACGGAGTCCAGCGTGGCGTTGCTAAGCATCTTCGAAACGCAGACTTTCCTCAACATCCGCCATTCTGGCCCGTACGGGGTCCACGCAACGTCGTTGACGCCGTAGACGCAGTTCGGGATTGCGTGGAGCACGGTCGCGGTTGGCAAAAACGACGTCGTTTTCCTTGAGCACTTCACGGGCCAAGGCAGGGGAGGTCACTACGATCCGAAGCTTGCTGCCCAGCTGGAGTTTAAAGATTGGGCCGTAGACATGGGCCAGGCCTGCGAAGTAGGAGTGAAGCTCTGGGTCGAGACCCAGAAGGTTGCCCACCAAAGGTAGGCCTCGTGGGCCTGGTGGCAACGGTATGGTTCGATGGTTCTTGGCTTTGATGTACATCCATGCGTACCAAATGAAGACGAATATGGTTGTGAGGGTGAAAAACAGGCTGGTAGTGTCGTATGTCAAAGTAGTTATCATGGTTTAATTGTGTGTGTTTGATGGTATTGATTAAATCTATGAGTTTTTTTGGTTAAGAGAAAATTTGTGAGTTGAGTTGGAGAAAATAAGAATGTGGGTGGGAAAATATTTGGCTTTCTGAACAAAAGAAATGGGATCACTATAGCTATATAAGGTTAGCTTAACATTGCCTGCTCTATTTTATTTATGGACATCAATTTTGTCAACTAACATGTTTTCTGTTAATATACGCTTTGTCATTTAATTGTGTTATATATTTGCTTTTGCCTGATTTTGTTTGGGTTTCCGTTTCGAAGTCTCCAATCGGCATATGATATATGCCCTTGTCACTATCTTAAAGAATATTATTAACGCATTTCATTTGACTTCAAAAAAGAAAAGAAAAGAAAAAAACTAAAATTCTTTTTTTTTTTTTTTGTTCTAATCTAAAAGCAAATAAAATGTGAAAATAAAAAACTCTAAGCCAAGTATTAAAATAGATGCTGGAGTAATGCAAAATAAAATAAAAAAAGATGTTGGAGCCAGTAATTTATTTCATTAATTTCTCTGCTTTATCAATACTATTGAAGGATGTTTAAGATTAAACCCTTGCTAATCACTAATAATTACAAGAGTAACAAACGAACAAACAAAAAGAGGAATGATGGAGGAACTAAAACAAAAATATATCTATATAGTACAGACAAAAAATTGTAATAGTTCATTCTTAATGCGAATCACATACACTGTCATTACATGTTCTCACTATAATTAATTTTTTCTTCAAAAAAAAAAAAAAAAAGAATGATTTCATATGGAACTCATCCCCTTATATCCTCTACAAAGTAGGAAAATTAAAGTTATCTAATCCATGTGAGAAATACCTAATATACTATCGAAGAACTTAGTCTTGGAAAGTCTCCACCTCTCCCCCATCCACCCTACGTTTAAAAGAACGTACAATACAACTTGATTATACTCTGCACAACCCAACCCAACCCAATGAAGGCATCAAAATTAAAAGAGTGGTAAAATCCATTCTCTCACCTAATTGATTGTTGAGCATATTTCCCTAAAGCCACTCAAATAGTGATACACTTGTAAATATCTAATGACTGCCATCTTCTAATGAAGCAAGAACAAAGTGATCATAAAAATAAGCCGTCATATTTCCTGAAAATCCTAATCTTACCTACTTGCTTTTTCTTCTCTTTTGTGTTCTTTCCCTACTAATAAAAACCAACTGCCAAGACCAATAGACTGCCCCATTTTTCTTTGGAGAATCGCAAACAGGTACCACATTAAGAGCTCAAGTTAACAAATTTCAGTGCTTTCCTTCTGGATCAGCACAGATTAGCTCACCTGCTGAATCAAAAGGGTTTAGAAGGAGTCTGATTCAAGGACACGTGACTCACATGTTGAGTCGTGGATGAAAAACCACACCAACATTGATCGTCTAATTATTCTTGTTCTCACCATTCATTTATAAAGCCAGCAACCAAAAACTGTGCAGTATATCACCACTACTTACCAATACAAAAAACTCACTCCTAATGTTGATAATAAATATATGTATATATTGTAAGAATTTTCTGGTCCATATTTTATATTTAAGATATATCATTTATTTTAGGAATATCAAAATTATGGTATAATAAATATACTAAATACTAAATGTTAATTAGTCAAATATTGAAAATTAGTAAGTTTCTCGATAATTAAACACTTCGATGAAAAGTGTGTAAATGACAATGACGTATTCAGGAAACTGGACATATCTTTACCTATAAAAGAGTATCAAAACTCATTAGATTAATACGTACTAAAAAAATTAAGAGAGGCTAAGAGAGAAAAATACAGTTTCTAAAACTAGAGAATTTCCAGTGATTATTATCTGACTTATTAAAAATTTTGTTATGGAACTAGGTATGTAATTTTTCTCTAATTATTGTTATTGTGAAAATCATAAAGTTTCAAGATCTTGATATTGTTGATGATGCAAACTAGGATTTTGCGTGTATATATATATATATGTGAAAACAGAGAAAAATCAACCAAAGATGCATTACATATAAACTTAGAAATGCAATGTCAACTAAGCGAAGTTTTGAGAGGAAATTTTATCCAAGAATGCACAAGAACAATTTCACGTTTAAAGAGTTCATAATTAGAAATCTCGTGACAGTACATAGACCCATTAATTTTGTAATTACATTTATTAATATAATATTCAAACCTCATCAGTAAATAGACCCATTAATTTTTGTGATTACATTTATTAATATAATATTCAAGTAGTTCCTACTCATAAAGTGAAGGATCAGATAATCTCGGAGTTGGGATGGCAACTAGAGGTGTCTTCTTTTTTAGCATAATCCCAAACTTCTCTGAAAGGTCCATCTTCTCTCCATGAGGCAATTCCCAGTTAAAAGAGTGCAAAAGGGTAGCCAGAGAATACATCACCATTCTCTCCGCCATCGCTATCCCTGCGCAGTTTCTTCTGCCGGACCCAAATGGGAAGTACTTTAAGTCACTCCCACTGAAGTCCCATTTGGGACCGTCCTCCAAGAATCTCTCTGGTTCGAACTTCAAGGGGTTATCCCAGTTAGAAGGGTCTCTATGAATAGCCCAAACGTTAACAAAAACCCCTGACCCTTTGGGGACAGAGTACCCTCCCACGACGCAAGTTTGACTTGGGCAATGTGGGACTAAAAGTGGCACTGTTGGATGCAAACGCAGCGCTTCTTTCATCACGGCTTGTAAATATGGTAATTTGGGAATGTGGGATTCCTCTACTATGTTGTCTTTTCCAACTATGGCTTCTAACTCGTTCTGGGCTTTCTTCATTATATTTGGTTGGTTTATGATTTCTGCCATGGCAAACTCGATTGCGTTGGAGGATGTATCACTCCCTCCCACTACCATATCCTGTCCAATACACACAAATTCACCAGAATCTATTAATAACATGGGGTAACACTAACATTTAACAGGCAACTTTATTTATCGATTTATCCCAAAAACAGGGCAATAGTAACAAAACTATAGGATTAATCATTTGTCTTTGGTTCCTAAAGTCTAGAATTCGTCTGGTTGTTTAGTCATTCAATTATTGAAATTGTTTTCTGCTAATTCAACTACTATTCCATTAAAAATCTGTTACATTTAAGGGCACATTAATAATTTCATAAAAGAATTAATGTTATTGATAGTCTAACCTAAAAATAATGTTTCATTTTGGTCATTTTCTATTAAATATTTAACACATAATGTTATTAAAAGGCCTAACAGACAACGCTTTTTATTATTTCTTGTTTGCTAAAATTCTCACCAAAAAAAAAAAGAAAAATTCCTAAAACAAGCGTACCAAGAGCAAGGCTTTGACATGGGCTATGGTCAAAGGGGTCTTGGAATCACCTTCATCTTTCAATCTCAACAAAAACTGCAAGAAATCCTTTTTACCATTCCCACCCTCTTCCTCAATCTTCATCCGTTGACCAATCATCCTCTCAAAAATCTGATCAAACCTCATGGTCAACCCGTTATGCTTCGACGCCATCCCCTGAAAGTCAAACCGGGCCAGACCCGGAAAGAAGTCCGAGATATTGGGCTTGCCCAGAAGCTCCGTAATCTGTGAGGCCACTTCCCTGAACTCGGCGCCCACGCTGGCCCCCTCGTCCCCCTCCACCGTGCCACCCCAGAGCATGTTCGTAATCACGTTGTGTGCGCTCAAGAACACTTGCTCACCCACGTCAACGGACGACCCGACCCGATTGAATATTTGACCCACGGTTCGGCGGACCTCGCGGCGGCGGAGGGAGTAGACGGAGTCCAGCGTGGCGTTGCTAAGCATCTTCAGAACGCATACTTTCCTCAACATCCGCCACTCTGGGCCGTACGGGGTCCACACGATGTCGTTGCGGACGTAGCCAGAGTTTAGGACCGCGTTGGGCACGTCGCGGTTGGCGAAAACGACGTCGTTTTCTTTGAGCACTTCGCGGGCCAAAGCTGGGGAGGGCACGACGATCCGAAGCTTGATACCCAGCCGGAGTTTGAAGATTGGGCCGTAGGTATGGGCCAGGCCTGCGAAGTAGGAGTGAAGCTCTGGATCGAGACCCAGAAGGTTGCCCACCAAAGGTAGGCCTCGTGGGCCTGGTGGCAATGGTTTGGTTCGACGGTTGTCGGCTTTGAAGCACAGCCATGCATAAGAAAGAATGAGGACGAATATTATGGAAGAGAGAGTGAAGAACAAGCTTGTAGAGTTGTATATCGAAGTGCTTATCATGGTGTTTTAAAGATAAGTAAAAGAAGATGTGGGTTGAATTTGAGAAAATAACAAAATATGTAGGAGAATTTGGAGTGAGTTGTGATAGCTATAAGGTCAGCTTAACTTCAAATTATAATCAAGGCAAAATTAAGCTCATTGCCTTCTCTACGGCTAGATTTTTTTTTTTCTTTTTTTTAATGTATATCGATTTTGTCTACTAACATATTTTCTTTTAATATAGGCTTTGTAATTAATGTTGTTATTTCAAAACGATGACGAAACTCATTTAAAAAAATAAAAAAATAAAAATAAAAAACCATGACGAAACCACGAAAAGGACATAAACCGTAAACATTTGGTCTTAAACTAAACAATACAAAGCCTACAGGACAAACATGCAAAGGGAAGGAATCAGGATTGGAAGAGATGCTTTTCGGTATGCAAGTGGATTGGAGATTGGACTAGGCTCTACATTAGCAAGCTATGACTTGAGCGATTGCGTCAATAGGACACACACACTATAGAGAAATAGAATTAGTGACCTAGTAATGTAGGATAGACGCAATCAGTCCTCCCAATAGATGTACGTGGCTCGATCATACGATCTACATCCACCGGCAGAGGCAGTCACTCTTATTTTATCGCCTTTTTTAGTCTTTGCTGAATTTCACTTGCAAATGTCTCCAACCCTCAAGATGTCTCAAGAGAAAACATAATATTAGTAAAAGCCTCACAAGATTGTCTCTCATACAGAACACTCACTAGGCAATTTAGTGACTAACTCATCACAATTCACTCTTATATAATTTTTTTCAATGTTTACATATCAACCAGAGATGCAATATTTCATATAAACTAGATAGTGCACATAAACTATGGCGCGGTTTTATGGGCAAATTCTATTCAAGAATGCACAAGAGGAATCTTACGTATAATGAGTTCACAATTAGAACCTTAATTACTTGTACATAGAACCCATTAACCTTGCAGTTAAATACATCTATAAACTAATATTCAACTCAACTAGTCTAATCATAAAGTGATGGATCAGATAACCTTGGAGTAGGAATGGCAACAAGAGGTGTCTTCTTTTTAAGCACAATCCCAAACTTCTCTGAAAGATCCATATTCTCTCCATGAGGCAATTCCCAGTTAAAAGAGTGCAAAAGGGTAGCCAGAGAATACATCACCATCCTCTCCGCCATAGCTATCCCTGCGCAGTTTCTTCTACCAGACCCAAATGGGAAGTACTTTAAGTCACTCCCACTAAAGTCCCATTTAGGACTGTCCTCCAAGAATCTCTCTGGTTTGAACTTCAAGGGGTCATCCCAGTTAGAAGGATCTCTATGAATAGCCCAAACATTAACAAAAACCCCCGACCCTTTGGGGACAGAGTACCCTCCCACAACGCAAGTTTGACTTGGGCAATGTGGGACTAGAAGTGGCAGTGTTGGATGCAAACGCAGCGCTTCTTTCATCACAGCTTGTAAATATGGTAATTTGAGAATGTGTGATTCCTCTACTATGTTGTCTTTTCCAACTACAGCATCTAACTCCTTCTGGGCTTTCTTCATTGTCTCTGGTTGGTTTATGATTTCTGCCATGGCAAACTCGATTGCGTTGGAGGATGTATCACTCCCCCCTACTACCATATCCTGTCCAAATTCACACAAATCAATTTACCAGAATTTATTAATAAAATCGAGTACTACCAACTTTTAATAACAAGCATTACGTACCAATTTTAGCCCAAAAAGAGGGAGAAATAGTAAGAAAAATGAAGGATTAATCATTAAAACTGCTGAAAATCTTATTGTGGTCGCTAAAGTCTCAAATTTATCCGTTTGGTTCTTAAACTATTGTAATTGTTTTCCTGTGAGTCCTTGAAGTCGTGTTCGCAAAAATCTTGTAAATTTAAGGCCACGTCAATTAGTCCTGGTCTTTAAACTTTGAAAAAGAATTTCTGCTAGTCTTTCTATTTTTTTGTTAAATATTTAATCAATGAGAAACTCCACTAAATATGTTCATAACACCCAAAATTTGACAAATAGTTCTCCCTTCATGTTTCTCAGCAAAATTTACTTTTTATGGATGTGGAAAGACAAAAATGCCCCTAATGATTTCATGATTATTGTGCACACATTATGAGTGCTTTGGACCAAAAAGTACATATATTAAACGAGACTTTTTTTTTTTCAATTTTAATAATTTAAAGACCAAGAATGTAAAGTAATCTTCCAATAAACGTACCGAGAGCAAGGCTTTGACGTGGATAATGGTCAAAGGAGTCTTGGAATCACCTTCATCTTTCAATCTCAACAAAAACTGCAAGAAATCCTTTTTACCATTCCCACCCTCTTCCTCAATCTTCATCCGTTGGCTAATCAACCTCTCAAAAATCTGGTCAAACCTCCGGATCAACCCTCTGTTCTTCTTCATTATCCCCTGAAAGTCAAACCTGGCCAGGCCCGGAAAGTAGTCCGAGAGATTGGGCTTGCCCAGAAGGTCCGTAATCTGCGAGACCACCTCCCTAAACTCCGCGCCAACGCTGGCCCCCTCGTCCCCCTCCACCGTGCCACCCCAGAGCATGTTCGTGATCACGTTGAGTATGCTCAAGAACACTTGCTCACCCACGTCGACGGGCGACCCGACCAGACCGAATACCTGACCCACGGTTCGGCGGACCTCGCGGCGGCGGAGGGAGTAGACGGAGTCCAGCGTGGCGTTGCTAAGCATCTTCAGGACGCAGACTTTCCTCAACATCCGCCACTCCGGGCCGTACGGGGTCCACACGATGTCGGCGACGCCGTGGGCCGAGTTTCGGACCACGTAAGGGACGTCGCGGTTGGCGAAAACGACGTCGTTTTCTTTGAGGACTTCTCGGGCTAGTGAAGGGGAGGTCACGATGATCCCGAGCTTGCTGCCTAGCTGGAGCTTTAGTATGGGGCCGTGTGTTTGGGCCAGGGTGGCGAAGTAGGAGTGGAGCTCTGGATCAAGGCCCAGAAGGTTGCCCACCAAAGGTAGGCCTCGTGGGCCCGGTGGCAACGGTGGGGTTCCTCCAAGGTTCCTGGTCTTGGACTTGAGGTATGTCCATGCAGACCAAGTTAGGACCAAGATGGCAGAGAGTGTGTAAAACAGGGTTGTAGAGTCGTAAAAGCTGTGTGTCAAAGGGGTTGTTGACATGGTGTGTCTGGGATGAGAAAATATGAAAAAATAGGTAGGAGTTGGTATGGATGGAGTAGTGGGAAATTACTATGTAACTATCATCATACAATGTCATTATAGTGTCATTATTGCTCGACTTGAAATCAAGACAAGGTTCATGCA
Source organism: Trema orientale (assembly GCA_002914845.1). Lineage (NCBI taxonomy): Eukaryota > Viridiplantae > Streptophyta > Magnoliopsida > Rosales > Cannabaceae > Trema > Trema orientale. Next base: position 403,935 of record JXTC01000061.1, read on the forward strand.
CTGCTCTACCGCTAGAATTTTCTCGAAAGGAATCTTTCTGTTTCGTCCACTAACATATTCTGGTGAGCATCGTTGGGAGTACTTTATGTATACTTTTTTGTTATTTAGTTGTGTCACATATGTGATTTGCTTTTAGCCTGTTTTTGTTTTTGGTATCAGACTTGGTAATCTCCGATCGGCATGTTATGCCCTTGTCACTGTCTGAAACACATTATTAAACATTTGACTAATGTTAACTCTTTTTCCGAAAATGAATGACAATGGCGACAAAAATTTTATTTTATTTTTTTGTTGAAGCAGTCCATTGTGTAAAACATTTGATTAAAATCCTGTACAGTACTTGTGAGTGTGTTATCTGATATTATATTATAGTTCTGTTAATGTGTGAATGTCATGCTTGACATGATTTTCCGTTTTTTTTCCCCCCTAGGTTGAGAAGAATAATTATTTAGACAACAAAATATCATATTTAAACCATGACAACACCAAGAAAGAGTGTTAAACTGGTTTGAAATCTTCCTATTAGACAATACAAAACAAAACACATAGGACGTAAGGAGGCCAAAGTGAAGGCATCAGGACAGTCTAGGTATCCAACTAACCTGCACTAATGCCTTTTATTTGTACATGTCTAGGTCTACATCTTAATTTGTCTGCTCACCCGCTTTGTAAGTGAGCCTTTTGCTCAAGTTTCTGGTCTTATGAACCATTGCCAGGGAGCCAGACTTTAATTTAGCCAACAATTTTTTTGATAACGAAAAGGGGAGGAGGGGGCGACCAGCGTGGCAATCCTCCTTGGGCGTGACCATAGGAGCTCCAACCCCGCTCAAGAATGTTCCCCAAGACCCTATCGGCTGGGTCGCCACCACCGGACGGTGGAGTGACTCACCTGAACCCCAACCGAGCAACTAGTGGTAACGGCACCCGGGGGTAGAAGACCGAGCATGGGCTAGCGGGTAGGTACCTTCACATTTAAGACCCCCCGAAGGGGGTCACCCAGTTCAAACCCGGGACCTCATGCCCCCAGGAAACAACGACCACCACTAGGCCACTCACTCGGTGGTTTAGCCATGAACTGAAAAAAGGAGATAACAACTTAAAAATAATTGTTGATACAAATATCAAAGCAGAGAAACATCAACCATCCATAGATAAACATTACCAATAAACTTGGGAGTGCACGTTCTATAGCCTGCAAATTATACTAAAGAATGCATAAGAGGATGTCAAGTTTAGAGTTCAAAATTAGAACCTCAAGACAGTATATTGTATCCATTAATGTCATGATTACATAATTATACAACTTTGAAGCAGGTAAAGATTACTTATAAATATTCAAGTAGTCTACTCATAAAGCGATGGATCAGATAGCCTAGGTGTAGGAATGGCAACGAGAGGTATCTTCTTCTTCAGCACAATCCCAAACTTTTCCGAAAGATCCATCTTCTCTCCATGAGGTAATTCCCAGTTAAAAGAATGCAAAAGGGTAGCCAGAGAATACATCACCATCCTCTCAGCCATGGCTATCCCTGCACATATTCTTTTACCAGACCCAAATGGGAAATAGTTAAAGTCACTTCCATAAAAGTCCCATTTACTGTCGTTAAAGAATCTCTCTGGATCAAACTTCAAGGGATTTTCCCATATGGAAGGGTCTCGTTGTGTAGCCCAAACGTTGACGAAAATCCGAGAGCCTTTCGGGATGGTGTAGCCTCCCACAATGCAAGTTTCACTTGGGCAATGAGGGACTAATAGTGGTAGAACTGGGTGCAACCTCAGAGTTTCTTTCATCACAGCTTGTAAGTAAGGTAGCTTGTGAATGTGAGACTCCTCTATTATGTTGTCTTTGCCAATTACAGCTTCCAACTCTTGCTGGGCTTTCTTCAGAATCTCTGGTTGATTCATGATTTCAGCCATGGCAAACTCGATTGTGTTTGAGGATGTGTCACTCCCACCCACCACCATATCCTGTTCACGGATATTAACAAACAAAATCATGGAAATTGCTAATTTATGCACAGATCAGGAGTTCAAAGAGAGTCACATGTTTAGAAACTGAAACCAGTATTACTAATACTAAATGTAAGCATTATTTTCCTCTGTTTCACCTTACAGCAACACAACCACTACATAACAATGTAACAAACGTGATACATCATACATGCTTGTTGTCCAAAGAAATAGAGCCTAAAAATTGCTCAGTAGCACCGGCATAGTGGCATGGCATCCAACTTACCACGTCCAAAGTCATCCCAACTTTTCATCTTAACTACAAGGTTAATTATTTGGGCAACTTACCCTCTGACTTTTGCCCAGTGTTATATTTTGTCCAAAGATAATTCACTTTAGTACATTTGGCTCCAAAATTGGCAAAAATTGTCTCACTTCATCCCAAAATTAGCTTATTGACCACTGGTTTTTTCTTTTTCCTTTTTTAATACATCTTTGTTTAATTTCTAAATATCCTTCATTGTTTCCTTAAATTCAAGAACAATTGATGATTTTGGGCCAGTTTGGTAGAGCTGTAGACTTTAAGAAAAAAACTTTTCGCTGTGATGAAGGAAAAATTCATTGTAGCGTAAAGTAGCAGAGTGTTTGATAAACTATAATTTTAAAGTGTTGTAACTTAAAAAAACTGTATTAAAGTATTTGGTAAACTGTATGACTGAATTGTTGTAAAAATATAAAATAACAAAAATAAACATCATTATGCAATTATACATATTTATAGAGAGAACTTATTAATATTGTTTACAATTATACATATTTTTACATACTAAAGATATTAATACTTTTTTAAAAAAAAATTTGATATGAAAATAAACTCAATTAGATTAGTTACTCAATTAAATTTATTTTATTTTATTTTAATTTATTTTATTTTCATCTGAATTTAAAATTTCAATAAAAAATCAATTTGGTTACTTTAAAATAATTAAGATAAAGAGTATTTTAGTCAATTATGATTTAAATATATTAATACTTTTAAAAAAAGTTGATATAAAAATAAATTCAATTAAATGTGTGGTATTTTTACTTTTAAGTTAGGATATTTTAGTCATTATGATTTATTTATTATGATTAATTTTTTATATTGGTTTTGACTGAGAGATTGGCTTTCGTTTTTTAATCATTCTCTTGGTTCCTTGGTTATTCCATTAGATATCCTTTCATCACTGTTTTATTCAGTGTCTTTGTTTTCCCAAGTCTTTTTGATCATGTTCTATAACTCTTTATATATTTGGCGATAATGATTATTAATTCTTTTATCATATGAGGTAACATATTAATCATCCAAAAATTACTCTGCATATTGGTATTCGCTGGACTATGATGAGAGTTTTTTCAGTTTTGGAAACTACTGTTATTTTCTCAAATTTATATTCTATGTTGATAATTTTATCTTTCTTTACTCAATTATTTATTTAATCCTATCTTTTGAGTATTCTTTATTGGGAGGACTTACTGGACTGTATAGATATACCTTATACGATTTTTTAGTCTTTTTTTTTAATAACTCAATTTTCAAAAGATAAAATCTTGAGGCTTTAAAAACAAAATTTATTTAGGAGAAAAATGTGCTTTTTCTTCTTTGTGATTTTATTCCATTTTTATAGATGATTTCTGATTTTATATATTCGTTTTTTCAATATTTGTTTTAAACTTCTTTTTTAAAATTGTTTTTCCTTTTTTATTGCCTTTATTCATTTGATAGTTTTGGGGCAATTCTACATTATTCTCCTATGATTTTATTTCCTTTATTTGATTAATATAATATATATGACAGATTTTTATATATGCTGATAATGTTTCAAATGTTTATCTAATTGCTAGAAATATTTATTTTTTATGCCTAAAAAATAGTTTCTTAGGTAGTTAAATAAACATCTAAAATACGTTATCATATAAATTTGCCATATATTAATGATACTTTCATATCTCTAGCCAAATTTTGTATATATTTATATGTTTATCTAGATATGTTTTTCTCTATATATTATATATTTAAAATAGCAACAAAAAATCAATTATACTTGATTGGTAGACAATTTTGGTCTTTTTATTCGCAAAAGAAGCATGAAGATTTTATTCCGGAGGAATGTAAGGAAAGAAGAAAAAAAAAAGATTGTAATTGATTTTGCAATAAATTTGTTAAACAAATTTTATCGTTATTATGTACTGCATTCTATTATGTATATCATTTAATGTTTTGTATATTTAATTTGGAGGATTATGATTTTATAAGTAATTAAAATATTATACTGAAAATTTGATTTTGATGATTTATATATTGTTCCCACGATTTCATTATTATCATTCTCAATAATAAAATAGAAGCATAAGATCAATTAACATAGCTTATATGCCAAAGTACATGTAGACATAAAAAATAATTTCAGTTTTATATGTAATTACAATATTATGTTTAACATTTTATGTTAACAAGTCATATATGTCACTAGATCCAAAAATACTTTATCTAAAAAAGATTAAAGGTAAAATATTACTATCAATTTACACTTAATTTTATAACATATAAAATATATTATCTATTATTTAATTAATAATATATTTTTTTATATTTCAGATCAGAGATATAACAATGGAAACATCAAGAAAATGAAAATTAACCAGGTAATTAATTTATATATACTTAAAAAATAAATGCTTCACACTTTAACAACAAAAAAAATCATTATTTTTCTTTTTTTTTAAATATAATCTATTTCTTTTTTTCCATTCTAACTTTTTCTTTTCTAATTACAGTGAAGAAGAGCAACAAAAGATAGACAAACAAAAGCTATCAAGTTAATCATCAATGTATTTCAGTATAAAAATATTTTATAATATTTTGAACAATATCCTATTATATTTTAAACAAATATCATTATATTGTAAAAAATTATTAACTATTATAAATAATATAACAAATATTTTATTAATTCATTATATTCCATATTTAATTCGCAGCAAAAGTACGAGTTTAAAAACTCGTTTTATCTAAGTTCATTTAAGACCAATCTAAAAATACTTTTATGGCTCTTCTTTTTTACCATAAGATATTTCAGCTACCGTTACTATGGTCAGTTTCATGTCACCGCCTAAAAAGGCAAGTTTTATGTTTGGTAGGAAGGAAAGAAAAGAAGAAAGAAGGAAAAAATAGGAAAGAAAAAAATGTGTAATGGAAAAGAAAATATGTTCTTAATATTGTTTGATATGCATGAAGAAAAAAAAGTGCAAAAGTTGTGAAATTACAATTTGTCTTTGTTAATTATACTAATTTGTTTTAAAATTTAAGGATAAATGTATAATTTCACATTGATTATAATTATAGAACATTTTCCTTCCAATTTTCTTTCCAAATTAGGGAGACTAAAAAATGGTGTGACCCACAACTTTTTTTTTCCATCCACTTTTCCTTTCTTCTCTCTTTTCTCTCCTACCAAATACCCATTTTTTCATTTTTTTCCTCACTTTTCTCTCCATTATTTTCTTTCCATTCACTTTTCCCCTCTACCAAACACAGCCTTAGTTTCAGCTGGTGTGTATGGTATATTTTATATGACCAGCCCAAAAAAAGCAATGTTAGGAATACGAAGTACATTAACTGGAAATAAAAGTGCGTACGTACCATAAGGAGGGCTTTGACATGTGTCATAGTCAAAGGCGTTTTAGAATCACCTTCATCTTTCAGCTCCAACAGGTACTGCAAAAAGTCCTTGCTCTTACTCCCACCTTCACCCCCATCCTTCGAGTTTGACCGTTGACTAATCATTTTCTCAAACATCTGGTCAAATCTCCGGGCCAGCCCACCCATTTGCTTCCCGACCCCTTGCAAATCGAACCGGGCCAGACCCGGATAAAAGTCCGAAAGATTGGGCTTACCCAGAAGGTCCGTCATCTCAGACACAATCTGCCTAAACTCCGAGCCCAAGCTGGCCCTCTCCTCGCCTTCCACGGTCCCGCCCCACAGCATGTTCGTTATCACATTCAGTATCGTCAGGAACACCTGCTCCCCAACGTTGACGGGCGACCCGACCCGGCTGTGGAAGTAGCCCACCGCCTGCCGGACCTCCCGGCGGCGGAGGCCGTAGACGGAGTCCAGCGTGGTGTTGCTGAGCATCTTCGAGACGCAGACCCTCCTGAGCATGCGCCACTCCGGCCCGTACGGGGTCCAGACGATGTCGTAGCCGCCATACGTGGCGATCCGACCCGAGACGGGCACGTCGCGGTTGGCGAAGACGGCGTCGTTCTCCCTGAGGACTTCCCGGGCCAGGGAGGGTGACGTCACCACGATCCCGACCTTGTTGCCGAGCTGGAGCTTCAGGATTGGTCCGTGGGATTGGGCCAACCGGGCGAAGTAGGTGTGGAGCTCCGGATCCAGGGACAGGAGGTTGCCCACTAAGGGTAGGCCACGTGGGCCTGGCGGTAACGGCGGGGAGGTCCGGTTCCTCGATTTGGATAGTAACCTCCACGCGCAGAGGAAGGAGAGGAGGAGCAGGGAAGAGAGAGTGATGAACACGCGCGTAGAGTCATCGTTTACTTTGATTAGGGAACTTACTGAAGTGGGTGTCATGGTGGTATACTGGTATGGTGTGTAGGGAATGGGAAAAGGGGGAAAGAATGGAGAGTTTTTATTACGTAATGGGCAAATATGGACTTTTGTTATATTACTTATTTTGGGCTATGTACTATGCAGTTAGTTGGTTAGTCCCTTCCTATTTTTATAGCGTGACATATAATAAACAGACTGGCATTTTTATGTTTCTTAGTGTTTCCATGTCGATTAGTATCTTCCGCCATTTTGGAGAGGTATCTTTATTTATTGCAATCTTTTGAATATTGAAGATAGAGATAAAGAGGCAAAGAAAGATCCTTTTTTCAGTGGAGGTGGAGCCCTTTTCTACTTCTACCACTTACGTGCTCATACGGCCCAGCCAGCCAAATGTCCTTGTTCATGGCCGAATGCTTAAACGTGTGATTCTAAGTTGACATTGTTGATAAGAGAATGCAAACGGGTTGTAAAGAATTCTCCGCAAGAGAAAATATCCACTCTTGTGAATATCACATATCTAATTTGTCTTCCAATTTTATGTCTCGCTGCTATCAACATCTTATTTAAATTCTAAATCAGCAGTAATCAGACTTTTTTCTAACATAGAAGGTTCTGAGTTCGAATCTCATTTCCAATAAAAAAATCTAAATGAGTAGGATAAAGTAATAAAATTGATTATATAGTTAATGTTTTAGATGATGTGATATGATATTAGTTGGATACAAAATGAAATACTAAATTAGACGTTGAGTATTAACAGTTATCTATGGCGGCAAAAAACTGAATAAAGACAATCTGTTCATATCAGGCCAGTTAACGGTATTGTTAATTTGTTAGTGCCGTCCAACTCTTTGCCCTCAAGCTAACAACCCTCTCTTTTTTAAGAGAAAATGATAATAATAAGACGAATAGACTACATAGAGAGGCTAGAGCACAGCTAAGGAGTGGAGCCATTTCCTAATTTATAATGCTTTGAAGATAATGAGGAGTTCAGGACCAGTAATGGAGAATCGTTTATGCTTTATGCTATAAAATGGCCTTGCAGCAGTTTTTTAGTTTATTCTTTTGAAGCCACTGTATTTATAATACTCCAAAAACTCTCTTTTGTCTATTCGTTTTTCATGTTAGTTTACATTTATTTGCTTCGGATATTTTGTTTTTAGTGTGAAGAATCAGCTTAGAAGACTCAGATGGGCATATATACATTCACATTGCCGCTTCTGAGATACCTATTCACTAGGAAAAGCAAATAGAGAAAAATAAAAAAGACGTAGGCATTAACAACATGAGGTCACAAGTATACCCCAACAATGACTATTTCAACTATTAAAAATATCAACCAATTAACTACAAGACTCATTTAATTCAACCGTATTATATCTACCATAAACTAAATACTATATATATATCATTCAAGACCAGTATAATGATAAAGAACTATACATAGATATCTTCTGATACTTCTTCTTCAGGGACTAGCTCTAAAATCAAGGGGTAAATTGTCCAACCATGAATCGTCCAAAAGAGGGGCAGAAGGGTCCAACTCAGTGGGCCATTCAGAACTAACATCTATTTCATCAAAGATAATGGGTTTAGATTTTCCACCTCTACTTTGACATGTACCCTGTAACCAAAGATTGCAATGGACAAATACCAAATCGTTCAATTTTTCAAGTTCTAGTCTGTTACGCTTCTTGCTGTGTAAGCTCTCAAAGGTTGTCCAGTTCCACCGGCACCAATGGGAACTGCAGGGTTGGCTCAGTATCCTTATTGCAACTCTCTGAAGATTCGGGATCTCATAACCATATCCTGCCCACCAATCACCTGAAAAAGGGTGAAGACCATATGTGAAATTCAGCTTCTTCAATCTCTAAAAAGTCTTTAAGTACGTAAAGAAAGATCGTAAAAGAAAACAGAAAACTTTTAGCTGTCTACTCTATGAATGCTTGCAAAACAGGACAAAGAAACAAGACCCACATCAGAAATGGCGAAACAAAGACATTGGAATACAATCAAGTCAAACAAACCCCTTCGACATGTAAAGCTACTTCTGTCTACTTATTCTTGTAAAAGCTTCAAATTTCTTTATATTCATTGGCATATAGATGACTGATTTACACAACTTGTGTAACGTAGACCCTCATGTCTGTTAAGTAATTGGAATAAGGACCATCACCTACTCAACAAACATATAATCCGAATGAATTGAAAGGTTGATTTGACATTAATTCAAAGGTTCATACCAGGGGCATTCAGTGTCCTTCCCATGATTGCAAACTGAGTCCCAAGAGCACCTTGTGCACCAATGTATGCAGGATGTTCCTTAGTTATTTCCATCTTATCATTGTCTGTGGTAGCCATTCTTGACATAGCTTCCTGAAACCCATTCCTCAACCCTGCATCAATCTTAAAAATTGGATTGTAAAATATTGAAGGATTTAGAAATGCCGCAGCTGCATGCAACGATAAGTCAACCTGTAGGTTCCATCTTCGCTCAATCATATCCCAAATTGGCTTGTAGTTCTGTTCAACGCCCTTATAGTAGGCCTTTAAGCTAATCTTGGCCCTCTCTATTCCTTCATACATGTAGCCCATAGCTGGCATGTCACCATCAACAATTCTTAGGATTTTAACAAATGGTTCAGACACACTAACAGCCTCGTGTGCATACTTCCAAAATCTGTCTAAATACAACAAGGACTTTATAGCTTGAGCCTCTGGACGTCTACTGTACATGGACGATAACCACTCTGTATGAGAAAACATGTGCTTTAAATTGTCTTCCTGGATCACAATAGACCTCAGGGAGAGGAAGTTAGTCACATATCTACTAATTCTTGGCCTGATTAATTCCCTTCCACCGGTGAACTTTCTCATCATATTCAAAGTCCATGAGTGGCTATATATATACCTGGTTATGGTCTTTGCATCCTCCAGGACTGTGTTCACCCAATCTAGGTTACCAATATCCTCTAAAATCTTATCAATGCAACAAGATGCACAAGGAGACCAAAACAATGAATTGTACTTGGCCATGAGAAGCCTACCAGCATATGAGGAACTGGCTGCAGTATCAGTTACAACTTGAACAACGTTTTCCACACCAATCTCCAATACAACAGACTCTAGCAACTCAAACATGTAATTTGGATCATCCTTATTAGCTGATACATCAACCGATTTTAGAAACAGTGTCCCTTTCGGGCATGTAACTGAGAACACCAAAAGTGATTTGGTCCTGCCATCGGACCACGTATCACATAAGATGGTGCAGCCCGTCTCTTTCCACTCCTCTCTATACTTCTTGTAACAATCGTGTATATCACCTTTTACTTTCTCCAACAGAGAAGATCTCAGTTTCTCATAACTCGGGGCTCTATATCCCGTCCCACACTCTGCTATAGCATCCACCATTTCTTGGTAGTACGTGGATTTAGCAGCACTAAAAGGGATACAATTGTTGAAGAAAAAAATCGCGATTTTCTTATCCGCATCATCCCTTTTTTGCCTTTCAGCATCTTCCACCACCGGCTGTGCACTTGGGGAACGGCGCGGAAACAACAAAGAAGGACAAGTGCTTCCATTCTGACCACTAGAACCATGGTTAGGATGGAAGCCACCACTGGCAGAAGAGCTATCTTCTCGACCATTGGCCACAGCAGCTGCCTGATCAACCTTCTGTTTCTTGTTAGCTTTCTGTTTCTTGGGAGTGCTTAATATACTAAGAATACGATCTCGCACATCGATTGGGACTTCGGTACATGGAACTATGTCTTTGTTCTTAATTTGAGCTAAGTGAAACTTCATCCTATATACTCCTCCACTGAACTCCCGCTGACAATAATTACACCTAACCTTCTGTCTATTTGCATCAACAAGCACACAATGCTCCCAACACGCATCTCTTCCTCGAACCATTTCGTCCTCAATTTATCAAAAGTTCGAGGAGAAAATACTCTATTTTCGTCACTGAAAATTTTGATGCAAATATTGTAAGAACGTGTCCACATTATCAACACAATTGTTCAAATGGACAGTTCTTAACTTGAAAAAATGATTAAGATGCTAAAACTTCCCCAAAATTGCGTTTTTATTTTTGAATTATTTCTTGAATTATCTGTCTAATAAAATTTATAATAACACTTTCAATTTCTCTAAGTCACCGTTTTAGTCAGTAATACCATAAACACCCCAAATTCCAAAAACTAAGCATCATTAACTACATGATTGGTATATCACACTAGGCATATCAGCAATGCATATTATCGGACTATAACATATATGTTCTTAATCAAACTTCATAATCCATTTTTTACGGCATTAAAAGCTTCCTAAACTACTTATTAATTATAAAGAATCGAACAAGTCCGAAAATTATAGTTATTATCAATAAATAAATAGATAAACAAGAAGAGCTATAAAAATTGTCAGATAGAGAAAATGGGGGTGACTGGTGAGGTACCTGGCTGTGTAGCCGTAGAGAATGCGCCGAGACAAAAAATCGGAGCGGTCGGAATCGGGGAGGGGAGATCGGCGACTTGGAGGGAAAGAAAGGTACCGAGGAAATGAAGAAAAACTCGGCGATAAATTAGTGGTACTCGGCCAGGCCCAGGCCCTCCAGCGAGGAGAAGAGGAAACGTGGAAATCGTCTCACAGTCACCCCCTTATCTCACGTCACGTGATCTGCGCGTGACTTCTCTCATGGTCTAATCAAAGTGCCCCTTTTCAAGTCTTCGTTTTTGGGTTTTTCAAAGGGTTTCAGCTCTTAATGGTTCTAACTTCTAAGACTACACCCCACTCAAACTGATATTTGCGTTATACTAATAAATTATGATCTTTGTTTTGACATAAAGAACGATATTATTGAAACGTTATATGCTTGGTATTTTCTTTCACTCCTAACTCTGCTATTTTATTTACCAACAAATTTTAGGTGGGATGACAAGAAATGACGTTCATCTCGTACACATTTTAGATTTGAATCCTCTCATGCATCCATTGGTCGAGGTTTATAGACAATCCAACTCATGAATGATCCATTATCCATATACCACACCGAAACCGTGTATTTGGGTACCACATCCTCTACCCCTTACCCTCTAACTCTCCTTAATTAAAAAAGAAAAGAAGAAACCACAACAACATTTGTGGGAGTACAACTTCCAGTTCCAGTCTTCATTTTTCTTTCTAATCATGATTCGGAGAAGAGTGGAAGAAATAATAAAGAGCCTTGGCCAATTCCTTAGGTGGATTCGAGTAATGTGTTCCATCGTTCTTGCATGAGGGGAGCATTCAAGTTTCAACAACCATAATCATAGTGGAAAGTAAACTTGGATGAAGATGATAACATAAACGAATCACGGTTTGTCCAAGTGAGAAAAACTGTAAAACTAATGCATATAATCCTTTCCTTGAAGAAATGATTACTAATTATGTGTCCATAACTTGGTAATGTCTCAGACTACTCCATTAAACTTGACAGGGACCCTTTGGTAACCGATATTGAACAATGACGAGGTTACAAGTTCCAACAGTCAAGTTATCAAATATTTCACCGAGGCTCGGGAACATTGACATGACGCAGATAACGCAAATATTGAACAAGCATGTTAATGACATTAGTAGAGCACAACAAGCAATCCAATGGTGGGGATTCCAACCCAATTACTGTTTTTGTTTATTTTGCACCGCAAAAATTGTGAAAAACAAGGCTCATGTTTGTAACTCAAAAATTTTCTTCTTAGGGAAATACTACTCGGCTGAGCTCACTTGCTGCCTAACTCTTCGAGCACAATCGGCAAAATTCCGCACAAGATGAGCACATTTCAGAGGATCCTTGAGATGCTCTTTGTAGCACGCCAAGCAAGCCTCGTTCTCAGCTACACAGGGCAAAGGCTTCTGGTAGGGAAGCTTGAACTCTTTATCACGGAGATCCTTTGCTCTTTGTGTTACTTCCTGCGCCATATTCTCCTCCTGCTTCTGCAACCTCTCCACAACCCTCTCACTCTCTTGAAGGACTGACCGGATTGCGTCCAACTCTGCACTGGAGGAGTGTGCAGGAGGGGTTACCGGCAAGAACATTGGAGGTTGAAGTGGCCAACCTGTAGCAGCCGGTCCTTTTTTTGTTTCAAAACCATCAGAAACCTGCTTCTGGTTTGTTTTAGTATGAGGTCGTTGAGGATCCCGGGGTAACTTAGTTCTAGTTCTTTTAGTCTTCTTCTTCGACTTCTCATCATCGCCAGCAAGGCTGTTAACCAGGTTGCTGCTAATCTGAATGCTAAAATCACCCATGACTCAGCTTCTTGATAAAAAACCTAAAAGCATCAACAGAAGTTAAACTACTGGTTTAGAAACCGAAAACACGAACTATCTTAAACTGCAGATACATCAATGAATCACTTTACACCATCGATATTTCTTTGGAAGAAAACTCATTTCTCCCTCATTATATTTCCCATATGTTACTCCTCCTCACTCTAATGCTAAAACTGGTTGCACAAAATCATAAAATGAAAATAACATCAAGGTCCAATACTAGTCAATGACACTTTTGCAGGGTCTTTTTCAACAGAAAAAAACGAGGTCCAACAGTTCTCAATTTCGTAAACAAGAACTTCTGTATCGTTCCACCTTTTCTCCTTCCCAGGAATAAGAAATAAAACACTCAAGGTAACCAAACCTCTGTCATGGAAGTGGTAACCATGTGGCATTCGGTACTTTGATCGAGTTTCGAAACAACAAAATATTTGGTACCCAGACTATAGATTAAAAGAAGAAAAAAAAAAAAAAGACTGGTTTTGAGTCTGTATAGCAATGGCCAAGGCGGTAATGCGATTATTCTTTAACAAAGTAGATACACGACGATCCAGCAAAACAATGAGAGAAGAGAATGAACAAAAGGGTAATACATAACTTCATGAACCACGATCGCAGAGCACGGGGGTTATTGAGCGGAATTGACCAAATCAAACAAGATTTCAGAAACCCCAAATTCCCAAATCATTTCTCAAATCCCTAAACCCCTTAATCCAACAAACATTCGCTAATATCAGCCTCTATTTCAACTAGCACCCATTCATTATCAACAACATAGCTATCATAATAACCTATTAATCTACACCAAATGGCCAGAGAACTCTCGAATGGAAACCCTAATTTAATCGCCGAAAAAAAAAAAAAAAAAAAACAAACGACATGGCAGATACGAGCGAGCTTAAGCTTACCTCAATGGGCAATTGTTGCAGAGGGGCGAGACGAAGTGGATTGAGAGCAGCCTCAAAGGGTTTTGGGATTGGGAAGGACACACAACTGAATATGTGCGGGAGACTCTGGCGACTGTAAATTTCACTATTTCAGCTTTCACTCACAAAAGGAAAGCCAACGCAGAGCCCAAAAAAAAAAAAAAACTTAATAATAAAATAAAACAAAATAAACCTTTAAGCATGTATTTTCTGTTTAGATTAAAAATTGAAAAGTGAATTGAAATCTAAAAACAAAGCTTGAGCCATGGTTAAAAAAAAAAAAAGGGTCGAGGAGTGTTTATTACAAAATATTATTAAAAATATAGTAATTCTGATTCTTTTTTTTTTCCTGAAATAATAGTAATTCTAATTCTTATTCACACAATTATAATAAAAACTTAAAAATTAAAAAAAAAAAAAAAACTTTTTAGGACAAGAACAAGAAAAAGAAAAAGAAAAAGTAAGTTCTTCTCAAAAATGACCGAATTTTAGACATATTTTAAGTAAATGTTCATTTATCGAATTTTGTAGCCAAATGACTTGTATTTCATCGGTGTATATACCAAATATAAAAAAAGATATATATACTTAGTACATAAACTAAGTGTAAAAATATACACGCGGACATTTAGCTATAAGAACAAAATGTTATAAAAGAAGACACTCTAATTTCCCAAAAGAGTAATTATTGTTTGACCATACATTTCCTAATTTTGGTAAATTAAAATTCCACTTACACTAGCCCATAACAGCCTAAGATGTATATTGTAATAATGAAAAAAAGATCACTGCAAAAAAAAAAATTATGAAGTATGACTTTTTTACTTTTTTAACTATATTTTTTGGCTTGTGCAAAATTTTTATCTTTACATTTTAAATATCTGTAAATTTATACAAATTGGATAAATTATGCTAACTGTTTGAAGTTATTTTTAACAGATTTTTTGTGTTAATCAATAGAATTAAGATATCATTAATTCAAATTTCAAATTTAGTGAGAAATTTGTTGGTCAATTTATATACATAAGGTACAATTTTGCAGAGATTTGAAATGTGGAGGTATAATTTTGCACAAATCAAAAGACAAAATTAAATTTACAGAAAAGTTATATTTCAGAGTATTTTTTTTACAGATAACCCTGATGAAAAAAGGTAAATTTTAACCATTCAATTGAATTATTCAATAAATTAAAAATTAGTTGTTGGTTTATGGGATATAGTTCATCATAAAGTTTTTTTTTTTAAAAAAAAAAGAAAAAGAAGCTCAAAAGTATATCTCTTTCTCGAGTTTGACTAATGGATGGAGTACTCTATGTCAATCTTTTAAATCTAAAGGGAAACTATGGTACGTATCTACACTCTTGACTTTTTGCAAGGACGTGATGGAGAATCCCAACCTATCCATATCTCCACAGGAAGCATACGAAGAAAATAAATTTACCAACTAAAACACAACCATCTTTAGACCGTTGATTCTCAAAGAATGCCCGAAACTTAAGGCATAAAAATTGATTTTATCAAGAATATCAAGAACAATAGAAATAAAAGAGAAAACTCTCTATTTTTAAAAGGGATATTATCGAGAAAAAAAAATTGGTTTCTTAATTTTAGCAGGAAAAAAAAAACCTTAAGGTTCAAACCTTACGTTTTTTTAGTTTTAGAAAAAAAAAAAAAAAAACTTAAGTTTCTAGTTTTATCAAATACAAACTTTAGTTTAACATAGCTAAAAAAAATGAACTAGTTTGCTAATTATGTTGTATGTTATTATATCAAGATTTGATCAAATAGTTGTTTTGCCCCCAATTTGACTTGATTTTAAAATCTCAAGATTTTATTGATATTACCAGAAATCCAAAAATTTTATTGCTAAAAAAAAAATCTAAAGTTTTATTTGATATAATTAGAAATTTGAGGTTTTTTCCCCTAAAATAAAAAAAAAATCCAAATTTAAATAATAATAACAATAAACACAACTCAAAATACAATTTCAAAAGAAGGATCAATACAAGCAAAACATGCACTCTAAAACCACCTTATTCAAGATTGAACAATAACTGAATAAAACAAAAAGGAAAACAACCTCACAGGATGGGATTTCTTAAGGGGATTAATGAGCTCAATAACCTTTCCCCAATCCCTCTTTTGCAAACTAACCTATTTTTTTCCTCTTTTTTTTTTTAATTTTTACTCTTTTTTTTCATTGATATAGTGCAAAAAAACCCTAAATACCCCAATTCAGCTCAACCAGACCCATTCATGCTCGATTGGGTCCAATTAAGTCTAACTCGACTGAACCCTAATCGAGCTCGATAGACACTTCTGTTAAATAGTAATGTTTTGGTTAAAAAAAAAAATCATGATTTAAGCACGAAATAGTCATTTAGGAGTTTGATTTCAATTAAACCTCCTAAATTTGAAAAACCTCAACTTCTTAACATTGTTTTAACTTGCTCAAATGTCAATTCTTTATTTTATTTTATTTTTTAAATTGTGATTATTTTGAAGTTTTTATGGAAACAATATTCTTAAAAATACCAAAGTTTAGTCAAAAGGAATGTTATTGACCAAATTATTTTGAATCTTTTTTTCTTCAAACAAAAAATTATGGAACTGGAAAAAAAAAAAAAGGCTTCTTATAGAAAAAATCATGCCCAAAGTCTGAAAAATTGAAAAATCCTGAATGGGCTAACTTTTTGAAAAATCTTGAATTTATTAAGAAATATATTATTTTTAAATATTTATTTATAAAAATAACACTTTCTAGAAATATTTACAAAAATGCTCACATTTTCTTCAAAATTGATACTTTTCAAATGTACTCGAGGTAACCAATCAGGTTACTTGGGTAACCTATTCAATTACTTCAGGTAACTAGACTCGTTACCTCAAGTACTTTATCAATTTGGAAAAAGTGCTATTTTTCTAAATATTTTTTAAAGTAATATTTTTCTAAATAAATCTAGGAGTTTTCAAAAAAAAAATTATGGGATTTTTCAATTTTTTTGAAATTTTACCATATAAAATAAAATTTCCCAAAAAAAAAATCATTTAAACCTATGTAACCTTTTTTTTTTTTTTAAGGATAACACTAACTTTTATACCATTTTTTTTGTATCAAAACATGTGACATATAAATTGTCATCATCTAATTGGAGTGTTAAAACTTACCACAAATAGATTAAACATTATCACCAATTAAGTGGTGACAAATCACATGCCATATGTGTTGGTATCAAAAATTTAGTACAAAATTTGTACCTCAAGCATTATCATTTTTTTTAAGGCATTTAAACCTATATTACTAAATGGTCAGTTATATAGTACTTTCCTAACGTTATGCTTAAATATTCTCATTAGAGTATTTCATCGACAACTCTCATTAAAACCCGTTAGGACTTTAATTATTGGAGCTTCAATTATCTATAAGCAATTTTAATTCTTTAGGTTCTTTTCTTTATTTCTCCGGCTAATCTGGGACAAATCCCTTTAGCCCCAACTTGCCTTATTCAAGTTTTCCAAATTAAACTATTCGGTAATATTTTCAGCTTATGTATTAGAATACACTCCACATGTCCCCATTCAATATATTCTTTTAATTTTTTTTAAGGAAATTTTCTTTTCTTTATATTTTTATGTCCACTTGTTTTTATCAAAACTATATTTGTTCTCCATGATTTATTGACTTCAAGAAACAAAATTTAGCAATTGATACATAGATTTATGTTTATCATTCAATTAATATCTGTAACGAGCTTTTGTATTAACTTTGCTGTTCTTTTGATTGAAATATTAACTTCTACTTTTTTTGAATCTTTGATACTTTATTGAAGGATGTCTAATCTTGTATAATCTAGCAAGAAGCTTATATAGGATTACAAGATATTGGAGTTCTTGCATAAAATGGTTGAGATAACGAAAAACAAAAAAGTCATTAGTTTACTTGCTTGTGACATTTATGTTAATCCTTCCAAATGCTATACTGTTATTTGTGTTGAGAGAATATTTTATATTATGATTATTGTGAAGAATTCACGACACAATAGAATAGGAAATCAATAGATGAATAAAGGTTTGATACCGTACATGAAGGGGGGAAAAAAATAGTGCAATTGATAATAAAATTATAGCATAACATTTTCCTAATATGAAAATCGTAGGTGCCGATTGTAATATATTGGTCAATATTCGAATTATGCCTTCACTAGAATAGTAAAGTCTAGGATCCGTCATGCGGCTGATGTAGGCTGATGTAGTTTGTTTAGAAAGAAGCTTTTTGGAGAGGGAACAACGCTCATTCGCACACAATTATAAAACGTCCAAAAGCAATTTCCATCCTATAAATTGATCGTAATAATCAAGGGGGTAAAAAATAAATTAAAAAAAAAAAGATTCACGTGAAACGGCATTACGTACAACAGTCATTAATCCTTTTTACTTATCATCAAGTGATGCCAGCTGACGTATAGACCACCTCGAGAGCTATAGCTAGCCTTAGGCTATTGGGACAATGGGAGTCTTGAGTGTGAGGTCCCTTTCTCTTGCTTCTTTGAAATCTTGTCTCTTAAGTCGTTTACTTATTACTGCAAAACAACTTATTTTTAGTGACGATCAAAAATTTTAGTTAAAAGAATCCTATTATTATTACGTCGTGAGTAAAATCTGTGACTAAAAATTTTAATCATAAAAATTAATGACATTTTGTTGTGAGTTACTATTAGATTTTAGTCACAACAAAATTCATTATTATAAATAAAAAATTGATTTTAAAAGTATATAAGTAATAATTTGTGATTATATATTTTAATCACAAAAAATTATAAATTGTGACTAAATGTCACTTTTACTAACAAAAATTTTATTGTGAGTAAAAGGTTTGTCACTAGATAGTAACTTTTTTTATAGTTCTTTTTAATTAATTGATTTTTCTTTTATTTATTTAGTTATTTTTTGGTAAACCATGTCTCTCCTCCATGCCAATAAGTACCATAATGATATCACTACTATATATTTTGGCCATCCAATGCCTTCCACTTATAATGTCAAGGCAACTATTGAGTACATAGAGAATATTATATAATCCGAGTACTCATTCTTAATGACTAAAGGAAATGTTCAGCTTATGTAAGTTATTGGATAATGTGGAATTGTCAATGTAAAATTTATATATATATATTAACGTGTATCTTAAGGAAATCTATATTCATCTTGACATCATCAATATGCAAGTCAATAGTAACTCAAGTAAACACATTGTTGAAAAAATTTATACAATTTGATGAGACTCTGACCAGAAATATGTCTTGATGTCCAAAAAAACCTTTAAGTAGTGCTTACTGACAAGTACTTCGCGTTGAATTTGAGCCATAGTTGTAATTAAGTCGTTATCATGAATTCATCAATATTATTATGCGTATACGTATATGTATTTTATTAACCTCATTTTTTAATCTTAGTTTTTTGTTTCGTTGAAGATTTTATTAATCAAATTATTACAATGTCTCTATAATGAATCTTTTCAATCAAGGTTATGGATTGTTGACATTACGACTGTCTAATACTTAGTAACTGGTAACCCTTCCGCTAAAAATATTAATAATTATAGTATTTAATTGCAACTAACTGATCATATATAGATACATATACGCATATACGCGCATAAGGCAGCTCCTTTGTGTAGATAATATATTACGTAGGTTTTGAATATAAGAATATTTAATTGAATAATGAATTTGGCTCAGAATTGAAGTAATAATTTTGCTATTAACTGATGTAAAATTTATACAAGTTATATGAGAAAATATTTCTCTAGAATATTCTAAGAGATAAGGTAACTACTCAAAATATAAAATACTAAATAAATAAATAAAGCTAACTAGATAATTATATTCTCTAAAATAGGTAATTAGATAATTCATAATAATAAATAAATATTATTAGGAATTATCTCCAATATGCCTCCATAAGATGGAGCTCCACAGGAGATCCAATATTGGACTTGAGAAGAATTAAGGATTGCGGAGCTCCAATCTTGGACTTGAGAAAAATAAAGGATGTTGTGTGAAGAATGGTGCATCTGCCATCGAGAAAGTCGTGGAGTGAAGATAAGGATGTAGTTACGACCGAGGTAATTACTGCTTAATCGTCGGTGAATATAGTAGACAAATAAAAATAAAAAGGCAAAACTGGAGTAAGGACCGTTTGATCATCCGGGCATGTTGAAGATCGAAATGAAAGTAGCACAACCGAAGTAGCAATTCAGCCGGGGCCTGTGGAAGATGAAGGTAGAGGAAGATCCCTTCAGTGACCTAAAAGAAAAACAACTGAAGATTTTTTGTTTTTATTTTTTATTTTTTTGAACCTAAATGTGAAACTAGGACTCTTTTTTTTTGTCTTTTTTTTTTGAACCTGAACATGACCCCATTTTTTGTTTTTTTGTTTTTTTTACCTAAACCAAAAAACCTAAAACAAACGTAACCCTTTTTTTCCTTTTTTTTTTTAAAAAAAAAGTTATAACCTAAAATACCTAAGCTATTGAATGTAAAAGGGAAACTCCTAAAGCTAAAACCAAATGTAAAATTGACTATTTTTTTATTGCTTATCTAAAAACTTAAAACAAAAAACCAAAACCTGAAAACTCTAAAATGTGACCTCTTTTTTTTTTTAACCTAAACATGAAACACCTAAGAAAAACTAAGGAACAAATGTTACCTTTTTTTTTTGACTAAAACAAAACAAAAACTAAAAAATAAAAGGGATGAGTGATTTGGGGGAGGAGAAGAATATGAGAGAAGGAGAGAAATATGAGTGATAGAGAGGCGTTTGCTATCAACTAATACTAAGGTTTTGATATCAAGATTCAAGAGCGTTTGCCCAGAAATAGATAAGAAAATAAAAACTCGATTCAAGTGCGTTTGTTCAAAAAAACAAGAAACATAAAAATTGGATTCAAGGGTATTATTTCAGAAATTGACAAGAAAAATGAAATTTGGATACAAGGGAATTTGCCCAAGAATTGAAAAGTAGGGAAAAGAGAATGAGAAGAATGATCCAATCGAGCGGGAGCTCGGTAGACCAAAAGAGAGGAGCGGTCGACCAATTCGAGCGGATGAGGATAGATAAGGAGAGAGGAGTAGAGGCCTAGGATTTTTCTGCTCTGATACCATATAAGAATAAGAATATAGAATTGAATAATGAATTTGGCTCAGAATTGAAATAATAATTTTAGTTCAGAATTTCTATTAATTGAATGGGGTATTTATACAAGTTACATGAGAGGATATTCCTCTAGAATATTCTAAGAGATAATATAAGTACTCAAAATATAAAATACAAAATAAATAAATAAAGCTAACTAGACAATATTCTCTAAAATAAGTAATTAGATAATTCATAATAATAAATAAATATTATTAGGAATTATCTCTAATATTGAATACATAGGCTAGCTAGGGTACGTAATGCATTTGTTTCATGATTACAATTAATATTGGGAATTTGTTTTTCACTTGATGAGTTGTTAAGATATTATTTGGATATGGATTAATATATATATATATATGAGCACCAATCCAATAGTATTTTTTTTTTTTACCTATGGTATTATTTTGCCCAATAAAAATTCATCACGCATTTTTCATGGGAAAAAAAGTGGAGAGAGAAATTCATTAAATAATGACTTTTTTTTTTATCTTCAAACTACTCAAATTATGATAACTATTAGATCAATGATCCAACGGTTAAAAAAAAACTTATAGATAAGAAAAAAAATATCTATTGGATTGGTAATATATATATATATAATGTTTACCTGCCGCTGATTACTAATTACTTACTTTTGGTCTAATTACACTAGTTTATAAAATAGAAATTAATAGCACTAATTTATATACTATTTGATCACTAAGGAGTTTTCGGTTTTCTATTATATTTATTTTCTTTTTAATATTTTGAAAATTTCCGCCCTCGATTGTTTATTTATTTATTTTCTAGAAGAATAAATGTACAGTGAAACTTCATTGAGATGCCATGCATCATTACAAGATAAGTAATATATAAATGGGCTATCTTGATCTAGCAAGCCAAAAAAAAAAACCTTCTTCACGAAAAAACCTAGCTTAACTTTTCTATAGTTCTCCGAAGCGATCGGGGCTTTTTTTTTTTAACAAATAATACAAAAAGTGGAGCACGAAGGAAAAAAATGAATAAAATTGACAAATTATCTTATGTTGAAACTAAAATGTATATTCTATTGGATTAGGGGAATTATTCCTACAGTATATAGTTTTCCTTCTAACATTTCTCCCAGGGAAGAAAAAAAAAAAACAGCAATTTTATAATATTTTGAGTCGTTGCTATCTATTTTAGAATAAGGTAGCTATTAATGGAGCTTTACATTAAAGTAAAGGGTGACGATAGGCATCCATGAAAATAAGCGAAAAGCTGGAGATTATATATTTCAAAGCAGTAATTATAATTATTTAAAAGTACAATTAATTAATTTAATTGCTTTAAAATGTGCAATTGAACAATGTAAGACTTAATTGAGTGAGTGTCTATGTATATGTTTTTCTGGCCTTCTTTAATTATTCTCCTGGAAGCTCCCTTAAATGATGACTAGGTGACAAAATTACAAATTAAGAAGAAGTACTGCAATTAATAGAAAAGTATGCGCACTAAACAAAGTTCTATCATCTTCAATAATCAGCAATATAAAACAAGCGGTTTGCTATTCATTAACTTATTGTGTACTATTTTGAATTGCTTGGAATCTTGAATAATGCAATATCTTATATTTCTAGCCACTAATATTACTATGTATTTAATATTAAAGAGAAGCAACAATTTTTTTTAAGGGGAGGAAGCAACAATATAATATAGAAGACATATATATATATATAATCGTTATCATATGATATAGAGGCCCTTTTTTCATGAATAGCAGTTCCAAAAAGTTTTTTTTTTTTTTTTTTTTTTTTTTTTAAGTTTTAAAAAAAGGTATTAGTTTTATCTAAAGTATTTTTAATAATTTTTTTTTTTTTTAAAAAAAAAAAAAAAAAAAAAACCCTGCCAAAAACTACTATGATTCTAATACTATCCTTCAAAAGTATTAACCAGCCTATTTACCAATTACGAATAATCTAAAAATCACTCTCTCTATTATTACTAAATCCTTAAAAAATCCTCTATTTTTAAAATCCCCAAAAGTATTCTCTCTCTGTTTTTCAAAAGAGGAAAAAAGTATATATTATGTACTTTTCTAGTAGTAATATCAATTTCACTGAACGAAGTATGCACCACGGTGAACTGACCTGAATAAGATGAGTTTTCACCATCATAAATAGTGTGAGACATGTGGTGGGGAATCTCATTTAGTATTTAATAGGGAGAGGCAGACTTGGGATTGAGTGCCTACGCCGAATATATATAATCTCAATTTGTTTATATGTTTTATATATTGATAATACAATTAGAATTTAAAAAACATAAAATAATTGATAATATATATAATTATATGCTAATACAAGTTAGAGTTTATAATTTCCCAAAATTATTTTGTTTACAATTTATTTGATCCTCTTTCTTGGTTTCTTGTTATTTTATTCATATTCTTTGTATCAAAATATAGTTCATATAGATTTTGAGCTAAAATTGGGATTTTCAATGGTTTTAATATTTAGGTGTTTTTGCGGATTTAAATTATTAAAGGATTAGACCAATGTATAATTTTTTAGTGGACCCAAGAAAACTGTTACAAATGGCCAAATGGAAATCTTGATGCACTGATGGGGAAACCGTTCACCGATAAGGATTCTTCAAAATCTCCAAAATAAATTAAACGATAAATGATGGAGGATGGCATAGTAAAATAGTAGTTGAGACATTTAAAAAAATTTGCTCTGCCTCGTCCTATTGACATGCCTATTTTTTGGTCAAATTTTTTACTAATTTGTTTTCTCAATTACCAGTAATGCCCTTGAAATATTAAAATCTAAAGTAATTCCCAGCAAAAGAAAAAAAAAAAAACTCAAATAATATTACCAAACAAATACATCATCAAAGTATTTTTTTACGATCTTTTTTTAAAATCTAAAATAAATTAAATTGTGATTTTTTGAAAAGTAAAATAATCAGATAACATAGGGTTATGGATGAATAAGTTTTTAAACAATTTAAGGGTTTTTTTTTTATATATTTCACATAAAATTTGACCAAAAAAAAGAATATTATATATTTTTTTTCCCCAGAAATATAGGGGACACGTTTTAGTTTTATAAGAATAAAACAGGTAGAAGTGTTTATGGGATTATCCCTTACCTATTATATAGTCTCCAACATTTCTTGATGAAGTACGATGAGATGATTAGACCTGTAAAAACCTAGACTTGTAAGAGGTAATTTGGGATTTTTACATTTTTTTTAGATTAAAATAAGAAAGGGGCTTGTTTGCAAAAATTTGGGAAATAGGAACTAAAATGTAAATTTTCAAATGATCAAATTGGAAGAAGTTTGAAAAATAAGGGACTATTGTGCAATTTGTAAAAATTGCACAGTTCATTACTGTAGGGCCACGTGGACCACCTCATTTTTCCCTCCCTCTTTCTCTCTCTTTCTCACGATCTCTCTCTGCTCTCTCTCCCTGTCGAAGCCGCTCACCCCAGCCCGCCGCCCTACAGCCGTCGTCTGGCTGCACTAGATGTCGGTGCTGCACTGCCGTATCACCCTTAGCTCGCTGTCGAAGTGTCGAGGTTGCCGGAGTTCCGTGACGTCGCTAGAGAAGAAAAGAACGTCACGTGATTTTCGATTTTTCGACGAGTTTTCCAACCTTTTCAACGTGTATTCTTAGGCTCATTGGATTTAATTCGTCTCTTCACAAGGAATCTTCATGTATATATTTTGTGACCCCATTTTGTCCGGTTTGAAAGTTACCATTGTTGGGTAGTTTAAGCTTTGAGATCCAAGAGTTGACTTTTTGATCGGACCGTTGGATTATGTTTCTAATGTCATTTTTGGAATGTACTCGTGAAATGGTGAAGATTGATATATATTAACTGTATTTAGTGACCGGTATAAAAAAAGAGGTCAGATAGCTCGAATTTTGTCGAATTTTGCGTGCAACGGGTCGAGTTTCAGTCCGAATCTGAATTGGACGAATTATATGTCTAACCTAGCTATTTTGGATGCTAGGAATTCAGTGGAGAGGTCTGTTTGTTGATTTGAAGCTCCGTAGAGAAGTTAGTTTTTTTCTAAGAGAGCGATCGAGGGCTTGGAATTGGTTCACGGCTCTCAAAACGATCGTCCAACGACACCCTGAGGTTCCAATAGTGTAGTATCGCTATTCTAGTAAGGCAAGATTAGGTTACCTCTATTTTATACCATTTTGAATAAAACTTAATTTATGTTACATATTATAAAAATAGTGATGTTAGAATTGTTTTGGATATCTGTGATGGAATTGGATTGCTCTGGGATTTTTTTGAGTGGAGGTTATTTTTTAGTATCAAAAATAGTGCTGTTATATTGCCTATTTTTTTTCTATAAAACTTAATATACCTATTTTATTAAAAAAATCATAGCATAATTATTTTCACACTTCAGTTCTATATTGTATGTGTCATAGGATCATACATGAGCACTGTGTTAGCATCGTAGGTTTACATTATACAACTGCATACCCCACCGTCGGTGTAGAATCCGTAAACTAGTGTGGGGTCTATTTTCTCTGATTACCTCCCCATTTGATAGGTGTAGGCAATACGGTTGCCCCTCCAGGTTAAGTAGACGATACATGGGTATCTCATCTGGGTACGAGCTTAGGTGTCAGGCAGACTATTCAGTATATATAGTGCCATCATCCTGTGTTTCCATGATGAGAGGATGTGAGCTCATGGGTATGGGTTGATTTGTATCTTGTGCTTATAAATTGAATAGTTTTGATCATATTGTTTTATGTGTATATATATATATATATATATTAGATTACACTAACTATGCAGGAACTTTCTATCACCAAAATATTTTCAAGCGAGGTAACTGTCTTTCTACAAGGTACTTTATGCTCACTTCCAACCTTCTTCCTCGGGTAGTGTTCAGTGCGGCTTTGGTGATCAAGAGGAATAAGAGACTATCTTTTGACTGTAGTTCGTTGTCTTAGTAATACTAAATCTTGATGTTGTTGTGGTGTTTGAATTTGATTTAGCATTGAACCAGGATTTCTACTTTCTATTATGTCTGTAAACTTTATGTATGCCATATTAGAATCTGTTACTTGTTGTGGATGATGATGATGCTTGAACTTAAATTTGATTTATATTTTCTGGTTATTATTCTATCTATGTTTAATGGTGTATACGAACTATGAGAGAGGTTCACTAGATGAGATTTCAAATATTTTTATTAAATAGACTGTTATAAAATTGAAACCTTTAATATCTTTTTAAAATAAATTAAAGAATTTCTCATCTTAGTGAAATTCTCTTTCTGTCACTGGCCCGGGTTATCGGTCGTGACAACACCTTCGTCGAAGCATATTTATATTTTATTTGCTAGCTATATATGTTTTAGAAAGTTTCAAAATAGTAAAAATAAAGTAGATGATATATATACAAACTCATGACCATCATGAGTCGTAACAATATTTTAATTAGGATCTACTGATATTAAAAGTAAAAGCGAGTATTAATGGGCATTAATGTAGGCATGACACATTCATTATTTTTCTCTTAGGCTATATTTGATAAGAAGGAAAAAGAGGAGGAAGAAAAAAGTTTGAGAGAAAAGTGTAGGGAAACTAAAAAATTAGGTTGTTTGGTAGGAGGGAAATGGGAAGGAAAAGAAAAAAGGGAGAGAAAAAAATGGTAGACACTACACAAATATTTTCTCCCAGAAATGGAGAGAAAATGGGATAAAAAAGTTTTTTTATCAATATATGAAAGTGAATTTACTAAAATAACCTTATACATTAATTTCAAAATTTAAATAAAAAATGCAAAACAATCATTTTATAAAATACTAGTTTTCTTTCCTTCTTACATACCAAACAACAATAGAGGAAAGACATTTTTTTTTCCATCCTACACATTTTCTTTCCCTCTTATTTTTTCCTTCTCTCTTAGTTTCTTTCCTCTCTACTGAACATAGTCTTAATAGACACAAAACACTCACTTTTGTACTCTTATCGATCGACGTACGCATCATACAGATCGAGTTTTCTATTTTTTCTTTTTAAATTTGGCCAAAAGATAAATATATTATTGCGAGTGTAATAATATATAGTTATATTATTAAATTTAAGTGATTATATGAATATGCTGAGTCCACCTTCCAGGGGTCTGGCTTCAATTAGTATCTATAGGAGGATGGCATTTTTCAAAAAAGTTTAGCAAGAAAAAATCATTGCCATATATCATAGTGATCGACAGCTTGCTGGAAAAATTATTATATTATCGGACTAAATCAAACAAAAAGTCTCTAGGCGCGGATATCCATAAATTCATATACCAAATAATATAATTCGGTCAATTATTTGATGACAAATAAAGATAAATGAATCTTACTAGATCATTTTTCAGCCGTAAAAGTTTGCTTCTTTTCATATCAAATCTCGGATGCAAGTTCGCACGTTAATTACTAAATTTGTGACGTTCTATTGGAAAATTAAAAATAAAAAATATAATATGCAGAAATGGGGAATACATATAGGATGCCAATTCAGTAGATATATATTTTTTTAACTTATGTATAAGTATTTTTTTTCAATCATTAGATCATCTCTAACGATGATTTAATGACTATAATAATATGCACGAAAAAACGTACATCATTAATGTTATTTTTTTATTAATTTTTATTATAAAAAAATATACATAATAAACTTTTATTAACCAAGATTAAAAAAAAATAATTATTATGTATAAATAAAAAAAATACTTATTAAATTAGTGTCCGTATATATATATATATATAAACATATACATATTTATCATGGCTCTGTGGGGTTTCTGATGAGTTAAGCTGTCACTATTAATGTGCCATTTGAAAAGCCAAACAAAATTGTTTAATCTCTCTTAAAAGAAAGTTGTATATTATTGAAAAACAAACAAAAAAAAAGGAAAAGTTGGTGCACACACACACAGGTGCGCACACACACACACATATATATATATATATATAGGCTCTGTGGGGTTTCTGATGAGTTAAGCTGTCACTATTAATGTGCCATTTGAAAAGCCAAACAAAATTGTTTAATCTCTCTTAAAAGAAAGTTGTATATTATTGAAAAACAAACAAAAAAAAAGGAAAAGTTGGTGCACACACACACAGGTGCGCACACACACACATATATATATATATATATATATATAACGTAACCACAATGATGAAATTCATTCCCTTCAAAAAAAAAAAAAAAAAGAAAAATATGAAATTCAACATTTACCTTTTTCGTTTTTTTCCCCCGCAATCATGTGTTATATAAGGTACATTTGTATACGTGTAGATAGAGAAGGGTTTTCACACATTGACAGAACTCACCAACACTTTTGACATTGTTCAACGTCTACTCTTAGTAACGTACTCTAAAATTACATCAGACTACACTAACTTTAAGGAATTAACAATATCTATTAAATAACATTTTTTTCTTCGATTCAGTTTGGTATATAAAATATAATACATCGCTTTTTGTTTGGTTGGTGAGAAACCGGCTAGCAGTACTTATTCTAGCTTTAGGTTTAACCTCATACCCTCCAAGAAAATTCTGTAACATATACACATTTACACATTTATATATGAAACACTACTACATGAAACGTTGATCAACACCATTAATTAAAAAAAAAAAAAAAAAGGGGAAGAAAGAAAAAGAAACCTAATATTTTGATTAGTACTCGATCATGAACCAGACTTGCATGGTACTTTGTAGCAGATCATGTTCACTTTGGAAATCTTGAAATTCTTTCCCGTACGGTGACTTCTCACTGCACTAGCCATATATATATATATACATAAATACATATACTTATATACCATGTGTGATTTTCCTTCTATATACGATATATATAAGCTTTGTCTAGTGCAAATTTTGTCCCATTTCTATGGCGCTCAAGGCCTTGTTCAACTCGAAATCATCGAAACAATTATCGAACCCGAAATCTTGAATCCCGAAATCCTGACAATCCAAAAGCCATGATGATGAGCAGTTATCCTCAAGAGATGGCAATATTCCCATGTCGCTATAATTAACTACTTTCTGATCTCCATAAGTAGTACTACTTGGTGGACACGAGTATTTCCATAATGAATCATCAACTAGCTCCGGTGGAGATAATTTACTATTGTCGTCCCACAAGTTGTTCATAAACGACTCGTCGTTGCAAAGGGTATCGGCTAACAAAAGGGCGGATTCATCGCCGGAGGAAGAGTTCTCAGCCGCCGGCGATGAGCTTGACGAGTTCTCCGCCAGCTCAGAGTTGGCGGTAGTGCTACCGGAGCTTTCTTGTGAAAGATGGTTATGATTTTCGGTCTGGGTAGTCAAGTTTTTAGTAGTAGTACTAGTAGTGTTATTAGCATGATCTTGGGGAGTTTCGGTCATGTTTGAAGCTTGATCATCTTTGTTGAGGGGTTCGTGTGTAACAGGATCAATTCCCATCTTAAGAAGCTTTTTCTTAATATGTGTGTTCCAATGGTTCTTGATCTCATTATCTGTCCTCCCTGGTAATCTTGATGCTATCTTGGACCACCTACTCAATATGATGGAAATTACCAAAACTTAGATAAGAAGAGAAGATTCGATCAAACAAAGATGATATCATTCACGAGTTAAAGATAAAATAATAATAAATTAAATAAATACTTGTATATAATTAACAGAGACGTGATGAGATGATTAATTTCATATTTATATGTGAAAAAGATTATATTTTATTTGAATTTTATTGAATATATATTAAGCAAAACAAATTGTTCAAGAATATTATAATTGTCAAGTTAGCCTATTTTTCTTGGTCAATAGATTCCCTGCATACTCTAGAAGGGGTAAAAGTTCAAGAATTTTCTACCTAATTGTTTTATGCATAGACCAAGTCTATTAATACAATATTTCGTACTAAAACAAATTTTTCTAACAATTTGAAATCTCTCGTCTGTTCTTAGTAACTCTTCGTTCTATTGTTGAGTATTTTTTTTATAAAAAAAGTTAGTGTAATGTGTTACTATATATATTGATGTATATCATTGGAGCAAACATATTTTTATTGGAAATTAAGTCAAGGAAATAAGCGTCAACTATAAGTTGTCTATTTAAATACATGAATATTTCATCATACGAGTAGTTTTTTTTCCAACTTCATGATTGAAGACAAAGAAAGTGTTGAAAACAACCCAGTAACTAGCTAGCTATACCTCACAAAATAGAACTTTAATATTTTGACTTACATACCAAGAAAAGCACAAGAAGAAAATTTTACAAATAGAAATTAACAAAATTATCTGCACCAAAAGCCATTACTAAATTGTTTATTAATTTTCAACAATTAATTGTAACAAAATGCTGGTGGCAAACATGACATATGATCAAACACACACAGTACCTATTTCCAAGACGAGCATGAAGATCAATGACCAATTGTTCTTCAGCCTCCGTTAGGAGACCTCTCTTGAGGTCAGGACGAAGGTAGTTGGTCCAACGAAGCCGGCAACTCTTGCCACAACGGCGTAGCCCGGCGAGCTTCGGGACAGCACGCCAGCAGCAGTGGCCATTGGTGAGAATGAAGTTGATGAGTTTCTTGTCCTCCTCAGCTGTCCATGGCCCTTTCTTCACCCCAAGCTTGTCACAACAAGGTTGCCTCCCCATAACTTCTCTAGCTAGCTAGCTACAATTTTTTTGTTTTTTGGATACCACTATTGTACTAGCCAAAAAATTAAAATAAAAAGTTCCACTAAAATCAAAAGCACAAAAGTTTGGCTCACCATACAACTTGGTAAAGACCCAAAAGTCCCACACCCACCTTTATATAAAGATCCTCAGTCCCCATACAATACTTTACCCGGCTGCTTAATATTCAACATATTGCAACCTTATATTATAATGAACAAAAACATATTGTCACACAAAACTAATGAATATTATCAAATTCTTGTGAGAGACTTGAGTGGGGTCCACCATTGGGTTGTGAAAGTGAAAGGTGAACTAATGTGATATATGAGGTCCTGCCGTTCTGGGATAATCTAGTGGAACCGGTTACATAGTACCACTAAAATGGGTGGCCAAGAAATTTGGGGTGACCCAAGAACAGAGCTCCATGTCAGCATTTACCAAAATATTTTCCTACACAAGCCAAACTGGCCTTGATTGCAATCTTACTCAACCATACCATCACTCATTTCGTCATCACCACGTTTACGTGTCCTTGTTGTGGACTACTCTCATATATATGCTGTTGCTTACAAGTCTAAAATCTTGCTCTTCAGTATCAAACATCAAATGTTTGATCATTTTTTAGTCTTTTATTTTTGTTTTTATTATTTTGGTATTTACTATATATATTATATTATAAATCAGGAGAATTTAAGTCCTTAATTGGGTTTAATTTTATTTTGAAGAAAAGAAAGACCTCAAATCGTCGTCATCTTTAGCCGATGTATTCTTTGCTTCGGAGGGGAGAACTTGATTTGGTCATATAGTTCTTTCGAGTACTACCAATCATAACACGCCAGAGCTTTTCGAAAACAGCCAATTAGAATTTTCCTAATATCTAAGATCGTTGAGAGAAAATGAAGTTTGATTTATGATATTAATTACATCGCTAATAGTATATATACAACTTCATTTTAATAAAGTACAAGAAACAAACAAGACAAAAGTTGATATAGAGATATTTTAGATTAATCTCAGCAGAGTACGTAACATGTATAGATTGTTCGAATCTTTTAAATTAGTAATTAAGGGGAGAGTACTGTACACTATTATTGGAACCAATTTGTAATATATATATATATATATACATATGTGTGTGTGTGTGTGTGTGTTTATGTGTATATAAAGTTTTTTCTTTCTACAAGTATCATAAATTAAATATATACAACAGGGTATACTATTGCTCCCATACAATAAGAAGATCATGACAAATTAATGTGTCCAAAAAGTGCAATTTATTTAGCCCGGCCCAGTCATATATTCGACAGTTGAGCTCCCACATTTGAAATAGAGAGATATTGTCTTTAAGTGTTGGGAAAGAAGTCATGATAAATATTAGCAGACGATCACATAATTAAATGTTATAATCTTTGTCTTCTAGAGAAGATTCATCTCTAACTGATATAATGTTTTATTAAAATGATCAGACTACATATGTATATATACTAAAGTAATGAACGACACACTTTGGAGTACAAAAGAAAACCAATTAAGCTGTCTCTTTAAATGAATATTGCAAAATACAGCCTGATTCCCATTATAACATCTAGCAAAACTGGCTCATGTATTAATTCAAGATCTTAAAGAGAAAACCACGTAGTATGTGGATAACACTTGATTTTTATAACCTTAACATTTTGATAGCATATATTGAGTATTGCATTTAATTGTATAAATGACATATTGATATATCTTTGATCAAATTAAGAAACCTATCTAATTTTTAATTATTAATTAGTTGATTGAGATTCTGTTTATTATGTGTAACCAATATATTTACACGAAATATATGTAGAAAATGCCAACATGCTTGCCACGTCGTTGTAAAACAAAAATTTCTCCATCGACCAGTGTAAACCAACTATTGTCCTTTCCAAATAAAGGAGAATAACCATTGTAATTTTTAATTCATTGTGTTCTAATCGATCGTTAAGAAATATTATTCTAAACCAAGACTTGAAGGTACATATCCATCTCTGAGATATTATCTCATTTTTCAAAACCAAAGCTAGTTAGTTCTCTTTGCTACTTGGTTAAATAGATCAATCCTTTAAGCAACCTCACCCACTCTCGTTCACATGCGTAAATATCTTAGTAAAAGCAGACAACAAGAAATGGATTAAGTATTTTTTGACACGGACTTATAATACATAGATTATGTTAATACTAACACGTCGTACATATGTACCAACTGTACCAGTACTAATGGGCAAGCTAGCTAGATTTGTGCCACGTACACGTATATTCTTCTTTGTCAATATATTCGTACGAGATTATTCAAGGTTAAATGATTGGCAAATAAAGAACGTGCATGCAGATTTTTCATGAAATGTGGTTATTTTTGCTTAAAATCTAACGGAACAAGAGATTGCCACAAGTTCATAATTGTAGGTTACCTTGTTGATGATAGGAAATTAATTAGAGTATTACGCACTCTAATTAATGTCAACCTGCATGTGGTTGGGATTCTACGTATACGTGTCATTTGAAGGACATAACCAGGTAAAAATTTTGATTAATGAAGAAGCTTCAAGATCACTACTCATCTGGAGATGCATGATTAATCTAAAATATGGTACATTTTATTAGCTTTAACATATATGTTGGTAGGCTAGCTAGTGCTGGGGGTTGTTGATAATCCGATTACTTGGTTTTTTGACTTTTATCTCTTGGCTTAGGTGAACATATAGTTCAACGTGGACACTTTTCCTTAATAACTGATCAGTTTCACTTACACTTCATCTTCATTATGTGTATCCAAAACAAAACCCTATAATTTTTCAGTAACTTAATCTTCATCCACTCGTTAGCGTGGTATGTTCGGTACCAGAAATTAAGTTGATGATTCGTATACCATTATTTGATCCAAAAGCATACATCCATTTATATATATATATATAATTTATCTTGACTGTACTGCAATTTCAAGTAGTACCTCCAGGTGTCACACACACACACATACACATATATATATAGGTTGTCAATCCAGTAGGTTTTTTTTTTTTTTTAACTTATGTGTAGGTATTTTTTTTTTAGCCGTTAGATCATCATCTAATAATGATCCAACGGCTACAATAATATGTATAAAAAGACGTGCATCATTAATACTATTTCTCTCTCTTACTTTTTAATATAAAAAAATGTGCAAAAACAATTTTCATTGGCCAAATTGATACCTATGCATAGGTAAAAAAAAAAAAAAATACCTACTGGATTGGTGCCCATATATATATATGCAAGGCACCGATTATACTTTGATCGGATATATAATAATTTTTTTTTTCTCGTTTTGTCGATGATATATTCTGTACTGCTATGTCCATTCTACCAGCTGAAGATTTGATTTAAGGAGAACCATATACTTTCCCCTTAAGGAAATGAATTCATGAAAACCTTACTTTGCCATGCATATATTTTGTACTTAAAAGTAAGTAAGAAAATACACATGATTAATTAATTAAGATTAATTTGTATGCAGATCACCGGTGCCTTATATGAAAAAACTTGCTGCATGGTTATGGTCTCCCAACGATCGATCATGCACACGCTTTTGTATAAATATATTTATATATATACATGCACGGAGGAAGTTTCAATGGTTACGTCTCCATGAGTAACCATCATTAAAATACGTGTAATAATAAATTTATTATTTAAATTAGGGTACTATTAAGTTGATTTTCTCAAAAAGTTTTATAATATCAATGCCAATTAATTACAATAAATTTTGTTGCCCAACTACCAATGTAATTAAAACTGTTAGATTTTCATCCAACGGCTAAAAAAACAGTAACCATCGATGGGTAAATATAGCAGTAACCATTGAAACCTCACTCATACATGCACTTTGGAGAGTATAGTAAGGGTCCTAAGGGATCACTTCTGTTTAGTTTCTTTATCTTTTTCTGTGTTCACCCATTCATATGTTGATACAAAAATAAAAGAATTAAATATGATATAGAGTTGCTTCATATTTTATATCTACTATAATTAACTGATGTGTCAAAAAAAAAAAAATAACCGTGCATGCAGAAAATAAGATATGATAAGTAGACTAAGGAACTCCTTCCATAATTAAATGTACATATTTTATTGGAATCCCGCAGCTAACTGAGTGGCTGTTTGATAATCAGTTTTTAAGAGAGATATATACATATATAGATGGTTACAGTGGTTTAAGCTGTTAGATCTAATATCTTACGGTGGTGATTAGTTTTGTGGTTGGCCAAAAAAATTTAATGCTATTTATTACCATCAAAAAAATTTAATGCTATCACTACTCTTTTTAGTATCCATTCATGGTCACAAAAAAATTGTAACCATTGAGAAGTCCTCCATAATATATATATATATATATATATATATATATATATATATATATATATATATATATATATATATATATATATTATATATAGGGCACCAATCGAGTAGGTAATTTTTTTTTTTTTACCTACGCATAGATATCAATTTGGCCAATAAAAATTTATCACGCACATTTTTTTATAGTAAAAAGTAAGAGATAGAAATAACATTAATAATATACGTCTTTTCATGCATCTCATTATAGCCGTTAGATCACCATTAGATGATGATCCAACAGCTAAAAAAAAATACCTAGACATGGGGAAAAAAAAATTACATACTGGATTGGCAACCATATATATATATATATAGATATAAGCTAGGTGTGTGTATATATATTATTGTAGCCCTTCCATGTATATACATATAGACGTGGGTACGTGTATATATATATATATATCTATATACTTGTAAAATGAGCACGTGGCTTATATCTCATCAATTTGAGAGATTTTTATTTTTTTTTTATTTTACAAAATTTTATCTGACTATATTGAGAGTTTTCTATGCGTTAACCCTTTAATACAAGAATATCGAAAAGTATTTTTCTACACCATTTATAATTATAATTAAAGTTTATTATTTGATTACTTATGAGAATATTAAAGTGTTTTATTTGCAGGAGGATCTATATTTGTTTCCAACCGTATTATACGTGCAAGAATTTTGAAAGAAATATAACTCCACACAACACTTAAACTTAAAGGATAATCAGATATTTATAATATTTATTTATAAGCCTCTACATAACTACCAATGATTCTTTTAAAATTTTAACATATTAAGTACGTGCTAAATTTTCACTTAAAGAAACTCAATTACATTATTCTCTTTTAAATTTTATTTATTGCTGTACAATTAGGATTATTAAATTATTAATTGAATTTAAAAATTTTGAAAGAATTTATACTAAGAATAAGAAAGAAGATATGTATTGTACAGTAAAAGATATATAATTAATAATTAGCATGTCCATATCTAAGTGAGTGTAATATATATATATTTTATTTATTTAAACTCCCAAAGCTCCTCTTTGTTTTAACTTTTACATTTTCTTTTGCTTTTCTGACTTGCCTTTTATTCAATTCTAAAAGATAAAAGTATGTGGGAAAAAAAAAACATACGACTTTAAAAAGATTTAAAAAAAAAAAAAGGAAGCAAGCATGTGGTACAACTGCTTATCCATTTTTCTATATATACTATATCTCATCAATTTGATATATTTTTATCCTTTTACAATATTTTATCCGACTTTATTGAGAGTTTTCTATGCCTATAATTGTTAACCCTTTTATATAAAAACAAATATTTCTACACCATTTATAATTATAATTAAAATTAACTATTTGATTAATTATGAGAATAATCTATGTATTGTTACTAAAGTGTTTTATTTGCAGGAGGATCTATATTTGTTTCCAACCGGATTATGTAAGAAATATAACTTTAAAACACCACTTAAACTTAAAAGGATAATAAGAAATGTATAAGTACTTAATTAAATGGGTCGTATAAGCCTCTACACATGACTACCAATGATTCTTTTAAAATTTTAACTAATATTTAAGTGCTAATTAATTTTCAATTAAGAAATCTGCTCAATTATATTATTCTCTTTGAAATTTTATTTATTGCTTTAAAATTAGCATTATTGAATTATTGAATTTAAAATTTTCAATACAGAAAGAATAAGAAAGAAGCTTTGTACAACAAAAAATATATAATATTAATAAGCAGCACGCATATATAAGTATATAAAATATATATATATATATATTTTATTTACAGTCCCAATAGCTCCTCTTTGTTTTAACTTTTATATTTTGTTTTCATTTTCTTTTTATCCTTTTTTTAATTGTTAATAATAAGTATGTGAAAACACACAAAAAAAAAAAAAAAAAACTAAAAAAAAAAAAAAAAAAAAAAAAAAAAAAAAAAAAAAAAAAACTTCAAAATAGCTAAAAAAAAAAAAGAAAAAGAAAAAGGAAGCAAGCATACGGACAACTGCTTATCCATTTTTCTAAATACAGTGGATAGAATAGAGATATGTTTGTCTTTTTTAAATTTTAGTTAAATAAACATTGTGTGGCTTTACGAATGGGTGATAATGGGAACAGGAGAATATATATATATATATATATATATATATATATATATATATATATATATATATATATATATATATATATGGCATTGCTTGCAAGTTGCAAGTGAGGATGACTCGATCTAGTTTAGGCACACGGCCAATACTGTAGCAGTTGAGGGTTCATGATCACCTCAACGACCCTATATATATATATATATATTTCACACAATGTTACTAATTAATATTGTTCACACATTCCACAGTTTGCTTGTGTTGCGGGTTTCACATTTTTTTTTAAAAAAAATGTGCATATTTATCCATTGGCTCTTCTAAAAAATGCTCTATATATGTTTTTTTTTTTGAATATAAATAACTATATATATATATCTATATGATGAAGTTTTTCCCTAGAAAGTAGCAGGGGAAAATAAAATAATCTGGAAGACGGGGGAAGTACACCTACGTGCATGATACTCAAACAAGAACAAACAATGAAGTAGTACATGCATAATGATATAGCAATAACTAGCAGTAAAATTAAGCAGCATATGATATCTATAGTTCATATAATCAGATAATGTTAGCATTTAACCCTAATGTTTAAAAGAAAAAAAAATTACTCGCTATAGCTACTACAATTAATAGAATCATTGTGTTATTTTCACTGTAGTATATATTATGCGTAAAAAATTTTCTATTATGTGTAAAAAAGATTATAAGTAATTCTAAAAGGTCGCATCCACATCCACTCGTGCGAATACTGAGCATAGAAAGAGCATAATAATAATAATAACCAATGTTTCAAACACCATTAATTAGCTTATCTTAAAGCGACTTGTGAGCTACCGGATTGAAATTATATAATGTTCAAACAAATAATATTTTTTTAAATAATTAAAAAAATGAAGGACATACTACTATGGCATTTGACAATAATTTAATTAATTAAAAAAATACACGAAAGATCAATCTAATTACGTAATTAGGGAGTAATGCAATCGTCATTAAAAGGCAAACATTCGAAAAAACAACTATACCTTATAAAAAATAACACCAAATAATATATTTAAAAAGGGTTGACAAACAATATTATAGAGTTATGGTTTTCTCAGATTTAATAAAATCTATTATTTGATCGAAAATATGCTTGAGGAGAACTGATTAATGGTCATTAATGTAGTTAACTGAAGAAATTAAGATGTCTTAGCTATCAAAATTATGCACAACATGCGTGTGTGTATTAGTTTCCAATATTACAATGACAAGACATTCTAAATACATAGTCTGTTTGTTTCTTATAGTTATAATTATTATTATTATTTTTTTCAATAATGTGATGGCATAGCACTCTTTTAGTCATACAAGATACATCAAAGAGGTTTGAATCTCTATCTAAGATAAAGGTTGGTAAGCCAAGGATTCAGGTAGATGGGTTGCATGTGTACGTATTTGTTATTTTTCAAAATTGGAAGAGGCATAATAATATTGTGGGTGGAAAGCGAAAGAAACTCAAAAGAAGAGGACGTACTTAATTTGTTGCCTCATTCACACTTATGTAGCTATCCGATACTATACTTCGGTCTACTGTAGCTAAATATTGTGTTGAATATTTGTTTTACTTTCTTTATTCCTTTGTCTAATATTGGACGACAGAACGAAGTATTATCAATTAAGTAAAATGAAAGATGGGTTCTATCTTAAATAGACTTATTCTTAAAAGAATGGTCATGTACCCATATGTGAACCAGATAGATTACCTAAAGGTAAAGGAGCTAGCTTGTTTGAGAAAAAATTGAACCAAAAAGAGATTGTTTGAATAGGGATGAGAGACGTTATATTGATCATTAGTGTCCAAGACTCCAAGTCTGACAATGGGTAAGAGGTCGTTTTCCTTTCACTGCCGACGAGAGAAAGATTTGAGTTTAAGAGTCAAACAGCTTAAACCTCATCTTTCTTTTTTTGTTTCGTTGATATTGATCATTGAAATGAATACAATCCTCTGAAGTTAGTCACTTAGACCTAGACCTGTCATTCTTCCTATTTGCCTCTGTAGTACGGACGCGTACCGATATATGGAATATAGAGAAAAATGATATTTCTCTTACTGCTTACACTTGTATTAGTACTGTTCACATTGTAATCTACTCATTTTACTTGAGCAATACGAATGAAGAGTAAAACAAGACGAGAAGTACAAAAAAAATCTCTAAATGGCCGAGCATCTGAGTTTTTCGACTTGGTATATACTATGTATCAACTGATATATTAGCTATTTACTCTCTTTTCTACTTCAACACAAGATAGATGATCTAAACAATCATCCAAGAGACATACAACAAAACATAGTCTACGTTTTAAAAATGGGATATATATATCGGGAAAAAAAAACCTTTAGATTTTTTAATTTTAGCAAAAAAAAAAAAAAAAATTTAATTTCTAAGTATATCAAATAAAACTCTGAGTTTTTTACTTTTTTTAAGTCTAGCAATACAAATTTTGGATTTCTATTTATATCAAACAAAACATTAAAATCTTGAAATCCAATTAAAGGCTTAAACAACCATTTGAGATTAAACTGGGCTTAAACAAGCATTTGATCAAAATTCGGTAGAGAACAAATAATATGATTAGTTATTTTATACGTTCAAAGATCTTATTTTGTCCTATTAAAAAATGCCATTTTTTATAATACAGAATAATATCGTTTTCCTCCCAATTGGAGAGTTTGGCAACAAGAATAACCTTACAAATAGTGCATGATACTGTACACCATAAATAAACGGGTCATAGAACTTATTTTACATGGTAATTTGATTGAGTTTTATAATCAAAGGTAATATTTGATATACCTAGAAACTCAAGTTTCCTTTTGTTAATTATATAAAAAATATATATATATAATTTTTTCTTTTTTATATAATCAGAAACTCAATTTTTTTTTGGGCTAAAATTAAAAATCCAAGGTATTTTCGATAATAACCCAGTAAGAATTTAACAAAAGCTGATACCATAAAGATAAACCCTAAGAATTTAACAAAAGCTGATACCATAACGATAAACCCATTGGCTGTCGAAGCTTGGAAAGATTTTTTTTTTTATTTTTATTTTTGGGCTTGAAAAACATTTAAGTAATTACTTAGGACAGACTGCTTACTACAATAAGAACATCGAGACCAGAAGAGTTGAGTGACATCAAGAAATGGTAGGGTAGGCAAACTAAAACACCCATCCAAACCCACGACAAAAGAAATGGCTATAAACCAGACCATGCTCACGGCTTCGACAAAATAAATAAAATTAGCAAAAGTTATTACACAGGTCTCATCGAGCTGCCACGCCAAATTTCATCTCAAAAGGCAACATTTACACCCTGTTTCAAGAACTAGATCTTTCCCGAACACGACTTCCTGGCAAGCTTTACTTCGGTCCGGCAAATTTGCCCATCATCTTGGCAATGATGGGAGCCACCTTGGGATTTGCTTGATGCTTTGCAAGATTAGCTGGATTCTTCATTACTGCAAATTACAAGCCAATCAGACGAACCAAAACCTTCAGACACAGCAAGGAGATCTGAAGAACTCACGTTCTACTAGAAAAAGTGGCAAATTTACTTCAGGGTAACAAGCTTGTACGTGTAGTAATTTCTCTATTAATCACTCTCTCTGACTCACATATAACCCACCACATATAGAATGCTTTTGCATATCTGAGAACCATTAACTTCAAGAGCTAGTAGAATGTAGTGTACACATGCTACTGAGAATGCATATAGAATATAAAAATGTTGGAATCGATGATATCACAACATAACACACAAGCTTCAATAATGACTTGAACTTGTTCAGGGATCATTAGGATTTCTGTGACTCTGTCAAAGATAGCCAACATGACACACACCCACATAAACATACACACAAATTAGATAGAGAGAGTACCGTCTTGAAGAGCAGCCATGATTTCCGGATCACTAAAAGCAGCCATCAATTCAGGATCCTATCCAAGTTGTTTTCACAAGAAAAACACATCAAAAAAATTTTCTACAAAAATACATCCCTTAATTAAAAGAATAAAAGAAATATACAGATAAAGCCAAGAACGAAACCACAGCACCTGTAACATAAAAATTATAAATATAAATACAACTTTTCTATGTTTTCATAGCTTCACTAATACTCACATTCAAAATTTTGCTAAAATCCACATTTCCAGGCACCCCTCCAGGCACACTACCAGGGAAACCTCCAGGCATGCCTCCGGGCATACCTCCAGGGAAGCCTCCAGGCATACCTCCAGGGAAACCTCCAGGCATACCACCTGGAAACCCACTAGGCATTCCACCAGGTTTCCTACTGGAAGATGATTCTTCTTGCTTCTTAGCCTTCTCATATGCAGCCTTAAAATATACATAAAAATTTCAGTAACATGATAAACAGATAGAAGGAAAATTTTGTTAGAAATTGAAACATAGACATGAGTTACCTGAGCTTTAGCACGGCGACGTTGCCTCTCACGTTCGATCTTTTTCTCTTCTCTCTCTTTGTGCAGCCTTTCATATTTACGACGGTGTTCCTCAATCCTGTGAGCATTTGGCTCAACCTGTGCAAGATCAGGAATTGCAGCTAAGAAGCAAAGTATATCACAGAAAAAGAAAAAGAAAACGCAGAACATCAGAGCCCAATGCTTGCAGTAAGAAAACTTCTGTAATCAAAATTCCCCGCACACGTTATTTTAGCAATCAACAAAAACTTTCCTTAGAGACACGAATACATTGAAAGTATTTGCAGTAGATTCACACCAAATATGGACTCTTCTAAACTCCAAGACCCAGTAACGAGCTTACCCTCTCTCAGTTTTGCTTAGAATGATTGAAGAACAACCAGTGTAACAGTTTTTTTTATTTTGTTTCTAATGGAATGCAAAACATCGCTTGTTTGAATACTAGTAAGTTTCTCATTGACAATCAAAAGGCCAAGCTTGTGGATTTGGTTGGATGCTCAACCAGATATTCTCTCGATAAGGGATATGAAAGGTACAGAATACATGAGACAATATGTGAACAATTCGTTTTAACCTCAAAAGCCAATTGGGAATTTAACAAATTAATTCCCCAGAAGCTTGCTTGTGAATTACAGGAGCGAAAGGAAATTATCTTCACAACTCAAATCTCAAATAACACCAGATAACTGTCATAGATATGAAAATTTCCTCTTTCAGATAAAGCAACTAATATTCATATATACATGACATGAAAATTGTGCGATGCATTTATTACATAAACGTATACCAAATAGGCTAGAGCTTTGTCAACATCCAAAGTAAGAAACAAAAATCCAAAACTCTATGAACTCTTTAAACTAGAGAAAGAGGAAAGAACCTTTTTAAGTACAGCATTTATTTCCTCGTCATAATCTAGCTTTGAGGCCAAATGGAGATCCTTTGCTGCTTCTTCCCATTGACCAAGCATTGCACGTGCGATGCCACGAGACTTGTAGCCTTTAGCAGAGTCAGGATTAATCTGACAAAAACATAATAAATTCACATTCATTTGTCCAAAAATGTCACACTCAAACTTGCAAAAACAGTCACACTTTTTTCTTTATAAAGCAAAGGATCATAATATCATTATAAAGTATCGAAAAATATGTTCATCTCAGCTTAATCATCAAACAGGAAATTAGAACTGTAGAACGTAGAAAAATGAATACGCGACTTTGAAGTAAACATTGGTTACGAAAACTACGGTTAAGACATTCATCGTGATACATATACATAAATCACATCATATAACCGAAGAAAAAAAATGATTTACAGTGAAAGAGGTGTTTACCTCCAGAGCAGCATTGGCATCACGAATAGCAGCATTGGGTTTCTTCATCTTGATGTAAACGCTAGCTATTAAAAACACCAAAGATACAAAATTTAGCAATCAGAAAGCTCGAACATCTCAAATAACAGAAATGATTCTGAAACAAAAAAGACCGTACCTCTCGTTCCATACATGATTGCGGATGTCGGATTGAGCGAAATCGCCTCAGAGAGATGCTCTATCGCTTCCTCCAGGTTACCTACATCACACAAAACCATCAAACTCCACAACCTAAACAGCAAGCCAAACAGCAATACTGCATCAAATGCACTACAATTTAGTATTTACAACCAACAACACTCTACCTTCCGAAATGGCTTCCATAGCTTTGGCCTTGGCCGCCTGCGAGGCATCGCGATTCTCATCGGTCACCTCAACCGACGGGTCTCCCATCTGGCAAGCAAGAAAGCATTCAAAATATAAAACCAAAATTCAATTTAACCAATAATAATGATAATAATAGTAATAATAATAATGATTAATAATTGAAATTTCCATAGACAAACCTTCTGGGGAGGATCGTTATCAGGCTCAACAACCTCGCCTTCCAGCTCGATATCGGATTCGATTATTTCATCGTCATCCTCTTCTACTTCCTCTTCTTCTTCATCTACATTCCCCTGAGTGGCTTCATTATCAGCCATGTCGTCGTCACTCTCTTCCACCACATAGCTCTTCTGCAATCACTCAAATCGTAACAACGCGTAAAATCTCAGATAAACCCTAACAAAGTCAAGAGAGAGAGAGAGAGAGGAATACCGATTTGGAGTCGCTGCCGCCATGGTCGAAAGCAGAGGCAGGAAGCTTAGCACCCAGACTGAAAGAATTTAGGTTTGGTTTGGAATGAGATTCAATTTTAAAAATAAAAAATAAAAAATAAAAAGAAGAATACTGGAAAGTTTATTGATTTATTAATTTAATTATTAATACCTCTCGATGTAGTCGCGGAAGAAGGAGAGAGAAGGATCAGTGAGAATGGAAGGATTGGACTTGCACTGTTCGATGAAATGCCTCAACTGGTTCACCTTCGACGCCTCCATTGCTTTGGTCTCTGGTCCGGTCCGGTCTGGTTCGGTTTTAACAATGAAAAAAAGGGAAGCTAGAGCTTTGAGTGTTGTGTTGTGTTGTGTTGTGTTGTGTTGATGACTTGAGTTGAGGCTAGGTTCTTCTAGTAGGTTCTTAAATGGATAGGGATCGGCGGAGTGATCATCTCTTGATTTTGTTTTTATTTATAAAAGTAGTATTCTTTTCTTCCTCCTTGGACAACCATGGGCCGGCCGGTTGAATTGAATGTGTCCTAATCAATCCATTATCCCCTATTTTTATTTCACCTTTTAATAGGGATAATATTAAAAAAAAAAAAAAACAACAACAACAACAACAACAACTTGTTGAGTGTTTTAGAAAAATAAATAAATAAATAAATAAATCACACACTTTTCATTTATATGAAATCATGATACCAAATTAAATTTTCCAATTGTGTCTTCCTTTCAATTAGCATCCAAACATAATCAAAGGGTGGTTATAATTGCACCCTAACTTAACCTAAAAGCACCCAAACATTTTTGTAATGACTGAATTGGACATTCTTCACACATAAACGATACTCCCCATGAAATTGGAACCTTCCCTCAATTTCCAATGCCCCTAAAACCCTCCTACTCCTCTCTTTT
Source organism: Trema orientale (assembly GCA_002914845.1). Taxonomy (NCBI): domain Eukaryota; kingdom Viridiplantae; phylum Streptophyta; class Magnoliopsida; order Rosales; family Cannabaceae; genus Trema; species Trema orientale. Next base: position 448,637 of record JXTC01000061.1, read on the forward strand.
TTCTCTTACAATCACACCCACTCACCAAAACAATTTAAACATCCCTCCCTCTTACACTGTTTGTCTCCTTTCGGTATCCCTACTAATATTTTATCGATATCGACATTTCCACGATATTATCCGATATTTTTTGAATGTTTTATGGATACTCAGGAAAAAAAAAAAAATCTTTTCTCTTAATACTTATGTTGACACTTCAAACAAATGGATAATGTCGTAACAATATCGACAAATATTGTGACATTTTAATCAATGGTTGAAATAAAAAATGTCCCAAAAATTCAGACCTCTTTTTTCCTTCGTCTATCACAATTTCTTCTAGCTCAACTAGTGCATTCACTTCCCATTCTTACTAGAGCCCCACCAAAAATCAGCACAGAGTTTCTGAATTTCATCACACAAGAACAAAGGCAAACGAAACACACCCATGGCATAAATAGTAACAGGTAGAGCCATAGCCTTAAGCAAAACTTCCTTTTCACCTATTGAAAAATTCTTGCCCTTCCACCCCTGAAGTTTTTGCTAAAAAATGATCTTTCAAAGTCCCAAGCACCTCTTTTTTGCTGCCACTAGTCATAAGAGGGCAATCCCAAATATTTATTGTTATGCGATCTTAAATCCATGATTGGTCAACGCCAAGGAAGTCAACAGTCAGGTGCATCAGGTCGCGTATGTAAAATGCGACCTCTTCCGAGTAAGATAGATACGACCAGTATAAAAAGGAAATTACATCAAGAGTCTTCAAGCGGGTAATCATTGAAGAAAAGGAAACCAGGTTTTGAATAGAGATTAACCCCTTTATTCTATTCAAGATGTTACCCGATTCGATGTTTTACCTAAAATTGTATTTCTGATTATACACTTACTCGTCTATATAATTAGGAAACTTTAAGCCTTCCTCATCTATATAAAGGTGGCTTAGTTTCATTGTGATTCACGACACAATTCTACACAAAACACTTCATTACATTCTGTAATTCTCTCTACTCTCACCTTGAGGCTTAGAGGAACTCTTGTAATTCTCAAGAAAAATAGTGAAGAATAGTGGACGTAGGCTCATCTTTTTTGTAGCTGAACCACTATAAAATTCTTGTCTCCTTATTTGCTTTAATTTATCAACTCTTTTCACACACAAGCCACATCTCGCAATTTCCTATATTCATTGTTGACAAAACCTCTTCAACATTTATCATGACAAGAAACCATCTTAATGTTGAAAATGATATGAATATCACACTGATTATTTTGACAAGTGTTAAGACTTAAAAATAATAATTAAAAAAAGAAGAAGAAGAAGAAGAAGAAAGAGGATTTCTCGAAATCGATGAGTTGCCTAGAAGCAGCCCCATATGCTTTGAAGATCTCTTTAAGCCAAAAACATTCCGAGAAGGAAGCTAATGTGAAAATTAGACCATCATCCACAAAAAACAACCGTGATATTGCCGAGGAAGTTCTAGCGACCTTAATCCCATGAACAAACTCGTTAGGCTCAGCTCTAGAAATCAAGGGTGAAGAAAGACCCTTTGTATAAAGCAAGAACGGGTAAGGAGATAAAGAACAACTATGATTAATGCCAAAAACAAGAGTACACGACGTCTAGGTTCACCATTCGCCAGAAACAAGTACCTAACCAAGGGTCAAGGAGATACATCGCATAACCAACTCAATTCACCCATTTTCTGATCAGTTGTGATCTCAGTTGTTTTCCGTTTTGTAGTTATTTTCTTATAAATTCTTCCCTTTTTTTTCGAAAGGAATAAATTCTTCCTTTTTATGTTTGATACAATGATATCTCAAGTACTATAAATAAGTTCTTTCCACAATAATAATTGATGTTACAGGATGAAATCTCTAGTACTTTATATAACGTTTTTGGATAAAGTGTCTTAGAATTCATGATTTTTGCTAAGAGTAGTCATCTAATATTTGAAATTGGGTTTCTAATACTTCTACCTACAAAAACAAAAAAGAATTACTAAAATACGATGGGTAACATTTTTTTCCAATTCTCATACCTTTTTTCTAGCAAAATACTATTTTTAAAATAGTTACTAGTGTCTAAAAATTTATTACCAGTAATAAATAATTTTGGTTATTAGTTACCAGTCCTTAAAAACAGTTTACCGGTTACTAAATACGATTTTAAAAAAATTACATTTTTCTAAAAACTTTTTAAAAAGTTGAATTTTTCTTTAAAAAATACAATACTAGATCGAGGAAAAACTGAGCCCATCGTACTCATTTTGAATAAATTAGGTGAATACCACTTTTTTTTTCCTTATTAATTAAATCTACCACCATATCATATTTTTAAATGAATTCTTGACGATCTCAACCGATTCTTAACAGATTCTTGACGTCAGTAGTAATCTTGTTAGATTTTTGATGGATTCTTGACAGATTCTTAACTAATTCCCTCCTAAAAGTGGTAGAATCTAATAGTGATGGTAAATTTAGTTAAATATTTGAAAAAAAATGGCAATTATCTATTTAACCCTCGTATTTTTTCAATTCTTTTCTGAAAATGTAGTACAAGGCCTAATTTTTACTTTGAAATTTAGCCCATGCAGCTTATTTTTTGCAAATGCAGTGTGAATTTACCTCATTTTCACAAGTAGTGTTGTTTTGCCCAATTTTACAAATTTGGTGCTAATTTGCCCCACGAAAAGTCTGTGAGTATGGATGTGGAAAGCTTTTAGTTTTTTCATTAAAAATAGTACTCCTTAAATGCATTTCATGCATACGAGATTATTGAAAATTACTCATCATTCTCAATTTTGACTTCTCAATTTTGACTCTGAAACTTTTTTCCGAATTTCTATGCGAATTGGAAAACACAGTGATTTTCTCTCATTTATTCCCCTTTATTCAGTGGGTCTGGATATTTAGTATGTATGACGTTTTTTTAATATCATCTACTAATCGGAACAAAGTTACACAATATTTGTAAAAATTGGGACAAAGTGATACTACATATTTAAAAATAGGACGTGCAATTGTGTAAGGGAATTTTCGAATGTGACGAATAAAAGACTACTTTCAACAAAAATAGGGGCTCTAAGGTATTTTTGTCCTAAAGTTCTTTCTATATAATTCTGTTGTAATATAGAATATGATTCATTAGATGTTAGATAATAGCTTAGCACGCTAGTTTATTTCCATCTCATATGATTTATAAACCAAAGCAATGGTCGCACTAGGTGCGTGCACCATGAGGCAGAATCATTCGAATTCTAACAACCGGAACGAAAATGAAATTATTTCACGACAAATGGGTGCTACCAAAAGCACCATAAATTGCTCAAGTTCGACATAAAATGAGATTGATAAAAAATAACGGACAACAATGCTGCTCAAATCAATAAATAGTAAACAACAAAGGAAGCAAAATAATAATATGGAATCTCCAAATCAAGTTCTAAGTCCCGAGTAGTGCAATGATGTCCGCATAACTCCAATAAATAAGTATCGCAAATATAGAATCTCTAGTAGAACAACATAGAAACAGAAACTAGGAATAGAGTAGACATTCCGGTCCATACTGCCCTCCCTGCTCCATTGCCATCAGATCCTGGAACTCCTGTAAGATTAATCACAAAATTTTAAGAACAAATGGAAGAATTGAACAGAGAGATTTCCAGCCTGCAATGAGACTTTAAAGACTTTATAAACTAATCTTATTGGTAACAGCAAGTGCTCATCAGTTTAAGGACAAAGAAATGAACTCAAGATCTAAATGCTACATGAACAACGGAGCTTCGACATTTGATTTCATGAATTACGAATCTGAACCGTAAGTCTCCATACGGAAACTGAAACCAATCAAGCTAAATTTATGACCATGTGGTAGGTTTCACCCAAGTTAAGTGAATTTCTCGTTTTTCTTACCACAAGAGCATAAAACAATTTTTTTCAAAGCAAAAGGAAAGGAAAAAGGGTTTTAATATTTTATCTAGTAAACACTACAAGGACCAACCTCTAGATGGAGACCATTTGACTTAGTCTTACTACAGACATGATTTTTCTAGAAGAAAATTATAGAAATGCATTTTATGGACTTACTTAAAAATATATATATATATATATATGTATAATAAAAAATCCTATCTCACACTCTTGAATTTTCATCACCATGTATGGCCAGATTATTTCCAGGGGAAGCACAGCTGGCCAATAAATATGTGTCTTGGTGCAAATATAGTAGTCAATCCTTCTTTTTTTTCTAAAAAAAAAAAAAAAAGAAAGCACCGAAAAAAGAAAAGAAAATATAGCAGTCAAAATTGGAGGCACCAACAAGACTCAGTCTCTTCAAGCGAAAACAAAAAAAAAAATACAAGACAGAGTCTCAAGATAAGGCTTCACGCCTTCACCCAGCTCCAAACTTGCATTTGCACTTGTAAGGCCTCAATATTCAAGGCACTTAAATTTAACAGTTGGATAGGTCAATAATTTCAACTAAAGTTGTCAAGAATTTTAAAGAAGAAATTGAAGGCAACCTAACCCAACTCACAACACAAAACAGACAAGAAAGTATGATTTTTCAATTCGGAATTCGCGTTCCACTTTTTCTATGTCAATATGGTGTGAACTCGAGACTAAAGCTTGAGTTTTGACAAATAATAGCAACTATTAACTCTACCAAATCAAATTATGATGTATCAGAACACACTCAACCATTATACAAAATGGGTTTTGATGATCCTAAAACCAGTGAGTAATCTACTAGTGCAGAGCAGTGGTAAGCTCTGATTTTGTTGGGTGGAAAACAAAAACCAAAAACAAACAGAGAAAATGTTCTCACCTGGGGTTGGCTGGCTCTGTGGAGTAGGAGCTGCAGCTGGAGAAAATTAAAAAAACAAAATAAAATTAGTCCAATTAATATTTAAAAAAAAAGGGGGGTTTAAGAGAGTGATCTAAATCAAATCAAAGATCCGGAAGAGACGAAGAGAATTGAAGCTTCATGACTTAACATTAATACACTCAAATCCTTCATCTAATTTTCATGCATTAATAAGAAAATTCAGAATTATATATACACATATACCAATATATGAATTCCCCAAATTCATCAAATTCATCATAATTTTAGAAAAAATAACCAACCCAAAACCCAATCATGCCTCTTCTCCCAAACCCAAGTCTCAGAATTCCCCAAATCGATCATCGAAATTCAATAAGACATATATATATATATAGATATCGTTGACTTACATTTGCATTGGTCGAGTTTGACAGGGACGCCACATTTTTGAGTGAGACCAAGGGCCTGAGCGACTGTAACCCCAAAGCTCTGAAGCAAACCAGGGGTGTTGTAGAGGGTGCAAAGGCAAGATAGCTCAGTAGCCACCGCTTGCTTGATCGAGTTACAACACTTGGCCTCCGGTTTCGTCGCGTTCAGAGAATCCACGCAGTCCACTAGATTGTTCGCGCAAGACGGTGTCTGAGCCTCCACCGCGCTCAATACCGCCATCACTACCACCAAGATCGCCACCATCGTCCTCTTCCAGCTCTCCATATTTTCTTTTCTTTTCTCTTCTCTTCTCTTCTCTTCTCTTCTCTTCTCTTCCAAACAAACCTCTTGAGCTCTCACTCTTGCTTTTCTTGCTTTCGCTTAATTTCTTGCTTTAATTGTGGCGGTTTCATTTGTGGCTTGGCTTTCCCATTTTATATGGACCTTCCACAGCGGCGGTTTTGCTTTTTTATTACTAATTTATTTATTTAGGCGCGTCTACAGGGGCGTCCCTACGTAGGATCCTGTCTATTCACCGTTGGATAGGAATCTGTATATAAATAGATTCTCCACAGATTCTCGTTATTCCCCACAGATTCCTATCCAACGATAATTAAGGCATGACCCTACGTAGGGACGCCCTACCGTAGCCATCCCCATTTATTTATTTATTTTTTTTGAATGAACTAATTTATTTTTTTTATTTCCTTATAAAAAAAAATGGCTTATCTACAGTAGGGCCGCCCCTACGTAGGACCCTGTCTATTCACCGTTGGATGGGAATCTGTATATAAATAGATTCTCTACAGATTCCCGTTATTCCCCACAGATTTTCATCTAACGATAATTAAGACATGACCCTACGTAGGGACGCCTCTACCGTAGCCATCCTCTTTTTTTTCCCTTTCAAAAATTCGAGTTCCAAACGGAGCCTAAAAATTTTATGTATTTTTTTTTTTTGTTAGGACTATTACTCATAAAAAGTAATAAATTAACAAGTCCAAAAAATTGTCCAGTTGTCCCAATAACTACTAGTCATTAAATAAAATAGATTTAACTTAGTCCCAAAAAAAAAAATAATGAATGTGAGATTTTTAGTTTAAAAATGGTCTAGTCATATAGTCTCGTCTAAATCTTTTGGTTGGGTATGAACGTGGAGAATACGGGTTTGTCGGATTTTTCGAGCGCTGACTCACGCACGCTCCCGTAAGGATTTGGCTTTGGCTTTCGTATGGTACTACAGAGCACAGGTGAGAAAACGCGTTCACGAGTTGAGTTGGCAAACATTTATTTCTTTCCTTTCTTTTTCTTGCAGTACAACCAAAATATATTCGGTCCACATGGAGAAAAAGATTATGATGTCAACTCTTTATTTCTTTATCAGTGTAATATTTGGTTCAAGTTTTTATTCTTTTTCTTTTTTTTTTTAAATGTTTTAAAGGAAAATTTGTGCAATTAATTAACCATGATTTTTTATTTATTTATTTTTTTGGCACAAAAGATTTTAGTATTTCAATAAACTACTATCTTAACCTTTGATTTTTATTTCCTTTCATATTCTCTCACCATCAAAGCAACTCAAAATTTATAATAATTAAGTGAAAACACAAATTTATTTTCTAAAGGAGAATTTTACCTAAGAAATATAAATGTAAAACATTGTGACAAAGCATTATAAATTGCGATTATTTATGTACATATGTCATCTTTGGCTAGTTAAATAAGGAATATTTTATCTTGTTTGACTCACCTTTTTCTAATTTATATTTGTTCATTCATTTTTCTTTTGGGTTTTTAAGGAAGATGAATTTCCTTTTTTTCTTCCTTTTTCCTTTATGGTGGGGAATTGGAAGTCTAAATCTCAACATTGGAGGTGGATGGGAATGAAGTCAATTTTGATTTATTCCATAATTTGAATTAGTTGTGTTGACTAATGGCCAATTTGAAAGAAAGTTCAAATTCAGTAGTTTATACTCTAATTTCACAAAATACTTTGTCAGAATTAAAAAAAAAAATGCTATGTAATGGTTTTTTTTCCCCTTATAAAAAGTAAGATCTTGGTTGTTTTTATTGCTTTTTAGTATGTGTATTTATTTAAACCTAATCGGTTAAACAAATAGTCTTCTACTTTTTTGAAACAGTGTATATGTGCATGAGAGTATTTTTTAACAATTAAATCCATTCCAACTTAAGTGAAAATGAAGACTAAAATTGACGGGAAAAAATTATTGTTTAAGATTGTGATTAAACATGTTTGAGGTACATACCTTGGTAAAGGAATGTATTTTTCTATTAAAACATATAGGTTGTAGTTAGTTTAGCAACATTTGGGAATAAGATTTGAAGTAATTTACAAGTTATGATCACAACAAGAGAATATTTAAATTGATTTAATCATTAATAGTTTTTCTTTCTACTTTGTTTTGTGTATTGTTAGTATGATCATAATCTGTAATGCACATGCCTAAGGCGACGTAAGAATCCTGCAAATTATTGCAATCTAACTATATATTAGTGAATCTTATTTTAAATTACAAAGTAAACTATATATTGGTGAATCTTATTTAAAAATAAAAATAAACCATATATTAGTGAACGTGCATAAATTATCTATACTTTGTTGATATGATAGAATAAGGTGAGTAGAAATGCAAGTTAGGCATGAATTCAAATAATTTCCTTCTTCTTCTTTTTTTTTAAGGTTTTTTTAATTAAAAAAATATTAATTACATTTTTATATCTTGTATTATGAATGTTTATTCATTTTATATATTGTGTTTAGGTTATTATCAACATTAATATTCAAATTTATAATTTGTAACAAAATTATATCCTCTTTAGTCAAACATCAATTTAGTTTATCAAAATATCTTTTAAAATTTAAACCTATATATTTAAAAAGAAATTCAAATTTAAAGCTTATTTAAAATTAATAACTAAAGCTAAATACTAAAAAAAAAATAATCTTAAGTTTTCGTAACTTTTTTAGAATTAACTTGTTAATATTTTTCATGTAATTATTAATGTTAATTAGTTTTAGATTTAGATTATTTTTAAATATATATCTCTAAACTTTGAAAATTAGTGTCTGACTTAAGAGAGGGTATCTATTTGCTATAAGTTTTAAATTTAAAGGTCAATATTGATAATTATCAAACACAATGTATAAACTGAAGAAACAGTTAAAATACAAGATAAATGTAATTTATCAAAAAAAAAAAAAAAAAAAGGTTAAGTTGCCAAATGCACTTTTATTGGCTAATTAATTAAATATAACAGCACCTTAAAAATTTACCACTTTTTGCACGTAGATATTCAGTCCTGATCTCAGAATCAAATCATCCCTGAAATTGAACAAGTATGCAATATCGATTCCACACAAGATTAATAGCAAATATGAACCATTTTAATTAATAGGTTTAGATTTGGTAGAATTTTTCCCGATATACGTGAATTACATAGTGTATATATATATATATAGGGTGAGTTTTCAATGGGTATTTTTGTTTTTGCTCAATAGATGTGTAAATCTGACTAATTTGGAAATAAACCTACAATAACAAGTCATCTCATTAATTATATTAATTTCTAATTCTTTTTTATTCATTTCATTTTTGAAATTTTAATTTAAAGTTTATTTTTTTAATTACTTTTAATTTGAAATTATATGTAATTGTACCTTTAATATTTCATAAAATTTCTTTTTTACTTTACGAAAGGTAAAATCCAAGGTAGTATAATTTTCATATTATGAATGAGTTGTTTTCTTAAATAAAAATAAATAAATAAACTAACTATATTGAAAGAAAATTTGTTTTAAAAAAAATTATACGTAAAAAAACTTAAAATGTGTACATCTTTTGTTTTGTTTTTTTTTTCAACGAATAAGATAGTTGAGAGTGATTTGAGATTATTAATTATTTTTTACTAGTTTCATTTTCTTATAAAAAAATTGACCTACTCATTAAGTTACCCATCTTTTTTGTTTTAAATAACTTTCTATATTTATATATGTATTAATGATAATAATTTTTTTAAGTTCATCTAGAAATATTATTTTAGCCATTAGATTAAAATCCAATGGCCTAAATTAGAGTAACCATCCATAGAGTAAAAACAAAAATCTCCATTGAAACATCACCCATATATATAAGGAAAGAGTCATTGAGTTGGATTCTAGACATGGACCTTTTCTTTTTGCTGGGAGGATGTGGACTTAAAATACAAGGATCGCCACTTGAGAATTGAAATTACCACGGCTGAGAATTAAGTTTTATCACAGCGACGCTGTCTGATAATGAAGAGAGAGAGAAGCAAAGTGGAGAAAGAAGAAGGGATTCATGTCCAGTAAAAGGGCCAAAAAGTCCATTCGTATAAAAAAAGTGGTAGAGATTATACGAGAAAAAAATGAGCTGTTATATTTAATTAATGGGCAAAAAATCGTGGCTTACAGCTAATTTTTTCAAAAAGAAGAAAGAAGCTTTTAAATAATAATTTGGGTTTCTAATATTTTTACCTACAAAAATCGAAAAGTATTACAAAAATACAGAAGTCATGCTTTTTTTTAATTTTCTACGATTTTTATTAGAAAAATATTACTTTTTAAAAAATATTTAGAAAATTACCATTTTTAAAATAATTACGGTTACCAATTTTTGGAAAACTAATTACTGGTTACCAATTATATACCAGTTATAAATACTGTTGATTACTAGTTACCAGTTTTTGGAAATTAGTTACCAAAAACTGATTACTATTTTAAAAAATAGTGATGATATTTTTCTAATAAAAACTGTACCGCACCTTAAAAAAACGAAAATCACCGTATATTACAAATTTTTTTTCAGAAATACCGTATGATATCTAATTTCCCCTAATAATTTTGAATTGGCAATAGGGCCAGCCCCACACTGTGTATGGCTGAGCAAGAAGTCAAGACAGGGCTGGCCTGTTTACCCTTCGCCTATGGCACACCAGGCCCGTGGGTTGCTGAAGTCTTCACTTAGGTAGTCTAGCCCAACTCGCCTAATTGTGCTGGAGGAAATTGGGCTGACTAGCAGTTTCCGGGCCTCAACTTTTACTTTTAGCCGTGTGTTTTAACTGTTTAGTTTTATAGCAATTTTTTGATTGTGAACTAAACTTTCATATCTGTCCCCATTTTTTTGTTTTTTTGTTTTTTTTACTGACTAGTTGAGACTTAAAAGTACAGTAGGGTTAATTTTGGTAAAAGTAGCTATACTCCAAAATATATTAGTTAACACTAGAGAGATATCTAGACAAAGTGGGAATCCAGATAGATAGGAGGTGTTTAGAGAAGATATCTCTAGAGAGAGCGGCTAAAGTTTCACTTTGTAATCTCCTCTGAACACTTTATACTTTTAATTTGATTTTTTTTTCTTTTTTGAGTAATAATTAAATTAGATTTTGACATCTTAAGACTCAAGGCATAAGATTATTTAAAAGTTTTATCAAGCTGTGTGTAACAATGTGTCAAATTAAATAAGAAATAAGGTTTTATTACCTAGTCTCATATATGTGCATCTATCTCGTCTCATAAAATACTTTTGTAAGAAGAGAGTATTTACTGCATTTATTATTTGAGTTCAAAATTTTCATTTAGATTAAGTTGCACTCAAGTAAAATTAATCCATGGCCCTGCCCTCCTGTGCACACAAATCTGACAATAAGGAACCATGGATTCGGTAAAACGAATCCAATCCATGGTTGCCAATCCACATATGCATTCAACGCTCATGACCATGGACTGCTAGGCTATAATGAATATGGTCGCTTTTTCTTTTTTCTCTTCTTTTTTTTTTTTTTTTTAGTCAATACTAGAATTTAATTGCTCAAATCATCACCAATACATTTGGACATAAAATAAGGATAATAATCCACCTAGTAAAAAGTACTGGTAGATTCTAAATCAAAATTAAATTTCGCTAACATGTGAGTCACTTTATTTCTCTCGGGAGAAATATGACTGACATGAACCACAATTAGCTTTCCGAATTAATGAAATAACATCGTAGCATCAACCTGAGGAGAATTAATACCCTGAATCACCAGCAACAAATCACATTTGACATCATTGACTGAAATATTAGTCTACACCGCAAGTTGGAGATCCTCATGTACCGCTAATAATTTAGCATCCTCAACACTGAAACAACCTCCTATTTTGCGAGCGAACCCAGTATGGGTTTCATCTTAAAATAAAACAATTTAAAGTTTAATTTCTGTTTTAAATATTCTTATAATAAGAAAGAAAGATTTCAAATAATAAAAGAATTATTTTTCTGATAAACAAATAATAAAAGAATTAATGACCATATTGCAAATTGGCAAACAATTCAGGGACCAACAGTTCCAATTACCCTTCTCAACATTAGGCAAAGCCTCCAACTCGTTAATATTCAGAATCATATTGGTTTTCCACTCCTTTTTTCTCGTGGCTTTTTATTAACAGGGATGATTTGTATTTAGATTTTGCGAATTTTGTTTTTAGCCGAGTACTTTAACTCTTTCTATTCTACGTTATAGTAATATTACCACTTTGTTCGGGTGTGTTCTCATTCAACGGAAAAAAAAAAAAAAAAGAAGCCCCTTATACATGTTGGAGATGCATGCAAATTAGGACTATTGTAGTTTACATATGTACAACAACCGAAAAGCACCATTCTTCATATATTTGAGAATAATATTTCCGAATTAAGTACCTTAAATGTTCCGGAACTTTTTCTTATAAAGAAGCACACTAAATATGACAAAAATAAGACTCATGAAAACATGATCTCCTTTTTCATTTCCCCTATGAAACAAGAAGATCATATCTAATGAGGCAAGGCAAGAAAATGAAGCTGATTAAATAATTTAACATATTCAAACAAGAGGGGCAGCAAAAGATGGTGCAAAATCTCCCAACATAAGTTACATAACCATATTCGATCCTATTAAAATGTACGCCAAAGAAGCCCAAATTAGTGATAGCACTAGTGTATTAATTCCAGCCCTGCTGATTGGATCATTTCCATAAGTATTACCTCCAGGTATTGCTGTAAAATTAAGATTAAACACGACATCGTTAGTAATATGTAGACATAAAGTATCATAACAAAAATATAGGGCTCGTTTCTATAATAGAACATTTAATAACTCAACCACGCTTAATTATGCTTGATATGTTCGCTAGACCATTAAAGATTTGTTTTGCCAAGAGTCTTAAAAAAGAGTTTATTTCTCAAAATGCACTATTAAAAGAGTATCTTTCACTTAATTTTTTTCACATATACAGAAACATAATTTAGTCTGATTACTAACTATACTACCCATATTCACTTCCAACATTAAAATTCGAAGTTTAGAATATACATATAAATTTGATATATAAACAGCTGTGCCATTCAGAAAAAAGGATATATGATTAAGTAATTAGGTCATCGCTCTTAATTAACTTTACATTATTTATTTTAAATTAAGTAGCACATTAAGCTTGAGAAGAACAAAAAGCTTGAGAAGAACAAAGAGAAAAAAGATAGAAAAATGCCTCTCAACTTGGCGCTAGTGTAAAAACTTTAAAAGGTAGTCAACTTATTATATTTTTTATTTAGTTAAACATCGTCAATTATGAGGTAACATATAAACAAATAAGCCCATAATCACTAATTTCCATAAACAAATAAGCCCATAATCACTAATTTCCATTTTGCTCTTTCTTTAACATATTAGGCTTAGAAAAGCTTTGCTTAGCATTACCAATCAGAACCAGTAGTACGGACTCTTTCGTTTGCTCAAAAGAGAGGAAAATATTTAAATATGAGAAAAGCTTCTCTCTTGAAAAATGTGAAAATAAATTAACTTTAAACTAAGGCTGTATTTGACCTTGCGTGTCAGGGCCAGTGCGACTGATGCGGGTATCGAATAGCCACGAAATTACACATAAAATGACTATCTACAAATAGACGTGCTATCAATTGGTAATAATAAAATATGTTTATGCATATCTGTCTTAATCCGATGTAACTTATATTTACTATAGAGAAATTAATATATACTAGTGTGAGAACGTGCCTTGGCACGTGTTCAGTGTGTGTTCAAAGCCATCTTGATAAAAAGAATAAGAGTTTTTGGCATGATTGTCCCTGAATTTTTCGCGGATTGGCAATGCAGCCCCTAAATTAAAATGTTTTGTAATTAACTCCTTAAATCCTCAAACAGTGGCAATTAACCTCCAAATCGTTAATGGTCGTTAAATGATGAACGGAAATGACATGTGCCAGTCATGTGCTGTATTCCTTACAGGTGTAAATGATATTTTCTTAAATAGTCATTTATTTGAGGTGAAAATAAAAAAAAATTTAAAAATTTTTGCAAAAATAAAAAAATTAAAAATTCAAACTTTACTAAAATTATCTCTAATCTAATTTAAATTACCCATAATTAACTAAAATCAATTAAAATTTAATTGAAATTATGAGAGTATATATTATATAGTAATATATTGACACGATCATTGGGCTCATGGACAAGTGCTAGTTTGAAGGTACTTTTGGGCTCATGGACCACCACTTAAATACCCACGATCTTCCCAGAGCATACCTGATGGGGGACTTGGGGCGTTACAATCTCCCCCGTTAAGGGCCTAACGTCCTCGCTAGGGGGTCCACATTCAATAGCCCACATATAACCCCTATGGGCGGGGTCCACATTCACCACGATTCCGGCCCGTGGCAGCCTTCCAAGGCCCACACAGGTATGGACTGGGTCGGCTCTGATACCAAATGTAACACCACTGGGCCTCACCCAAAAGTGCTAGCTTGAAGGTACTTTTGGGCTCATAGACCATCACTTAAATACCCACGATCTTCCCAGAATATACCCGATGTGGGACTTGGGGCGTAACAAAATGAGACTTACATTGTGCAATATTCTAGCAGTGAGTTTTTTAGAATCAATGGTATATATCCTGACGTGTTCAAATGAAAAATAATAATCAGAGAAGTAACATCATTCATTTTTTTTAATTAAAAAGAAAAAGACCTCGAAAAAAGTCTTAATTAATTAATTAATCAATTGGAATTTTTAAAAAGAAATAGCTATTGATTTACAACACAAGATCCAATAAAATAATTATGAAATTAAAGATTCCCTTACGGGTTTTGATTGGTTCTAGCGTTCTTCTTTGTCAGAAAAAAACAAAATTTGTATTTTTCTTTAGCTTATGCAGTCGATGGATTAATTAAAAGCTATCATGGAAGTTGCTGCTCTGGTATAAGCATGTTACTGGTCACGTATATTGTGGCGCGGGAGCCTTCTAATCATGATAAACTTTTACGCAATGTCTTTAAAGGACTCCTCAAGGAATATATTACTCAAAGCAAAAAGTTTTAGATTACAATTTAAGTATAAGGATTATAATTTCAAATTCCTCAAATAAGGAGACGAAAAAATGAATCACAAACACAACAAAACAAGATATTTGAGTTATTATGATTCCCTAAGAGAGAAATTGTCAAACAAATAACAAAGACCAATATGTCGTAGCCTTCAACACCTGCTTCTGGCTGTGTTCCTAGTGGACTGAACTTCATAAGACCAATACCGATTGAGATTCATGCATATAGAAAAAGAAAAAAATACGTCCACTAACAGATCTAGATCAAAAAAAAGATCTCTAATATAAAATCAGGTGAACAAACTTAAAATCCACCTAAAAAGTTGTACTACATCATCTAGATTTAGATATAAGATTATTAAAACTAAAAAGAAACATAAAAATATAAGGAAAAAATGTGGTACAGGAGGAGGAGGAGAAGAAAGAAGGTGGGGAGGAGAGATCGAAGAAAGAGAAAGATGAGGCTCTCTCTTCAACCTCCGTAAGGAGCATTACTGGCTTTGGTTGAGAGGAAGCACCGATACAGCGAGAGAAAAGGAAATAACTGGCTGAAAGAGGAGGCTCTGCTACGATTTTGGAGGGAGCAGGTGACACAATATTGTGGTCTAAACCGTAGTGTGCAAATGTTTTGTTATTTATTTATTTATTTATTTTTGGGAAACGAGCGAGAAATTTTCTGCAAAACTTAATTTGGCCTAAATTGGTGGCAATGATAATTTTTTTGTGTATTCATATTTGTACGATTGTTACAACACACCCTATGTTTGAATAATTTTGTGCCTCAAGGTGGCTAAGCAAGTAGTAGAAAGTGGAAGCAATATTAAAGGTTAATATATATGTATATATACTTCTAAATGAAATATGCCTTAAATAATCAAGTATTTCCTTTTCCTTGTTTGCCCCATGATTTCTTTTATTTTCTTTTCCTTTTTTTTTTAGGTAAATTCGGGAAGTGATAAAATTGAACTCAGTAGACCACTACGAGCCTTCGAGTCGTCTGGCCAAGACTCTTTTTAGAGGAGCAAGAGGTGGCAGGTTCAATCCCCACTTTCACCCTTTTTCTATTAACTTGTAAGAAATATATAATGAACTCAGTAGGACCCATTTTTGGCTGAATTAGCACCAAACACTTTTCATAATTTCCCAATTATCTTGAATTAGTTAAAGCCAAAAATAGATTAATCCAATTCCCATCAAAGTGACTTATTAAACATCCTCCATGATGGATACGTACCTACCACTTATGTGTATTCTTTAAAAGTCATTATAAGCCAAGTCTGAATGCATCAAAGAAGAATTTCAAACTAATCATGATTTTTAGAAAGTTGAACTCATCACAAGAATGACCTAGCTAGCACAGAGACCAGATAAAATTCTACCTTTCACAAGGTCAGAATTATTAGAGTTTTTGAGTAATTAGCTGGTTCCCCACGGCACAAGCACAACTACTAGTCTACTACTACTACGTTAACGCGTTGTGCCTTTCAACTGTTTATTAGTTAGCCTTTAGGTAGATTCATGTAGGCATATATTAATTTAACATAGCTCGATATTCTTGAGTACATTTTTGTTAATGTAACTTTTACAATAATAACTAGATTCTCTCAAAACAAAAAAAAATAAATAAATAAAGAAATTACATCGATATTATCTATAGACGGATGAAATGCATGCGATACTCACATGACGATAAACAGTTGCTCTTCGGACTTCGGTTAACAAAATTATAAGGGCCCGTTTGGTACTGGATTTAAATCCAGTTTTTTGTTTTGAAAACAGACAAAAAGAAAACAGGCCCAACAAAATATGTTTGGTGACCCATTTTTGAGTTTAAAATTTGAAAACTGATGGAAAAAAAATACTGAAAATAGAAAACGGCAAATAATCGTTTTCTAGTGCTGTTTTTTTTTCCCCTCTCCCCTTCCACAAAACACGAAGGTCGTTGGGACTGCATCGTTAGGACTGCATCTCCTCCACCGCTCTGACGATTCTCTGAAGGTCGTTTACGTTCATCACCAGTAATCGCAGGTCGTTGGCTCTCGTATACAATAGTTCTCTCATATTCACTTCTGATTAGTCTTGTGTTTCATTGTGTTATTAGAATCCAGAGCTAGTTACTATGGCGATGGAAGCGGAGCAGCACAAAAAATAGGAATAAGCCTTGATCTTGTGGCTGCAGCCAAACGCTAGCTTCAGTTTCACGCTACTGTTGATCGAAATCGCTTTCTCTATGGGCTTCCTGTTCTGAACAGAGCTATATATTCTTTTGTATGTGTGTGTGTATATATATATATATATATTTTTTATGTTAATTGTTGGCTATGAAGTTGAAGTGTTCGATTAAATGAATCATAGAACAAAACTTTGTGTGTTCGTGGAAAACCTAGAAGTGGGTCGAACTTGAGCACACAGAGCTAGTTTGGGTGATTTATGGGATATAAAATTAAGGATATTTTTCAAGATTGTTGACCATTAGCAAACAAGAAACTTTGGTGCAAAACAATTCATTCTGAAATTATTTGCTTAATTTTTAGGGTGTATTGTCAAAGGGTGGTCTAATTGCTGTCAAGCAGCTCTCGTCAAAATCAAAGTAGGGGAACTGTGAATTTGTCAACGAAATAGGCATGATATCTCAACTGTAACCCAAATCTTGTTAGGCCTTCATGGTTACTTGACGGAAAGAAGCAGACGTTTAAGGAGTTGTAACCTCAGAGATTGTCAGCGGAAGGAGCAATTTGACTTGGTAGCTGTGTTAGTTAATAATAGTGTTCTATTATGAGTAGGGGGATTTAATTCTCTGTATGTCAATCAAGGTAAGAGCACTCCATTGACTCAATAATTCTTCCTTAGTACATTCTTAAAGTCATGTCTCTTTTTTAGACAATTTCAGCTTATACAGAGAGAGAGAGTCAAATCTTTTGAAGAAAAAAATAGTTAATGCATCTCACTAAAAATTATATACTATAGTTATATTTAAACAAGCGTGTTTAAAGAGATTTTATGTGATTATAGAAAAATAACATCTAAAAACATTTCAACCAAATATGTATGAATTTATTGTTTTATTTTCAAATACAATATCAAACACAGTTTCAGATTTTTAAAACTCAGAATCAATAAGAAAATACTTAACCAAACGTATTTTCAGAAACAAGTTTTCCTTACCAGTTTTCAAATTCTCAATTTAAATACACCATATTCAAATCACTTATTTTTAAATCATGAACCAAACGAGCCCTAAGTATTTGGACCAAATTAACTCATATGTACTCTGTTGAAAATTCAATATTGCATTGTGGAATACAAATTAAGGGGAGAGAGGTAGTGTGAGAGATCATGGACATTATTTAACTAGTTACCGAAGTTTCCAACTAAAATAATTATCTTCGATTGTTTAATTCTAATCGTGATTAATGCTTTATGCTTAATATTTTTTTGTTTTTAAAGGGAATGCTTAATTTTATATAGATGACTATACATCATGGACACTACTTAATTAGTTAATTATTGTTGTATATCAATTTGACTTTGTTTCTTTTAATTTCTTTAAGTTAATAAATATGCGTATGATTTTTATTTTTTGTTTAGTATCATATACATATGGTTTTTTCTATTATTAATTTTAAAATTCAAGAATTGAAAGGCCAGCTGGCTAGTAGTGGAATACTTCTTTGGAGAATGCTTATTGCTTTATATACACATGGCTACTGTATTGAGCTATTTTCATAATTGCTTTGTACTAAGGGAACATGCCATAACCTTTCCAACTTTTTTTTTTATTTTTTTAATTAGTTTGTGAAACAAGACAAATCTCGATCGAATTAATAATTAGATATACCCTACTGGGGCCATCTTATTTTGAGTTTTAAGGAACAAGCTTGAAAAATCTATATAAAGTCTGCTCGAGTATACATAATTAATAAGCAACCAAATACAAAAAAAGCGCATCAAGTAAGAAAGTACATATATATCCCAAAACTCCAAACTATTTAGAAGAAACTAAAAGAGTTAAACATAAAAGAGCAATATGGTCTACTGGTTGATTAAAAGGTAATCATATATTCTGTTTCCTTGCCAATCAAATTGTATATTTTAGTAGTTGAAGTACTTACCTATATACTGTCTCAAAATTGTTTAGCAGCACATTTCCTTATCTATTTTAATATGTCATAGTGGGCTACCTTATAAATCGATTAAATTCTAATAGAGAAAGAGACAGAAAACTTAGCCTATTGACTAAAGATTTTTAATTAATTTTTCCAACTATTTTGCTTGTAATCTTTTTATTTATTTTCTTTTTTTTTTGGTTTTGTTTTGTTTATTATTATTCATTTTCCGCGTAAATGATTGTCTACTGTATAACTGTTTATGGATTAAGTTTCATGTGGGACCCGCAAATATGTTATGATCTAACGGTTTAAATTTGTTGTGTGCATGTGAATTTTGCTTAATATAACTCATGTGTTTTTAACTATATAATGTAGTAAATGAATTATATACACTGGTAAATTAAATTATATACTACTATAAATAAATTTTATACACTTATAAATTAATTATATACTATGATACATAAATTTTACACACTAATAAATTAATTATATACTATGGTGAATGAATTTTATATGCTGGTAAATGAATTATATAATATGGTAAATAAAAAATATGTAAATAATGAATTATATATATCAGTAAATGAAACATTTACACCGATAAATGAATTATATACACTTTTTTGAAAAATATACACTAGTAAATGAATTATATGATATGGTAAATAAATTATATGATATGGTAAATGAATTATATATGTTAGTAAATTAATTATGCACATGAATATATCAAATTAACTTACATAGGGGTATAATAATAAAATATAATCATTAAAACTTAAAAAAAGAATATTTTGTCAATAAAGTGAAAATGGAATATTCATTAACTGGCTTTAAAAAGGGGTATATGATATAGTTTCCTCAGTTTTTAGTTTATATACTAAGTAAATCAAATTTTTTACTTGGTTTGATAGTTGGTTCATATCTGTTGTGTATCGGTCATTCTGCTAGAGTATTTGAAAAATGAATATTTATTTTAAAGAGACCCAAAGTTCGGTCATTTTGATAAGAGTTCATTTCTCTTTTGTTTTACCAAAAAATAAAAAAATAAAAAAATCAAAGAAAGAGGTCATTGCATTTTGATACCTTGCATTTTACCATTTAGATTAATTTATTCCTTGCGTTTTGACAATTATCAATATTATCTTTCATAATTATAATTTATGATAAGTATAGACTCTCTATTAGTTTTTAGGCTCATTTTAAGTAAATTTCTGTTTTTCAAATTCTATAGCAAAATGACCGGTATATCATTGTATATACTATATAAAATATGATATACTTAATATAAAGACTAATGTACTCGGTACATACACTAAAATTGGTATATAAATGAATATACTAAGTGTTAAAATACATATACTCGGTCATTTAACTATAAAAAGAGAAAAAGAAAAAAAGACATTTGTTAAAACAGTGTAATAAAATAGACATAGGCCCCGTTTGGTTCGCCTATTTGAATGTGTGTATTTGAATGGAAATTGTGGAATGAGTTATAATTGGAATGGAAGACATTTGAATGGAAAAAATAGTGGAATGGGTTATAATTAGAATAGGAGTATTGGAATGGACCATTCAAAAACACCTCTCTCCCTCCATTCTCATCCAAGACACAAAAATCCATTCAAATAGTTGATGTGACTGATGAACCATTTGAATGGAAAAACTAAATTGTTGAAACAAACACTCATTCCAAAAGACCATTTGAATGAAAAATTTAGAGTTGTTGAAACAAACACTCATTCAAATGGATTTTCCATTCTAATGGAATGGAATGGGCGAACCAAACGGCCCATACACTCTTGAGTTTCCAAAAAAGACTATTAGTTTTCAAAACTATTCAGCTTCTCTGGGCTGGGCTGGGCTGGGCTGGCATCATTTTCCGGGGGTTGTGATTCCCGCCACCAACAACATCTTATTTACCTTTTGTGCCACTTAAATGGATAACAAGAAAAAACGCCCAACAAATTCAGAAGCCAAAGGCTGACGATAGCTTCAAACTCGCGCCATGGCCGCCCTTTCAATTGGCCTCGCCACCGCTATCCCAGCCGTCCGTACATTTCCTAGACGAACCCACTTCAGACCCTCAAGAATTTCCTGCATTGGATGGGTACCTCTGCTTCATGTCCATTTCTGAAATTTCATTCCATTTTGCTCTGTCCAATCTTGATTTTTTTTTTTTTTCCTAATTACCATTTTTGTTCTTCGATGGAAGGACCCAGAAGGCCTATTTGGGCCACCTCAAACGGGCCACATCGCTCGGCGGGAGTTCAAGAGACGGCTCGAGAAGGACTCCGAAGCTCGGGAAGCTTTCGAACGCCAAGTCCTTGAAGAGAAAGCTCGTCGTGAAGCTCTTCGACAAGTAATTCCAGAACTTGGTTTTTCGTTTTTTTTCATGATTTTTTTTGTTTTCTTTTCGTTTTGGATTCTGGGTATTGTGTTTTTGATATGTGTGTGTATATATATGTATACATATTGTACTTTCAGTCTCGGGTTGCTCCTGATTCTCCAGCGGCGCTGATTGAGTACTTTCTGGACACTGAAGCACAGGATATTGAGTTTGAGATCGCAAGGTTGAGGCCAAGGTCAGTGCTTTGCTTTCAGGCAATTTCTTACTTGTAGAAGTTCAATAGCATGGAACTTAAAGTACAAACATCTCATAGTTATATGAATTTGGTTCATGGCTTAATGTATCACTGTTATGTTAATTCGTATTAGTATGAAACGCACTCTCAGTAGCCCAGTACAGAACTTTCAATTAGTAGATGCTCTGGTTCTGAATCGGAATGTCTTTATAAGATTGTTATTTTAGTCTGTTGCTAAGTGTTTACTCCATTGATGAATGATAATTTGAATCGTTATGTTCTCGTCCATAAATCTGTATTGAACCATCTAGACATCTAATAATGCTGCTAGAAAATGCGTTGAGTGCAGATTGACTGAGGAATTTTTTTCCCATCTACAACTGGAGCTGGGTCAACTTCGGTTTGCCGTTCCTAAAACTGAGGTTTCTTATTGTCTTTTGGGTCAACTTAGGTGATCAAAGTATTAGCAATTTGAAAATATGCCGATGGTTTTTGAAGGATATGGAAGATAGATTGATCGAGCTGGAAGCATTGCAGAAAGCCCTGCTGGAAGGAACAGGTTTGTTAAGAGTCCAAAAACTTTGGTCATTTTAAGATTAGAGTCCTGCTAGTTTATTGATAAGCTACTACTTTTTTTTTTTCAGAAGCGTATGATAAGATGCAAATTGATCTCGTAAAAGCTAAGGAAAGCCTAATGAAAATTTTGACATCAAAGGATGTAAAAGCAACTGTATGTGTTGCTCCTTTTCCAGTACTTGTGCCATCGAATTATAGCACTTGTATGTTCTATTTTTACTCATCTGAGGTGAATTTTTTTCATCGAATTGCAGTTACTAGAGATGGTTGAGCAGAATGCACTTAACAGATCCTTATTGGCCCTTCTTGATGAAAACATAGCAAATGCACACAGGGGCAACCAGGTAATAGCATTTTTTAGTTTCGTTCATCTCGTTGTTTACATGAAATATTGTTTTCTAATTTTCAATTTTGGGGGGCATAAATCCCGGGATATTTTGCAAAATATATGATAATATTCAGCTCTCCTTGTTACAAACTATCACTGAACCAAAGTTCAGGTAGTTTTTGTTCTTACAATAGTTGTTGCAGCAGAGAAATAACGGACAAAGCACGCCGGGTTCATTTCTCCTATCAAAATGCTTAACTAGTTCAACGTCCAGTTCTAACATCATGCAACCAATTGAAGTTACATTACTTATTCACATATACTCCTGGTTTAATTATTTTGTCCCCACATCGAGCACTAGGTAGAGCCAGACAATGCATAAGCTTATTCAGTAAGAGAAATTTTGTAGGCGACGTAAATTGAGGATCCGTGTATTAGTACCTGAATTTGTACGCTGCGCTAACTTGACATCACATACCAAATTCCTTTGTGTATTTCTTTTTTTTTTTTTTTGGTTTAATGGAAATTTTATTGAAGAGGCAAAACAGGCCAAAAACACAATACAAAAAGAAAGGCAGGTAATAAACAAAACTATAAAAGGATAAAACTAAACACTCGAACAAAACATTAAAAGACAAGACAAAACAAGAAAATGTTGGGGACAAAATCAGATTCCCACTTCTCACTTACCGTGTAACTGAACAATAATGTATTAGTGAATAGTACCTTATACATGAACAATAATATACATGTGAACAATATTCTAACCAGTAGTTCTGATACTAGTTGTTGGGGAGGAAGCGATTACTTCACCCCAGTAGACATGCAATGAATACGGAAGTGATAAAATAAAGTGAAATAAGAAGACATAATTTTTACGTGGTTTACCAATGTAGGCTACATTCACAGGACTACTGCAGAAATTTCACTATAGGGAGAAAAATTACACAAGTGTTTACAAACACTTATTCACAACTTCACAACCCAAAACCCAAATACACCCAAGGAATTTTACTTTACAAGTCTCAGAATAAAAACTTTTTTGTTCTCATCTTATGTGTGTATTTACAGTTACTAGTTTTGGGATATTTTTCTTTATCCCACGAAGCTCTCTTCTCTTTTCTCTTCCGATGGGATTTTTCTCATTTTTTGTGGGATGCATTGTTGAATGAGAATGGGGTCTATTTATAGGGCAAAAGTCGTCCCCCTTCACGCGATTGGCAGCCAACAACGGTTGTCCCTTTTCCATTTTTTTGTCAACAAAAAACAGCTGTAGGAAAACAAAAATAAAGTTATGTTTTTTGACTCGTTGTGGGCAACGCCCATTATCTTTGACAATCTCATATTTGAAGACAGATTTTAATATGTCTTCACACATCATGATCAATGCAGTAGTCCATCTCTTCTTACGCTTGTAGACAAACTGAAGCTTAATGGATAAGCATATCCGCAAGATTCTTACTTCCTTGGATCTTCTCAAGTATTATAACTCTATCTTCTAAAGCTAAGTGTATAAAATGGTATTGAACCTGTATATGTTTCATCTGAGCATGATAAACATGATTATTTGCCAGATGAATAACACTTTGACTGTCACAATGCAAAGTATTCTTATCATAATTCTTACCCAGTTCCTCCAAGAAACTATGCAACTATATCAACTCCTTGCTTGCTTCTGTCACAACAACAAATTTAGCTTCAGTAGTGGAGAAAGCTACAATCTTTTGTAGTTTTGAGACCCACCTGACTGCCTTACTACCTAATGTAAACACATATCCCCTGGTACTCTTCTTTCTATCTATATCACCAGCTATGTCAGCATCAATGTAGCCCTATTGACCCAAATAT
This sequence comes from Trema orientale, assembly GCA_002914845.1. Lineage (NCBI taxonomy): Eukaryota > Viridiplantae > Streptophyta > Magnoliopsida > Rosales > Cannabaceae > Trema > Trema orientale. Next base: position 472,710 of record JXTC01000061.1, read on the forward strand.
GTCTTTTTGAAACACATGGTCGTGTCTGTAGTACCTCTCAAGTACCTGAGAATCCACTTCACTGCTTCCCAGTTTTGTTTTTCCTGATTGCTCATATATCGACTCACAACTCTCACTACATGAGCTATATCTGGTCTTGTACACACCATGATATACATAAAGCTGCCAATAGCAGATGCATAAGGCACCTTCGCCATCTGAGCTCTTTTTTGTTCTGTCGAGGTTGACTGCTCTTTGGTACTCACGCACTTTGCTCCTTCCATGTTGAATCTACAAAGCACATTCTTTACATACTCTTCCTGAGATAGCTTCAAAGTTCCATTTTTTCTATCTCTAGCAATCCTCATCCCAAGGATTTGCTTTGCAGTTCCCAAGTCCTTCATAGAGAATTCCTCCGATAATTCCCTTTTGAGCTTATCAATTTCCTCCATGCATCTACATATAAAAGTAGAATGATATGGGAGATGTCGAATTTCTTAACAGCAGTGATCCGTCTGGTACCTCAAGTAACCTTGTTACTCATAAAATTGTCAACCTTCTCATACCATTGTCTTCGAACTTGTTTAAGACCATACATGCTCTTCTAAAGTTTGCACACCATTCTCTCCTTCCTTTGTACTTTGAAACTTTGTGGCTGCTTCATGTAAATTTCCTCTTCCAAGTCACCATGGAGAAACACTGTCTTGACATCTAGCTACTCTAGATGTGATCTTCCTTAGTTACCAACCTAAGTACTGTTCTGATAGTAGTCAGTTTGATCATTGAAGAGAAAATCTCGGTGTAGTTAATACCTTCCTTCTGCTGAAAACTTTTTACAACACGTCTTGCCTAGTACCGCTTGTTGTCATCATGTTCGTCTTTTATCTGATACATCCGCTTGTTGTGTAATGCATTCTTCCCTTCTGGTAGCTTAGCCAACTCCCATGTCTGATTAGATAATAGCCAATCCATCTCATCTTTCATGGCTAACTCCCAGTTGGTTGACTTATCATCTTACACTGATTCCTTATAACTTTCTGGCTTGCATTTATTAGTCAACAAAATGTAATGCAAGTAGGGGAATATTTTTGTGGTGGTCTGATGATTCTGGAGGATCTCCTAAGTTTTACCTCGAGAGTTACCGCTTCTTCATGCTTATTATTTTTTAGATCATTCACTGGGATGTCTTTCAATGGCACTCGTCAGTCTTCTTGACTTTAGGATATGCACCATTAGCTCTATTGCTCAACATGTCTGTGTACATCACATCTTCATTGAAAATAACATCTCTACACCTAATGATCTTCCGATTTTGGTCATCCCAAAAACGTTAACCAAACTCATCGTTGCCATTGCGAGCATAAGAAGAAAGATGGACTACTGCATTGATCGTGATATGTGAAGACAGATTGAAATCAGTCTTCAAGTGAGAGATTGTCAAAGATAGTGGGCACTGCCTACAATGAGTCAAAAAACAAAACTTTGTTTTTGTTTTTCTCCTTTGTCGGCTCAACTACCCAGCCATTTTTTGTTGACAAAAAAAATGGGAAAAGGGCAGCCATTGTTAGCTGCCAACTGCGTGAAAGGAGAGGGCTTTCGCCCTATAAATAGACCCCCTTCTCATTCATCAATGCATTGCACAAAAAAAAGAGAGAAATCCCATCAGAAGAGAAAAAAATGAGAGAGATTCGTGGAATTAAGAAAAATATCCCAAAACTAATGAGTGTAAATACACACATAAAGTGAGAATAAAAGAGTGTTTTTATTCTAAAAGTTAGAGAGTAAAATCTCTTAGGTGTATTTGGGTTGTGAGGTTGTGAATAGTGTTTGTAAATACTTGTGTAAATTTTTTCCGTATAATGAAAGATATATTGAAAAATGAGAATGGAGTCTATTTATAGGGCCAAAGCCCTCTCCCTTCACACGGTTGGCAGCCATCCCATTTTTTTGTCAACAAAAAACAACTGGATAGTTGAGCTGACAAAAAGACAAAAGCAAAGTTTTATTTTTTGATTCATTGTGGCCAGCGCCCACTATTTTAACAGAAAACACCAGCATAAACGAACCACTAAAACCATTCTATCACTCACTCCTTTGAAAATCCAGGTATAGCTAGCATGTTAATTAGGTCTACTGTTAGGACTCGTTCACCTTATGCAATAGGGTTGCATTTTTGGAAAAACAAAGTGAAGCTTACTGCTAGTTCTTTATGGTGTCTAGGAGAGAAATTTATTCCAGGTTTCCGGTTTATTTTTTTTCCTTCATAATTAAAATCTTCTTCTTGTTTATATTGTACTGCTTTTAAAGGAAAATATTAAGATTTACGTCATCCAACTTGCAGAAACAAGCAGCAGAATACATGGAAAAGGTTCGTGGAGCTGTTCTTAGGTACATGACAGTTTAGTTCTCAGGTGAGTAAAATATTATCTTTCTCATCTTTCTTTTTCATGACATTTTAATAGTAGTAAACTATTATATTATAAAGAGATGCTTGATGTTTTGGAATTCGGAGTACTTAAAGCAGAATCATATGTTCTTTAAACATAAGTATGGAAACAGTTTTCTAATTTATATGGTCACAGTAGCCAATAGGTAATTGTGATGATTGAACTCCACTTTTGTTATTATTTGCACATGAATTTGCATGCAAACGGTATTTATTTATTTAGCTTTTTTACACTACCTAATAGCTAGTTCATTTCAATCGCTGTGTGGATGTCTTTTCCAAGGTTAGTACTGCACGAAAGAGCAATGCTAAGGCACATATGGTGCTAAACTCTGTGGTGTGAAACCTTGCATATAAATTTAGAGGTGTAGGACTCATTTGTATTTGTATGTTGTGCTTGGCTCCACAAGAGTCTTTTGGCGTTTTCGTGCGTGAAATCGCATCATCACTCTTAACATGCATTACTTTACAATGCTTCCATAAAAGTCGAGTTTCTCTCTTTTTTGTTCCCCCCCTCACCCCGGATTTCTTCTCTGCTTAACAAATATTAATTCATAAGCACGACTTGTGAAAATAATTAAAGCAGAATATGGTTACTGATTTGGAAAGCACTGTCAAAGCATAAAGTTCAATAACAACAATATACTGCACTGAGCCTCTTTTTCCATTGTAAAATATGTAGGCTGACCAGTCTATGATGAGCAGCTGTTGAAGTCTGAGCTCTAAAAACTTTAAGGATTAGGTGAGATTTTCCCATTTGAAGATCTGGGAAGAAAAAAGAGAAATCTTAATGTGAACTCTTGAAGTGAGTTGTGAACAGTAGCCTGCTAATTTGGAAGGATGGAGGGTTAAAATGCTAACTAAAGAATGGCCAAAAAAGAAAAAGGTGGGTGTGGGCCAATCTTTCATTTCTGTGCTCGAAAGGTATTGGTTGTCACATGGTTGATAATTTGAACCAATGTCTTGCATATTGTATACATATCTTTTACCTTTACACTAAAGAAAAGAAGATATTATTTTGTTCTTGAAGTTACTCAAGTAAAAGTACAAGCAATGTTTCAAATGCTCTCTCTCTCTCTCCCGAGCACTGTAAAATGAGATTCTTGGAGAATCGTATCATAATTTGCTTTAGTATATTGTTGAGTCATCATCTATTAGGAAGACACATGTCACTTTAAACCTTGTGAGTAATTTCACCAAGGAAGAGATATAGACTTGCATTATTGTATATATCACCGTGCATTCAGTACGGGAACTGTCCAGAACCATCGAAACAGCCAAGCAGAGATCTTGAAACTCTCCTTGATATGCATTTTCTAGAGTCCCAAAGCAGCGAAAACCGTATGATTTTCTTTTTTTTTTTTTTTTTGGGCTTTAAAAATAACGAATTCGTCTGTCCACAGCGTCTTATCGATTAATTGCACGACAACTACGTATATTAGCTGAAATAGCATTTGTGGCATTTATTGTTTACTATTGGGATGGTATATATCAATAATTGTCTCATATATGCTTCTTGGCCAAACCTCTGCCCCCGCCCCTCAATATGCCTAGGTCCCAAACTCTATTGAATCCTATGTATTGAAGCACATTGGTTATGCATTAAATCTTACAAAAGAGTTAGGCACCCATTTACTAGCCGTGTATGTGTGTTATTACTGCATCGCTTGAGGTAGAAACAAAAATATGAGATGAGAAATTCAAATAAAACACGTGTGAGATCAAGTTTCCTACAAAACTAAGCAAAGAAGAAGAGCTTTACCAAAGTAAGTAATTATATATACGAAAGAGCAGTGTCATGTATGGTTGATGTCTTTCAATGCAATCACATCATATACACGTATAATTGAAATACCCTATACTAGAACTTTGCTAAGAACCACACTGAAAGAAGTGAGCTCTACTCGTAAATCACTTCTACTCTTAAATTTGTTAGTGGGAAGCAGAATTTTTCTTTTTTTCCTATCCATCTAATAATGTTTTTGACATATTATTCTATCATAGCAGTTACAAAATATAAATGACTGATTCTTTTAAAATACTTTTAGTTCTAAATTAACATTAACATGTCAAAATCTACTTAGGGACACAAAAAGGGTTAAAATAGACAAAGAATGCGAGACGTGTTTTGTCAGTGCCTGGTGTTAAACATTATGCCCTAGCATTATTCTGGAAATACTAGTCACAATGATTACTGAAGGTGGTATTGAGCATTTTTAAAGTGACAACGAAATAACAAAAAAATAAAAATAAAAAAAAAGATTATGAGTGACACTGAGATAGAACACAGAAAAAAGCAGTAGTAAGAGGAATAGAAAAAGTAAAACATGTGAACTTTTGACCTACTTTAACTGAATCCATAAGAAGCTAAAGATATAAACAATGACCAGAACCTATGAAACTCCCTATATATAGAAACTTCCACACACTCATTTCATTCATCACAAACCCCAAAAAAAACAAAAAAATGGCAAAACTTGGCTGTTCCTTATTGGTTCTCTCTTCCCTTCTAGTCTTGCTCAACATGTTTAACCAAGTAGAGTCAGCCATAACCATAACCAAACAAGACTCAAACTCGTTAGATTTCATCAGAGCCTCATGCAAAGCCACCACCTACCCATCACTCTGCGTCCGCTCCCTCTCACCCTACGCCGACAAGATACGACAAAGCCAACGCCAGCTGGCCCAGACGGCCCTAGCAGTGAGCCTTTCCAGGGCCCAATCCGCCGCGGACTTCGTGTCCAAGATGACACGTGTCAAAGGGATAAAGCCCAGACAGCTCGGAGCGGTGAAAGACTGCATAGAGAACATGGGCGACACCGTCGACCGGCTCAGCCAGTCGGTCCGGGAACTGGGCCACATGGGCCGGGCCGCGGGCCAGGACTTCGCGTGGCACGTGAGTAATGTCCAGACCTGGGTCAGCGCCGCGCTCACGGACGAGAACACGTGCCTTGATGGGTTCGCGGGGCGTTACATGGATGGGAATGTTAAGACTGCGATTAGGACAAGGGTGGTCAGTGTTGCTCAAGTCACTAGTAATGCTCTGGCCTTGGTTAATCGCTTTGCCTCCAAACATGGACCAACTTCTTCCATGGCTGCTGCCCAACAGCCTTGAATTGAATATTTTGTCTTAGTGAGGTGGCTATAAGATGTAAATCTGAGACATATATATATATATATATATATATAGAGAGAGAGAGAGAGAGAGAGAGAGAGAGAGAGAGAGGTTTGTTAAGATCGAGTAAGGTTTTGTCTAAAGGGGTCTAATATATGGTGCTGTTACATGTGAAAATTAATGTAACATGTATAATCTCCAAGTATGGTTTTGTAATGTAATAGGCTAATGTATGATCTTTGGGCTTTGTTTGTCTACTATTTGAGATGAGCTTATAGAAATACTTTTGGCGTAAGATGAAAATAGAAGACTGCTTGAATCATTGTAAGTATAGTACTTTGACTTTTAATGAGCTCTCCAATTGAATGGTTGGTTCAATTTTCCGGGTTCAGTTCATGGAATAATAATTGGTTTACTTCCCATGTAGTTAATTAGTACTACTTGATCATTTCCTCTTCAGATTAGAACGTTTTAGTTTTGAAGGAGAAATGTTTTGAGCAAGTTTCTAAACTATCTCTTATATCCAGTTAGTTACATCCAAGTTCCAACCTGCAAAACTAGCCACTAATATCATGTTTGTAACATGTTTAACATTAAGTAACACTGGGGACACAAAATATATATACAATATTGTGTCATTGATTTTAACTGCTCAAAATTTTTAAAATATCAGACCATACCATTTAAATGAGTGACTAAAATAAATATGACACATTATTGTGTATGTATATTATGTGTGTCCATAACATCACTCTTACATATTTAGAGAAATAAATTGGGATGTCTAAAAAATTAAACGAACCACCTGATCAAAGAATTGGCTTCTAATCATATGTATATAGGGAGGGAGTAAGTACTAGGAATATTTTATCCCGTGGATAGGAAAATTAATATGAATGATAATTACAATTGAATTTATTAGAACGAATTTCAACAAAAATTAAGTGATAGCATTTCGACTATTAATTCTTTTTCATTTTAGTACTCCATGTTGCATCTATATACGTATACGTTTCTCTTACTGAACAAGAAGAGGGTTTCTTCTTGGTCAAAAAAAAGAGGAAAAAAAAAATAAGAGGGTTTCTTCCTACATCTATTTATTATTGCACACTTATTTTCTCGTAACATTAATCAAGATATTCAAAAATCTACTTTAGAGAATTCTCATAAGATGCTTATTTATGTTATATAGTCGACAATTACCTAATTTATGGGCCAGACCAAGGAGAACCAGGCTACAGTTTGCCCACATTATGCGGCCTAAATTATTTAAATAAAGTTGATTAATAATTTGATTAATTAATGAAACGAGTATTATATCTGCCTACATATATCTTTGATTGCATTTAGCACTTACGTTTGTCTAAACTTTTGGACTGGCCGCTTCTACCCGCAGACCACCAAATTTGATTGTAGTACCCACAACATAAAAAGACGTAAATACTTTATTCAGAGACTTTATCTTCTTAGGCCTTTTTCATATTTTTTTTAATGAAATTTTCATATTCTTTTTAATACATAGTTTTTCACACATAAAATTCAGCAGTAATTAACCAGCAAAAAGGGCTCCTGAAATATTAGTAGCAATGCCGGTTTCAAATGGTTTGAGTATGTTGAACTCTAAGATATATATATTTAAAATAACTAAAGACGAGCTAGTATATAGTTAGTGAACTTCATATTCTGTTTCGTTAAAGATTGTGCTTTCATGACGAATTTCTGTACCGAGAAATTTGCAATATTGTTAACTAAACAGCCTAAGAGCCTACGTGCACATGCTAAATCACATAATGTCAACTTTTAGCATCTAAACAATAATAGTTAGAATAATGAAAAATTTTCTTTGTGATGTTTAAATACAAAATAACATTTTTTAGTATCATAGCATTTGTGTATAATCCAGAATATATATGTTAAATTTAACATTTTTACACTATAATATGCTAAATTTGGCATGAGAACACATTCTTTTACATTAGAGATGGTCTAAGATCATATGTGCTTTTCATGAGCGGTTGATCATTATTTGGTCTCAATAACTCAACCATCGACTAAGAAAAGTTGGATATTTTGGGAATGAGATATAGCAGCTCAATCAGCTAATTAGCAAATGGGAAAAGGGAAAATTCGATTTCATACCATATATTAGACCATCTCCAAATGCATCCCTACTAAAAAGGATGTAATTTTGTTAAATTTAGCATGACGAGTTAAATTTAGCATACACTTTTTAGGTTTTATTCTAATGCATGAAAGCTAAAAATAAAGCTATTTTATATTTAGATATTATTTTTATTTACAAATTATATTGTTTTCACTGCAAAATTTTATTATTTTATCATTCATTTATTAATCATAAAAACTCTATTATACTTCTAAAGTATGTGAATAATTTTATTTGTTTAATAAAATATGTGAGTAGTACAATAGTGAATGGGAGCTATAATTTATAAGAATTTAGTGAGGATAATAAAATTATAAATAAAAGAAAAATACAAAAAATATATACATATCTCACCTTTGGCCATATTGTGAAACGTATACATATTTTAGATTTAAAAATAATATTAATATTTGATATTTTAAAATTTTAACTCATGTTATGATGGCAATATTGTAAATTTAAACATATACGAAAGATAATATTTAAACTTAAATACGTGCTATAATGGCAACGTTGTAAATTAACATACATACTAAAATTTAACATATGTTATTCTTTGTGTTATATTTGACATAATATATAAGGTTAATGACATCACTGGTTCTCCCCCAACCTTTTACTACTTTGGCATATTGGTCCCCAACCTTTTTTTTGTGGCATTCAAGTACTAAATGTTTCTCTTTTTGGTACCATTAGTCCTTTCGGCATATTCCGTCCAATATTCTGTTAAAATTCATTTAAATGAGAGAAATTTTGCACCATCGATCTCGATTTTTCAATTGTTTAACAATTTGGTCCCTAATTTTTTTTTGTATTCATATTTCTGATTAACAATATTGCATCTGCCAATTTTTCAGAAAATTAAAATTCAAAGACGGATATAAAATAAATAGTTCATTTAAAAACCAAATTCAGAAAAAAAAAATTATACTAATAAACCTTAGTTTATGTCAAACTATAATAACTTTATGAACAAAAAATAATTATCTTACTATTTTTAAAATTAAAATTTTTTTACATATATGCTTTTATACTAGTCAAATTTGATTGAAAATTTACTATATCTATTAAATTTTCATTTAATTATGAATGGTTATTCTAAAAAATTAATTAACTATTTACAGTAAATAAGTCTGAAAAGTTTTATATTTTTCCATTTCTTTATGTTATTCCAAACAAAATAACTAATTGTTCACACGTAAAAAGTAAGGGTTATTTGCCAAAAAAAATCTCAGAAGTTTGTTCTTTTTGCAATTTAAACCTTAAATTTTAGTTTTAGCAAAAGAAATACCTACATATTTTTTAAATTCAAAAAATTTTTACCCCCTGCCCATATGTTCTCCTCATTTTCAAAAAGTTAAAATATTTACAAAAAAACTTCATCTGGACTAATATAAAATGGGTAAAATAAGGACAAATAGTATAAATATTTGGAATTTCAAAATATGGAGATACTTTTTTTTTGGCAAAAATCAAAACTTAATGTTTAAATTGGAGAAAAGCTAAACATAAAGGTATTTTTTTGGCAGATAACTCAAAAAGTAATATAGTTACGCATTGAGGTTTTATAGATTTTTTCATTTTTTTGGCAAGCAGTTTCATTATCATTACTTTTATTTTAGGCGATATCACTATAATCTTGATAAGATTTAATACCAAAAAATTATTACTGGTTAGAGATATGAATGTCAAAAAAAATAAAAATAAAAAAGAACAATTTGTTAAACAATTTAGACAATAGAAATTAATTGCATAAAATTTCTCCAACTTAAATGAATTCTAATGGAATATTAGATGGAATATGCCAAAAGGACTACCAGTGTCAAAAAAAAAAAAATTAAATGCTAAAAAAGAAAGTTGAGGACCAATATGCCAAAGCAGTAATAGGTTAGAAACCAATAGTATCATTTAACCTAATATATAATGTGTGCTAAAAATTATATTAAATATAATATACAATTGGAGACATATTTTCTGAACAATAATTAAAAATATGCTAAATATAATATTTGCATCAGTTATACACTCTCATTTGAATATAATAGAGTTAAATTTATAACTATGAAATAAAAAATAAAAAACTAAAAAACCAAGGTGGGAAAACACATGTTTATGAAGGCTTAATCAATCGAGGAAAGCAAGAAAAAACTTCCCGTTGTCCCACAAAGTGATTTCACTGATTTGTGGACCAATGAAGCTGAAAAAGTTGCTAATAGACAGGACCTAAAGGAGGCCACATGGAGTTATATAACACACACTCTCTCAGTCTTGGCCTCCTGAGCATACTTCAAGGAAAGCTTTCTTTTGCTGATGCCAATTAAAGTGGAGAGTGTAAAGGCATCATTATGGACCTCCTATGATAAATTGATAATACTACTTTAACTTGTTAGTGAGTGAAAGAATCTCATATCTATAAAGTTTTCCCTTTGTGAAATTTTTAGGCTGAAAAGCTTTGTTCTTGTCTAGTGTGGAGATGACTTTTTGTCGCATCAAACTTGAGTTGCCAGATAACCAAAAGAAAGTAGATCGGTGTGGGAGTTGGACTACTTGAACTTCAGTTTGACATGGAGTCACCTGAGTGCCTTAGTTCACATTAGAGGCCAAAATAGTGCCCCATGCATGCGTCTACTAAACATAATATATCTTTTCTTTTATTTTTTGGTAATTTTTCTTTTTTTCATTTTTGTGAGGGTCATTATCAAAAGATTAATTAATAAAGAAATGACAGATGATGTAGTTCCTCAAAATATTCACTTAGCACTATTTCTGTTAATTTTATTTCCTTTTTGGTTCTAAGGGACATGATCTGATCCTTTAATCATTTTCGTAACTGACTTACATTTTTTTTTTCCTCTAATTTTTTCTCATTAGTTTTTGTTTAGATAAAGTTCTGATCATAAGACATTTAATGGGACGACATTATTCAAAGAGATTGTTTCAACAGGACTTGTGATACCCATCCTAGTTTGTTATTTTATATTTCCTTCGGATTGCTTTGAATTCTAAATATTTCATTTTATTTGCTGGTTTTAGGGTTCTTGATGAGCAAGAGTGCCAATCTAGTTAGTATTCCTGATGCTTCTTCTTCAAATTTGAATAAGTTTCCGCTTAAAAAAAAAAAAAAAGAACACTTAGCACTAATCTTAATCTCTTGCTTAAACCATCATTATCTTAGACAAGTCATCTATTACTTGTCGTATACTTCATATTTGAGAAGAGAACAAATCGATCATGTCAGAGGTCACAGAGCGAGGAAATTAAGAAGTTTCCCATTTGGGAGAATCCAAGTTAGGATTAGAATATAACCTAATTATATATTTATGTAAAACTTTTAAATGCTTGAAATAAATGATAAAAGTGACTAGTCCAATGCGCAAGTCATCTTCAACCCCATAATAAATTACGTGCACGATGTTTTATGCTCTGATTATGATGTACTAATCGAATCTGATATAACTGAAATTCCATTTTTCATACATATCAAAACACTCATTTGTAACCATCTAGTATTTAGTGTTCTTACTTAATATAATAAATTAATTTAAACCTTGTTGACGATGAAAGTAACTTGCAAATTTACATCTGCCTCTAACTGGGGCCATTTTTCCATGCCTCTTAAAAAAAAAAAAAATATCACAAATTTTGAACCCTTTTTTTTTTTTCTTGGGTCCCAAAAAATTTGGGAACTATGAACCACAAGCTTTTCTATAAAATGACCAACCCTCCTCCTTAAATTTTTAAGCTTACCCCAAAAAAAAAAAAGAAAGAAGAAAGATATTTGAGTCAACTAGAGATGAAAGTTTCTATCTTTGTGCATGTTCTGGTAGCTCTGTTTATGGTCCAACTCTGCAACCAAATGAACTTGAGCTTAGCCAAAAGAACGCTTCCAAGCCAAACATATGTTGATTACATAAAAACATCATGTAACGTTACTCTCTATCCGAGATTGTGCTACAAATCACTCTCAGTCTATGCAGAAAAGATCAAAACCGACCCCAAACTCTTGGCCTACACTGCCCTTAACGTGACCCTTAGAGCCACCAATAGGACGTCGGTTCTAATCAACAGGCTGTCCAAAACGCAGGGCTTGCGGCCCATTGAAGCTGCGGCTGTTCAGGACTGCGTGGAGGTGATTGGTGACGCAGTGGACGAGCTGCAAGACTCCATATGCGAGATGGGTCAGCTGGGAAGCTCTGACTTTGCGCTTCAAATCAGTGATATCCAGACTTGGGTTAGTGCTGCTTTGACGGATGATGACACGTGTGTGGATGGTTTTGCTGGGCGTGAAATGGACGGTCGTGTCAAGGATGCTGTCCGGAGGCACGTGCTGAAAGTTGCTCACCTGACTAGCAATGCATTGGCTCTGGTCAATAGCTATGCCTCAGCTCAGGCTGCCTTGCCTTAGTAGTTTTAATTTTCTGTTTGGTTCTCCGGAAAAAAGGTGAAGGGAAGTGAAAGTAAATTAGCAATTATGAGGACCATATTCGAGTACCCTTTTGGCCTGTTCCTTGATCTTTTCGGGAACAAAGCCAAGGAACGTGAAGATTCTTGTCACCTTGCATAAAGTTGTCTGATACGAACATAAAAGTGTGTTTAAATACATATTGTTCTATCTGTAATGATGAACAATATATAGGTATGTATTTTATGTGTATATCCATCGCGACCGAAAAAAATAAGTCCGTATTTATATGTATCTTGTCTGGAATTGTATATTTGTTTAGAAATGTTATTAGTCTCCTACCTGAATAGGAAGTGTTTTGGGTTATATATACTGAAGAATCACCACCTTTTCTATGGAATTATCTAGAGTTTTCTAGGAAGATTATAGAAGCTTCAGGAATATTGCAATTTGCTAAGTTGCCGACATGCTAGAACTATATATATATATATATATATATAGGGCACCAATCCAGTAGGTATTTTTTTTCTTTTACCTATGCATATGTATTAATTTGGCCAATGAAAATTTATCATGCACAATTTTTTATAGTAAAAAGTAAGAGAGAGAAATAGCATTAATGATGTACGTTTTTTCATGCACCTCATTATAGCCGTTAGATCACCATTAGATGATGATCTAACGGCTAAAAAAAAATACCTACACATAAGTAAAAAAAAAAAAATACTTACTGGATTGGCAACCATATATATATGAAAATTTATAGAAGCTTCAAGATATGCTGCAATTTGCACGTTGGCAAGGGGTTGATAACAACCGCCTGTGGCATTATAAAAAAGGACTTGTGTCCTGTAGATGAATATGGCATGGAAAACAAAAGAAAGAAAAGAAAAAGTGTGCGAGTGAAGTTGTGTTTGTGAGAAAAAAGTGTGTGAAATTATATATGTTTATATATATAATTGTGAGTGATTTATACGAGTGATTATGAGTGGTATTAGGTGCTTAAGGAGATTGTGTAAGTTTCCGAAATAGTGGTGCAAATTAAGTTACTAATTATGTCTTTTTTGAGAGTGTGTCCAAGTTTAAACTATTGTTATAATTACTCTTTGTTATAATAAAATTAATTACGTTATTTTTATCACGTGTTATGCCTAACGAGTGGGTGTTGCGCCCAATGTATATTATTCATTTAAATGTGTCGAGTTCCTTGTGTTACTTTTGTTTAGAGTTTAGACCATAAAATTGTATGATAGTGTCAAATAAACATGGAGTTTTGAGTGAAAATAAGGTCAAACAATGACATGCCTCATTGTCAACATAACCCCCTTATTAGTATTCGTTCAACCATAAAAACTAGAGAGCTCTGTGAGAGAGTTGCTATCAACCTTTACTAATCATTATTATTATGATGATGAAGAGGTGGGTTAGGAAACTTCATGTATTCACTTACACACATCATGTTTAGGTTTGACTGACCTCGGAGACTCTGAAAGATGGGGTTTGGACTTGGTAAGAGTAATTAGGTCTATTTTTCATAATAACTTCTTTTTTTTTAGATCAATCATAAATTTTTGTGATTTTGTGAATGGTCATATAGTTTTGATGATTAATACTAAAAAAAGTAATCCTAAAAAAGTCAGAACAAAATCTTAGATTCATCCATTTCTTTGAAAACGTTTTACCTTTATCCATTGCAAATGTTTAGTTGTGGTCTCAAATTTTGTCTTCTGGCTTGCTCTTCTATGGCTTTAATCCCCCCAAACCGAACTTCTAAGACATGATTATGGCCCTGATGTTTGATATGAAGGCTTTTTGTATCGAAATTTGGGCCTAAGGTTAGCTAAGCCAATTGTGGAAAATGATCCACTTGGAGAAAATGGGCCTAAGTTGTTCAGTATCTCCAAGCTCATCTAAGATCAGTACCTGACCCTGACCTCCCTAGCTTCCTCCCCTTTTTTTTACGTACTGACTCCTAGTCTTAAAATTATTACTCCGTCCCAGCAAATATTCTTCATCACAATAATTTAAGTATGGTCCTCTTCCCCAATAATTTGATAATAAAAAAAGAAGAGTTCATTCTCCATTTGCTTCTCTCTAGAATTGTTTTGTAACAAAAATACTGCAATAAAGCAAGAACAGGTGGATTTGCTCTGTTGGTAGATAGCATTTTCATCCCTTAATGGATGTGCAAATGTTCTTGGTGGCATTACATAACTTACATCTACATCAAAACCAATCCTAGCTAGACAGGTGGCAACATCTTTTACCAGCCAGACATAGGCCAGCGTGTCTATCAATAGCAGACTTAAAAAATAATTTCAATGTACTATTATTTATTATTATGTCATGTGGTGACAAAATATGCATAGCAGACCAACTCTTGTACTTAAATTTTTCCTTTGTAACTTATTGTACTTTATTGATAGACGGTTCAGATGGTGTTTCCAGAAGAACTTGAAATTGTGGTTGCTTCTTGGCAGAGGAGTTAGGAAGTTGCCATCGAGTGGTGATATATGTTTCTTAAATTTTTAGGCTGTGCACCTAGAAAGGAGTCATGTTTTATTGCATGAGAATGCAAGTGTTTGCCACATTGTACTTACTCATACCATCAATTATAATTCACATAGGTAGAACTGTAGAAGTACTTGTATCAAAATTTTCATGTCCACTAGTAGAAAACACAATAAAACTCTGAAATAATGGAGATTTTTTTATTTTTAAGAAATTGTTAAAGAAATAAGACTAATGGATGATGTGACGTTATTTGATTAGTGACACATGAAAAGAATAAAAAATTTAAAATAAAGTGATATCAATCTAATGAGTTATATACTGAATATTTGTTTGGATATAAGTGGTGATTTAATTTTAAGACATTGGAGTTTGGAGTCTGTCTAAAGAGTAGACCCTAATGAGAGAAATGGTCTTTCCTTTTGTCAAGTGATTAAGGAAGAGGTTGATTGTACCAATTGGATGTTAGTTGAGGTCCTTTTATGTTCTTTTGTTCCTTATATTAAGCCAGTGATTCAGGCACGCACATCTTTCTGAAAGATGCACCACCGAAACGCCAGCTAACTACGGGGACCATGATCATAGGTCCCAGTTTCAAAATTTAAAAGCCTTTAAATTTGGCCAAAAGTCACTTGATATATATCTATATTATTTATACATTGGTCTCGGTCAGTGTCACCAATTTAGCTTCTTTTAGTTACAACTGCATAATAGATCACATAATAGTCGCTTTTTTCTGGTTCCTAACATATTGCAAAGTAAATTTTCAGGCTTTTCAAACCGTTCTTAAACCAACTGCCTATTTTCTAAGCATAACCAAACCAGCTTCAACCTTTTGTACATTTACAATATTATTCATGAGATAATTTCTCTTTTTGATAAATATATTCATGAGAAAAATTACAAATGGACACAGCCGTATAAAAACAGCTTCTGGGACTCATGTGATTCCACATTAGCTATGTATCACATGCAGTACTATTCTTTTTTGTATATATAGGGACCCTCTTTAGCCTAAAGTTTCTTCAATCATAGAACTCAACTTCTCAAATAAATAAATAAATAAAATAATCAAGAAAGATGGAACAATTATCTTTCTTTCATGGTCTAACAATTCTCATCACATTGATGATCATTCAGTTAACCGAATTCATGATTCCGAGCTCAGCCTCAGCAGCAGCCAGGCCCTTAGGCCCCATAGATGCCAACACTGAGTTCATCAAGACCTCATGTGATGCCACAACTTACCCTGAACTCTGCTTCAACACACTCTCAGGCTACGCCTCTGAAATCCAAAGCAGCCCCCAACTGCTGGCCGGGGCCGCCCTCTCCGCCACGCTCAAGACGGTGCGTTCCACTTCAACAACATTGTCTAAGTTGGCGAAAAGCCGAGGCTTGACTACCAGAGAAGCCGCGGCCTTAAACGACTGCGTTGAGGAGCTCGGCGACTCTGTGGACGAGCTGCGGAGGTCCATTGGCGAAATGGGTAAGAAAGAGTCAAGCTTTGACCTCCAAATGAGTAATATCCAAACGTGGGTGAGTGCTGCATTGACAGATGAAGATACTTGCTTTGATGGTTTTTCGGGGAATGCCATGAATGGAAGTGTCAAGACCACTGTGAGGGGACATATTGTGAATGTTGCTCATATGACTAGCAATGCATTGGCTCTCGTTAACCACTATGCTCTCATTCATTCTTAGTGATGAGTCTTTTCTTTTCTTTTCTTTTCTTTTTTTCGTTAAATAAGTTTGAAGCAGAGACTGGGATTGATGAAGATTGCTAACTAGGCATGTTTGTCATTAATATATAGTTGTGTTTAGTGTGATTACCATAGCGTTAGTTGTGGTTAAAGTCTGACTTTAATCACATGTTTGTATGCATTTTCAAAATGTTTATCTTGTTTTCTAGTTTGATAAATGAAGGTTAAAGTTTGAATTTTGCAAATGACCAAAAACAAAACCAAACGGAAAACCCGGAAAGCCAAAGAACAATTTTTCAAGTTATGAAAGTGAAATTCGATAATGGAGGAGGACCAGTCGTAAACAGCCTTTAGGAATTTGAGAAAATTATTATCGTAAGTAGTCTATTCTCTTGGCTCAAATATAATTAAAACATAAACTTTTAAGGTCAAGCTGACATACCATAGGGCATAGACAGTAACATACAAAAGGATTCTCTTGTATTTTGAAATTTTTTCACTCACTATTATCCATTTGAGATGTGGTCACAATTTCTCAAAACAAGTTTTGGCTTTGTGCTGACTCTACTTATCGCTTTTAGCCTACAAAATACAGACCAACCGTTTGCGGTTTCTTTTTTCTGTTGTCATGTGAGAACTAAAGTCTATAGCCCCCATTATTATAGTGGTTAGTTAATCAGTGAGTATAGCAGTTCGTTTCTCTCCCTGCCCCAAAAAATGAAATGGACAAGTCACAACACAACACAACAAAATCTTATCCTAGGCTCCCTTTTCAAATAATAATAAAAGTTGTATTATGTAGCCTTAGCTGGTTGATCAATTTCAATTGCAATTTTGTATGGCCGGTTTTGTTTCGCCCACTACATATATAATCAGCGGTCATTCGATGTGCCATACACTCCCTCCACTATCATCAATGGCAAGAGAGATAGCACACGCCCAAACAGGCCCGATTCCTTGCTTTCAAAAGTAGAAACTCTGTCCCACATCGATCAGCAGCATGGGTTTTTGTTGTTTATAGTGTTGATGGACCGGCCATCCGCCCTAGAGGTTTGCCGTGATGTGGGTAAAGATAAGGTTAGTCGTCTACTTTTTGGATTAACGACGGTGCGACATTAATCTGAAAACGACGAACGATCGTTAAATTCAAAAACAACATTGCAACTGAGATGGGCCAAATGAACTCAGAAAACGACGGAAATATAAGAACGTCCAAATATAGATGAACGAAATCACAAAGAAACTGACGACTAGGAAACGACAGCGAGCTCTGAAAGGACAACGAACAACCACGTCCAAAAACGACAAAAATCTAAGAAAACGACATCAAGATATAGAGACGACGGCGAACTTGGAAAACGACAAGACAACAGCATGAAATCAAGACAACGACGTGGCAACATTAGCACTCAGTAACCGTAAACGACAATAAACCCATAACAACAACAAGATCAATCAAAAAACGACAATAAACTCTGAAAAGGAAATGAACTAGAAAACCACAACCATGTTGATTCCTCATTCATGAACTGTCGTCGTTCGTTTTTAACTCCCTCATCCTTCCTAGTCCGTCGTATGGGTTAAAAAAGGGTCAAGGTCGTCTCTATTGCATAGTAATAAGTAAGTCAACGTTCAAACGAAGCTTAATACGGGAGATAGATAGATTCAAGCTTTTGAGTCCACACGCCTTGATGCCAATCTCTCTCTCTCTCTCTCTCTCTCACACACTCGCTGCTGACTCACAAAGATTTCAGTATAGGTAGAATAAACGACAAGAATCCTGAATAATATTATTGTCAAATGAAAATGTTGTAAGAATTAAAGATGAATGGAGCCTACATTTTCTAATTCTTTGATATTAATTAATTAACAAGGATTGAAGACTAGGGAGTCCACGTTGGTACTCATGGACAGACCATAGGAAATTCCAAAGCGACAAAAGGGAACTGAGGATTTGGTGATCCATGGGGCTGGGCTGGGCTGGGCTGGGCTATGGAGCAACACAAGTGAGTGAATGAGAGTGTTGCCTTTGCGAGTGACGAGTTTGAATTTGATCCACTTGGATGGGTCCCTCAAGGTTGAGGCTTGGAGCTAGTCTACACTCTGTACTATACCTTGAGGTTGTAAAATTTTGGGCTATGTGGCACTTCCACAACCATTGTTTTTCCAGGCCAGAAATTATTTACCACTAAATTTTGATTTTTGAGGATTATTATTCTCATTAAGTCATTCCTTTGCCAAATGGATAATCTAAGACAAGGACAATACAATTATTTTGACGCTTTTAACCAGTAGGAGACCTGAAATTGCATAACTTCCGCTCCTTTTCAGCCACCCCTTCTTTTTCCCTGTACGGAAGAAGTTTTCTGCATTTTGTAAAATGTTGCATGTAAATAATAAATTTAGGTGAATGATCTTTTTTTTTTTTTTCAAGGGATGATCTTTTTTTTTTTTTCAAGAGTATACTATGCTTTTCATTAACATAAATCATCAATAACAGAACATGAAATAAACGAAAGACAAATAATAAAAAAAAAAACCCAGTACATGTTACTCGAATTATTGGAAGCAAAATTAGCTAAAATATTGGCCACCCTATTCCCATTTTGAGGAACAAAAGGACAAGAGCCATAAGTAACTCCAGACAGTAAAGATATTTAACACTGAACAAATTAAAGCAAAGGTAAACTTATCATTTAATTCTGCATAAATATATATTGAATTTGTTTAATTTTGTTATTTTTGTCGAAATGGAGGGGAATATATATATTTTTATTTAATTTTGTTTTCTGATTTTTGCCCACTTGAAATTTTCTTTTCTTTTTTTTTTTTTTTTTCAGGAAAAATATGTCTTCCGGCTGAGAATGACCAAAACATAACGCGAAAAAGAAAGCAACAAAAGCTCACACAACCGAAACTCATAAGCACCTCTTATATCTATTCCCGTTATCCCCAGAAGGAGCCGAGAGCCACCCCCACCAGAGCGAGAGAGCGCCAAAAGGCCCCCCACGGCTAACTACTCTGTCCTCTCACTCGTGCACACGCAGCAGAGAAGGATATGGCGGCGGAGTCTCTGACTGTGAGGTTGACGACGGGGTCGGCTTCTTCGTCACTCACCAATTTCACCTTCAGTGGCTCCCAAAGAAGGCCTGCTACGCTTCTTTCTGCGCATGGCTATCTGGGTGGTCTTCGTCCTCGACCCTCATCGTCTTCTTTGTCTTCCTCTTCTCTTTCGCATTTCTTTGGGAGTGTTCGTCTCAATTCAAAGTCTTTAAAGCTCTCTGGTTCGACCCAGCAAAGCAGAAGAAACCTTTCTGTTTCCGCCATGGCTGCCGATGGTCTCTTTCTCTTTCCCTTCTCTCTGTCTCAATACAGTTTTTTGGGTTTATTCGTTTCTGGCTCAATTTTGCTTATTTGATGTAATTTTAGAGTACCCTTTTACCTGAATTGCTTAATTCTAGTTATTTCACAAGTTTGATATGCAATATGTCTCAAGTACTTGGAAATGTGTACCTTGGATTCATTTTTATTTTTATTTTTTTTGTTTTCTTTGTACTTGGTAAGAGTCAAGTTGTTTTTGTTTTAAAACGTTTTCAATTCCATCATGTGCTTGTTTTTCTTCTTTTTCACATGTATGCTTAAAATCTGAAACTTTGTATCTATTGGATTTTATTTCTAGTTCGTTATGTTCTGATGTTTTTATTGTTATCAAATTCAATTGAGGCTTATCAAATTGTAAATATCGTAGTTGAAGTGAGACTAGCCTTTGAGCGTCCTTTCTTTCTGATAATTCTAGTTGAATTTATTTTCTTGAAAGATTGTAAACAGTTATTCCTTGGTTATAAATTCGATCAATATATAACCAGCTAACACTGGTGAAAGTTCTAGTTTCAGTCCCATATTGGAAAAATCTAACTTACTTGTCCAAGTTGTGTGTGCAATGTAACTGTTATTAGTATATTGATTATTCTTGTCCCGAGTATCTTTATGTAAGCCAACATAGAAGAGATGAACTATTTATTGTCTTCCTAATGTTTCGTGTTTTCGTTCCAGGGGAAAAGCGTGCTGTGCCATTGAAAGATTATCGCAATATCGGAATCATGGCTCACATAGATGCAGGGAAGACCACAACCACAGAAAGGGTTCTGTTCTATACAGGAAGAAACTATAAAATAGGTGAGGTGCATGAGGGAACAGCTACTATGGATTGGATGGAGCAGGAACAAGAAAGAGGCATTACCATAACTTCTGCTGCAACAACGACATTTTGGAACAAGCACCGGATTAACATAATTGATACTCCTGGCCATGTCGACTTCACTCTCGAAGTGGAGCGGGCCCTTAGGGTATTGGATGGTGCAATATGCTTGTTTGACAGTGTTGCTGGTGTGGAGCCACAATCTGAAACTGTGTGGAGGCAAGCTGACAAATATGGGGTGCCCAGGATTTGCTTTGTGAATAAGATGGATCGTATGGGAGCAAATTTTTTCCGAACCAGAGACATGATAGTGACAAATTTGGGTGCCAAACCACTGGTGCTTCAAATTCCAGTTGGTGCTGAAGATAACTTTAAGGGTGTTGTTGATCTTGTGAAGATGAAAGCTATAATTTGGTCTGGGGAAGAGTTGGGTGCAAAGTTTGTGTACGAGGACATTCCAGAGGATCTTCAGGAGCTGGCTCAAGAATACAGATCTCAGATGATAGAAACCATAGTCGAGTTAGATGATAATGCTATGGAGAGATACCTAGAAGGAGAAGAGCCCGACGAAGAAACCATCAAGAAATTAGTTAGAAAGGGAACCATAGCTGGTAGTTTTGTGCCAGTATTATGTGGCTCAGCCTTTAAGAATAAGGGGGTTCAACCACTGCTTGATGCTGTTGTAGATTATCTACCTTCACCACTTGACTTGCCGGCTATGAAGGGTACTGACCCAGAGAACCCAGAAGTAACAATAGAGAGGGCAGCCAACGATGATGAACCATTTGCTGGACTAGCTTTCAAGATCATGACTGATCCATTTGTGGGGTCCCTTACATTTGTGAGAATCTATGCTGGAAAGCTATCTGCTGGGTCATATGTGTTGAACGCGAACAAGGGAAAGAAGGAGAGGATTGGTAGACTTCTAGAAATGCACGCGAACAGCCGAGAGGATGTTAAAGTAGCTTTGGCTGGTGATATTGTTGCCCTTGCTGGTCTAAAAGATACAATTACAGGGGAAACATTATGCGATGCTGACAATCCTATTGTGCTTGAACGGATGGACTTTCCTGATCCTGTCATTAAGGTGGCAATTGAACCCAAGACTAAAGCTGATGTTGATAAAATGGCTACCGGTTTGATTAAGCTTGCTCAAGAAGACCCTTCTTTCCATTTCTCACGGGATGAAGAGATCAACCAGACAGTCATTGAAGGGATGGGAGAGTTGCATCTAGAGATTATTGTTGATAGGCTAAAAAGAGAATTTAAGGTTTATATATGCTGTTGAGTTTCCCTTATTTTTTAATTCCTTTCATTTGGACCTATATTGTTCATATTGTTGCTTTACTCCTCACTTAATCTTTTCTTACAAGATTACCTTTATGAACACCTATGCAGGTAGAAGCTAATGTTGGCGCACCCCAAGTGAACTACCGAGAAAGCATTTCCAAGATATCAGAGGTGAAGTACATCCACAAAAAGCAGTCCGGTGGACAAGGTCAGTTTGCCGATATCACTGTTCGGTTTGAACCTATGGAGGCGGGCAGTGGATATGAGTTTAAGAGTGAAATCAAGGGTGGTGCAGTCCCGAAAGAATACATTCCGGGAGTAATGAAAGGTTTGGAGGAGTGTATGAGCAATGGTGTGCTTGCAGGCTTTCCTGTTGTCGATGTTCGTGCAGTACTAGTAGATGGTTCTTATCACGACGTGGATTCCAGTGTATTGGCATTCCAGCTCGCAGCCAGAGGAGCTTTTCGGGAGGGGATGAAGAAAGCTGGCCCTAAGATGCTTGAACCAATCATGAAAGTTGAAGTTGTCACACCTGAAGAACATCTGGGAGATGTTATCGGTGATCTCAACTCTAGGAGAGGACAGATCAACAGCTTCGGTGATAAACCTGGTGGTCTCAAGGTATGCCCGAATAAAAACTTCCCATGAACATAACTCATTTAGTTCACATTTTGTGGTTACAATGAATCATGAAAACTATAAAGCTTTTCGCCGTAAATGTATTCGTAATAATGAAGAAACTAAATTTTGTAATCAGCAGCTTTGATTCTGTTTTCCGTTTCGTGTTCTTGGTGTCTTTGTAATGGATTATTATGGGGCTTGAAATGCAGGTTGTTGATGCACTGGTTCCTCTAGCAGAGATGTTTCAATATGTTAGTACGCTTCGGGGGATGACAAAAGGCCGTGCCTCTTACACCATGCAATTAGCCAAGTTCGACATTGTGCCTCAACACATCCAAAATGAGCTTGCTGCCAAGGGGCAAGAAGTTGCTGCTTGATCTTCCCGTTTCAGGATCAGCAACCATTTTAGTGTTTCCCTCTTCGGCAGAAAATAATTTTTGATCTTTTTGGCAAATCATAGTTTTCCATATTCTTTTTGTATCAGAAAATGTTGTCAGATTTTCTCCAACAAAGAACCTTGAAAAAAAAAAAAAAAAAGAGAGTATAATAGGTCTACATTTTAAGGGTGTCTAAACGCTTCAAATTCTTGTGATTGTTCTTCTCAAAAATAATCGAGATTTTTGAGCCAGCACTAGGAAGGAATGGATTTGAGGTTGAAAAAGAGGGTGAAATGAAGAGAGTAAGAAATTAGTAATGAATTCTATTTTTTCTTTTCTACCATAAATGGAAAACCATAGATCCATATCGATAATGCCTGAAAGCACTGAGCTTTTTCTTTTCTTCTAAACAGTTGATTCATTACATGCGTCAACCAGTGCATTGTAAGACCACAATATTTGCCACCAAAAAAAAAAGAACACAAAATTAAATTTATAATCTCAATACACAACACCTTTAAAACGCTTTATTAGTTATTTACTATTTGATAATTAATAAGTTGATATTGTAATTTGTTAAGTACTCATATTGATTGAACATTGCAAAGAATACAAATAATGGAGGATTAAAATGAGTGGATCTTAATTTTTTGATAATCTTCTTTTTCTTTTTCCATTTATAAGTAATTGTTAATCCCTACTTGTTTTGTGCATGATGTCTAATGTTTGTACTGTATTTTTTTTCTTTTTTTGAAACCATATATTGTACATTGTTTTTTGCTAGTCCAGCGAAAATAAATAAAAGGTGACAACGCTCTAGCCTCTCTCTCTCTCTCTCTCGAAAAATCTTATATTCTTCTTCAACAACCTTTCTCTATCACTACCTCTATCTTACGAGAGTCCGGTAAGATTTCTCTTGTTTTTTGTTTTCTTTCAAAAATCCTTCCATTTAGATTTGTGTAGATTTTGTTTATTTTTTATTTATCTTTTGTATTTTTCTTCTAGATATGAATTTATAAGAATTCAAATATGAAAGAAATTCAGTATAAGCGCAGCATTGTTCACAAAAATAGAGTCTATCGGAGTTGATATTATGCTTCAAAATGATGAAGATCTGGACCTTGTGATATCTTTAGATTCACTGTCCATGTGGTAGTAATCAATTTCAAAGTTATTTTGGGTAAGATGAACTTCTCTGATATAATATATCTAACAATATTGATGAACTTCTCTAATAATATATCTAACAATATTGATGAACTTCTCTAATAATATATCTAACAATATTGCTAGATACGTGCTAAGATTAGTTTTTTTTGTTTTGTAATTGGAAAATTTTTATTTGTACTGTTTATAAGTGTCATGCTTTATTTTAATAATAAATTTCTTTTTTACCTTTCTTAAAAAAAAAGAGTGAATCTTACATCTTGTAATCAAAACATTATGCTGTGAACTATGTGTGCAATTGAGTATGACAAAATATTTCATTAGAGGATTCTTTTGCTATATGCCAAGCCATAGCATTAACATCTCATTGCATTGGATACGCGGACCTTTTTATTAATGGCAAAATGAGACTGAGCTCATTTACTCATCAGTAGTAAAAGATTCTTATAAAATCCTGGATGTACCGGCTTCAGACCGGGCGTTTATTTTGTAATGCCATGGAAAAGGGAATAAATGAGATAAAGCAAAAAGTTGCATATGCTTGAAATCCTATCAGAGAGAGAGAGAGAGAGAGAGAGAGAGATTAAAACAGTTAAAAACCAACATTAACATTACTAAGCAATATGAAACCAGGAAGGATCTCAAAATTTTTCAACTGAAAGTAGCTTTGGACAATTAATCACTCGAATTCACACTAGGAAAGTATAATTAAAAATAATGAAAAAGGCTTTCTTTCTGGTTCATAAAAATTGGATCCTCGGAAATCATCTAATCTGGACAATTCCTGCACTGACCAGCTTCTGAATTTTGCTCATCACCATAGGGTTCTTAGTGTGCTCTTGAGCAGCCTTTGGATTTTCCTGGAAATCAACCAACACCTGCCCACACGCCCAAAAGCCCTCGTTAGCCACTCCGGACCAAATTTAAAATGCACTTACAAGTAATCTCAACATTACAGGCAAAAAGAAAAACCTATGACATTACAAGTACCTGTCTCATAACGGGATCTGAGAGGATGTTCTGGATTTCTGGGTCTTGCATTGCTTTCGCCTGCAGGATCGAACAAACTTTAATACAGTATATCCATAGGAAAAATTGGTTTCAATATATCAAAATTGTTCAAAGAAACCATACCTGTCTCTCTTTTAACTCCTCGGGACTCAAATCTCCACGACTAGCCTTGTTAATTTGTTCCACACATCTGCAACGAAGGATTTCCAATAGCAATGAGAAACTATAGTTAAAATATGCCCAAACAACATAAGCACCAAAGAAATAAGCTTTTTACTTATGTGTTATACCTTCTAACACCATCAAGCAACTCCGGGTTTTGAGGGTCATGTTTCAACCCCTCCTGGTATGTCTCCAAAGCTTTCTCATATTCCTTCATGAAGAACTGAACAGCACCCTTTCTAGTATAGCCCTTTGAAAATGTTGGATCGAGCTCAATGCACTTCTCCGCATCCTTCAGTCCCTCAGGAAGGGCCCCTAGTTTTGTGTAGCAAGCAGCTCTATTACTATATGCCTGCAAGAAACACAGTATTAACTCAGCAAACCCAGCCAATGTCAGGTACTAATAATTTTAGCTCAATTCAATTCCAAATGACATCAAAGGTGTTCCTACCTTCGGATCTTTGGGATTTCTTTTCAAAGATTCAGTGTAATGCTTAACAGCTTCTGGGTATTTTTGCAGCTTGAAGTATTCATTTCCTGCACATTGATTATAGCAACATAATCAATCAGGCTACAGATTTTACCCAAAGGAAAGTACTAGATATGCCATTTAAGGGAAACATTCAGTTCAAGCAGGAACATTACAGATAGGATGTAGTCCCACTGTTACAGGGACCCCCACACACAAAAATAAGGTAAAAGAATAGCAAATTCATGGAACTCGAGCATAAACAATGCAATCAAAGAGTGTAAGAATTAGCAAAACTAGATCGAAAGGACCAAAGAAATTCAATTGGTCAGCATACCTTTCTCACGCTCCTCATCAGCCAACTTGGGGTCAAAATACTCTTGTTGTTCCAGCTCCTTCTTAGCTTTCTCAGCATCATTTAGCTTCTTCAAAGTATCCGGGTTGCGATGCTCGGTAAGAGCTTTCTGAAAAGTCTCAATGGCAGGCTCATAGTCCTTTGAGGTTTTGGCAATTTTCGCCAAGGCAGTTCCTTTCCTAGTCAAAGCCTTTGCTATCATCTTAAAGTCTGATCTAAGCTCTCTACCCCTCTCAACAGCCTTGTCACAGTCTTTAATACACTCATCATACTAATATACCAGAAAAATAAAATAGATAAATAATTTGTCATGCCCAGAATCCAAAACCTGGAAAAATATGAACTTTAGAGTTCTACACATTCATCTAATTAAAGGGTTTTAGCCAAATTCATACCTTCCCCATCTCCAAATAAGTTGCAGCACGGTTCATGATGTAGGAAATCTCCTCATCGTCCAGCTCTATCGCCTTCGTATAATGCTGAATCGCAGTATCGAAGTCCTTCTTCTTGTATGCGGCATTGCCGGCCTCTTTCTCCTTCAGTGCCTGAGCCTTCCTCTCCTTTGTCTCCTTCTCCTCCCCGCTCAAATCCATCGGCTCCGGCTCTGGCTCCTTCTCCTCCTTGGGCGGCTCAGCCTCCGCGGATCGCTTCCGCTCGGGCTGAGACGGAGGCGAAGGCGAATCCTCGGGCATATCCGCTTCCTCCGAGGTCGGAGTACGGAATTTCACGTTGAGCAAAACCCCAAGCGCCTGCATCACTCTCTGATCCTTGAGATAAAGGTTGAGGCTGCTAGGGTTTTTCTGAATCTCTTGCATCATCTTCACGAAATCCGGTTGTTGCAGATAAGACCGAGTCGTCGGATCCGCCGTCAGCTTGGCCCACATCTCGGGACCGGAGAAGGCATCCCCGAACGGATTGGGTGGTGGTGGCGGCGCGGCTCGGGAGGGCCGGGAAGCCGCGGACTGAGCATCAGCCAAGCCGGACTTGAGGGCTTCGTTGTTGGGGTCAATCTCCAAACCCTTCTTGTACGCCGAAACGGCCTCGTCGAAGTGGGCCAAGCCGATGTGAGCCGCGCCGAGGCGGCTGTAGCCCTTGGGCCAGTCGGGCTTGAGGTCGACGGTCTTCTTGGCGTCGGCCAAGGCTTCGGCGTACTTGTTGAGAGAAGCGTAGGCGGCGGATCGGTTGGAGTAGAGGACGTGGTTGGTGGGGGAGAGAGCGATGGCGTCGGAGAAGTGGCTGACGGCGGCCGTGAAATCGCCGGAGGAGAAGGCGGCGTTGCCTTTGGCTTTGGCTTCTTCAGCCATTGGAATCGTCTATAGAGAGAGAGAGAGAGTGGCAGAATCGTAATAAAGGGGCAGATGATGAAGATGAAGATGAAGACGAAGGAGATTAAAGAAGAGAGCTCTGAAAAAAGAGCTTATAATGAGGAGTGTTAAAGAGGAGAGGGGACGAGAGAGTTCTGGTGATTTATCTGTGTAAAAGGGGTTTGGGGTTCTGGAAGGTTCCGTCGCTTCGTGCGAGACCCAGAACAAATTGAGGTGTTTGGTAACAGTGGGTTTCCTGTTCTTATCTATGTGTTTGGATATGTATTCCTTTTCTTTTTCCTCCATTTTGAATTAGGGTGTTGGAGGTCGTCCATTTTTCGTTTTAAGGTGGTTTATAGTACAGTTATCAAATTTTTGGTTTATTTTAAATAAATATTTATTTTTAAATATTAAGGTAAAATATATGCGTATAAAATATGATATAAAAATATAAAAATTAATATACTCACTCATAAATTTAAGCTGCTATATAAGTAGATTTATTAATTGTTATATAAGTAAAATATATGCGTATAAAAAATTATAACATGTGTTTTAGTTGTTTGTTTTATCTATTCCTTCGGTTCTGGTTATTTCACATTTGAAAAATACAACAAACTCATGTGTGTATATATATATATATATTTGCATATTTTATTCAAACTAAAACCTGTTATTTTTGGTGCTTGCTTATTTGTGTATGTGATTTTGGTGCTTGGTTATTTGTGTATGAGAAATCACATACAGCGGTTGCATCTTTATTGGAGTGGAACATCATTTCTTAGTAGTGAGAATATGTGAGATGCAGTTGGTTTTGATCCGTTGTTCCCTGAATTCTAAAGGTTTATTTTGGTCAATTGACGGTCAAAATTAGTCTTTCACTTGGAAAATAAGGTATGAATTTCTAGTAATTTAAAATTTTAAAAATTAATATTGACAATAATCAAAATCAAAGATATAGATCCAACAAACAGTCAAAATCTATTATATCTGTAGATTAAATATGAATTTTTTTTTTTTTAAAAGTGGGACTTAACTAATGACCACCACTTATTACAAATTAAAGGAAAATAACACACACGCACTCTACCAAGACTTGAACTCCTGACCCCCCAAACTCACACACACATTCCATAAACCTTGGACCAACTGAGCTAACCCCAATTAACCTGTAGATTAAATATGAATAAGCATGTCATGGTGCAATTTTTTTTTTTCTTGTTTGTGTTCTTATTTTTTTTTCTCTTTTTGGGTTATATAAAATTAGGTAACTTTTTCTTTTGGAGGGTATTAGAGTAATTGTATTTTCTATTTCCTTACATGTCCTAATCATTAGGGTTAATTTAGTACTTTACTATTACCTATATGAGAAACGCTCTCTTTCTCCAGCTTGCTCGTGTGCTTGTTGCAAATTGTGGCATCGTAGTTTGCTTCGTGGCGGTGGAGGCTCTGGTTGGCCGAAGAGTTAAGAAGAGGCAGTAGCAGATTGAGAGAGGGTATAATATATACGTATATAGAACCAAATTTGAAGCTCTGGGTTGTTCTGCAGAGTTAATTTCTCAAAAGTGAAATTGTGAAATTTCATGTTTTTAATTCTGGTTTTTTTTTTAATAGTTTGTGGTCAGAAACTTCAACGGTTATTTGGATTCACTTCCAGTTTTTTGTTTAAATAAATTAAAAATAAAAGTAAAAATTTTGTTTTGATTTTCAATTTTGAAAAATAAAAAACATATTTGGCAAATTTTATTTCACTACTTGTTTTCAAAAACAAAAAAAATGCATATAACGAGTGAGAAAGTTCTATAGATTTATATATGTGTATGTGTATACATATACGTATGTACGTACTTGTATATAAATATTTGTATATTCTTTTATTTTTAAAATTTGTTTAAAAAAAAAAAAGGTATTAGAAATTTTTTGTTACCACTTATTTTTAAAACTTTTGGTAATAGTTTTTAAAAACAAAAAACAAAAACAATATTGCCAAGCAAACTTCCAAATTTTTTTGTTTACAAAAATAAAAAGCAGAAACGAAATTGAATCCAAACAAGCCCCAACTATTCATTCTAGGGTATGTATGTTTATAGGTTTAATTTAATTTAACAGCAATGTTCTTATTTGATTTTGATTGTGCAATGGTTCATATATTCGTTTTTCTTGGCTTTATTATTGTTTTGACTCTGGGTTTTTTTTTTATGGATTATAGTTGCTTAGATATTTACTTTTTTAAAATGGGTGAAAATAGAAAAATCGCTTGAGTTCAAAATAGATGGTTATAGTTTTAAAACTGTTCATAGGATTTGAGCATGCTGTTGTTTTGGGTGTTGAATCAATAACATAAATAAATCTGAGTTTAACCTTAGAGATCATAGACTTCTTTGCATCAATAGAAGCATTCTTCCCTAAAAAACAGCCTCTTTGTAAGATCCTTCTTATAGAAAACTGTTGAAAATTTGACCGCATCAGATTCGCCACTCCCAGGATTTCACTTCAACGAATATCAGAATAATGAAAAATAAAATAGGGAATAGAAACAATCACCACAATACAAGAATTTAAGTGGAAAACTCCTAAATCAGGAGAAAAACTACTGCCCTCCAGAAAAGACTTCCACTATATGAAAAATTGTTACAATCATACAACTTCCTCTCTTCTACCCAATGATCCTAAAACACCCAAGCACTCTTACAAGTATTTTCTCATTCACACCTTTTACTACCACTCTTTGAATAACAAGAGAGCTCACACCTTTCTATACTTAAGAAAACACTATTAAGAAAACACTATTAAGAAAACAGAAAAGAGAAGGAAAAAAGACTTTTAACTAGATAATAGAAAACACTAAAATACTTCTTTGATATTGGGATAAGAAAATAATAAGAGAATAGGTTCCTATTTATAGTGTTTTGGCTCACCTACGTCTGCCAATACACCACACGTTTTTATCAATACTTACTATATATAATACACGGCTAATACACGGTATTCTTTCGCCATGTAATCTATAAAGTAGCAAAATCATATTTTTACTTTATACGGATTCAACACACAGAGTATTTATTGCTCTTAAATGCATTCAGACTAACAATCTCCCACTTGAAGACTTGATTTTAATCATGTCTTTACACTCGATCATTGAAAAGGCTCATCTCATAGCTGTTGCTATCATTGTCTTTACCAACAATCATACTCCACCATATGAGTACTCCACTTAGAATTGACGAATTCTAAGAATGTTACCTCTGCTCATGTCGGAAAAACTTTGCTGATAATTATGGTACTAACTCCCACTATTTGGCTTTTCTGGAAGTTCATCAGCCATTGACATCATTCACCACACACCATGCATCAATGCTAAACTAATGCCTGTGTGCAAATTTGTGAACCCTGAATCTTGCTGCTATATACATCTTCTTTTATGGCAACTTTGAGATTAGCGACATGGCATGAGGATGTACACGTCTTTCAGATCACAAAATATCACTGTCCTCCTCAAAGGAGACAATATTAGTAGCTTGATCAGACTCGGAGCTTCTAGCCAAACCTGTTCCACTTTTTGGACAATTTCTCTTAACGTGGCCAGATTGTCCAGGCGTCCAGCAGATCATATTCTTTTTATTGGAATTCTTCTCCTTCCCATTCTCGACTGTCAACGCTGAGCCTTCAGATGAATTATTACCACAACCACTCAGCCTTATTTCTTCAGAAAGTAAATTACTCGTTACTTCTGAAAAAACTATAGTCTCCTTCCCATACATTAGAATTGGTTTCATATGCTCATAAGAAGATGGAAGAGACCAGATTAATCGTAAAGTTTTATCTTCATCATCAATCTTAACTCCAATAGCCTCCAATTCAGAAGCAATGCCATTTAAGATACTGAGATGATCAGATATTATTGTACCTTCACTCATACGTAGTATATAAAATTGCTCCTTCAAGCACACCCGATTTGAGACACATTTTGCCCGATACAATTCTCCAAGCTTTTCCCAGAGATCCTTGGCTGTAGATATTCCAAGTACATTTGCCAGAATATTTTTTGCCAAGCACATCCGTATCGCACTTGCCGCTCTCTCATCTAGATCTTCCTAGTTTTCATTACTAATTTTGGATTTTCCAGAATTATTTATGCCTTTCAAAACCTTGTATAGCCCAGACTGAATCAGCAAATCTTTGACTTGAACTTGCCACAAGCCAAAGTTAATGTTCTCGTCAAATTTCTCCACATCAGCTCTGATCGGAGTTGAATACTTGATTCCTGACATGTCGCTTTGCACTGTAAGCTTGAGAAAACACCAAAAAAAAAAAAATTTCTCAGGAAAAATTGGAGGGGTCACAATGGTTCCACTTAAAACCCAATCTCCTTAGACAGAATTTTTTTTTTTTTTGTTTAAACCACCACCAAGCTCTAGTGCACCAAAAAACCTGCCGCTCTGATACCAGTTGTTGGGAATCTGACCACCTCAGATTCGCTACTCCCAGAATTTCACTTCAACGAATATCAGAATAACGAAAAATAAAATAAGAAATAGAAACAATCACCACAACACAATAATTTAAGTGGAAAACTCCTAAATCAGGAGAAAAACCACTGCCCTCTAGAAAATTCCTCTACTATATGAAAACTTGTTACAATCATACAGCTTCCTCTCTTCTATCCAATGATCCTAAAACACCCAAACACTCTTACAAGTATTTTCTCACTCACACCTTTCATCACCACTCTTTAAATAACAAGAGAGCTCACATATTTAAGAAAATACTCCTAAGAAAATACAAAAAGAAGGAAAAAGGACTTTTAACTAGAAAAGAGAAAACACTAAAATACTTTTTTGATATTGGGATGAGAAAACAATAAGAGAATAGGTCCCTATTTACAGTGTTTTGGGTCATCTACTTCTGCCAATACACAACACGTTTTTATCAATACTTACTATATATAATACACGCTAATACACGGTATTCTTTCACAGTGTAATATATAAAGTAGCAAAATCATGTTTTTGCTTTACGTGGATTCAACACACAGAGCATTTATTGCTCTTAAATGCGTTCAACCAACAAAAATTTCAGCTACATCGTTATCCTAAGAAAAGTATAAAAGCAATCGTTATTATTATTTAATGGTGTCATGTTGAAGATGAACATAAACAGGTATATAACTAACAAAAAATAAGAAACAGAATATGTTTCTAAAGCTTCATACCAAACAAACAAATCAGCAATTGACTCTTCCATTTATAAACTAAACATACATGATTCCTGTGTAAACTTGAACAAAACCAAATCTTTGTCAAGTGTGCCCTCCAATTCTTCTTTAGAGGTACCCTTATTCTTAGCTCAAAGCTTCTCATTCAGGAACTTTGCAATCAGTTCTTCAGAGGTATCCTTATTCTCAGCTCAAAGCTTCTCATCCAGGAACTTTGCAATTAGTACTGCAGGTCAGTTTTGTCATACCAAAGACAATTTTGTACTCCTAAGAATTGATATTCACAAATTTGGAGAATATAATATGAAATGCAAAACTTGAAGACTTGGGGAGGAAAGATTAGACAATGAGAGCATGGCGGGCAACAATAAACTAATAATTTAATATTT
Organism: Trema orientale; assembly: GCA_002914845.1. Taxonomy (NCBI): domain Eukaryota; kingdom Viridiplantae; phylum Streptophyta; class Magnoliopsida; order Rosales; family Cannabaceae; genus Trema; species Trema orientale. The sequence continues at coordinate 505,585 of JXTC01000061.1, forward strand.
AGAAACATGCTGATGGTAAGGGCATAAATCACATAGCTAAACTAAGTATAAGGCTCCCAAGTACAACGATGCCTAGCGTAGGAACCTCAAAATACACTAGAGCAAGGAATTAGTTTTTGTTTTTCGTTTCTTTTGCTATGGAATGTAGAAAGCAAGCATAAAAGAAAAATTAAAAAAAAAAAATAATAATCTTGCTTAATGGAAATATAAGTTTAGTATCAGATTCGGATCCACTTTTTTAGTACCCGCTTTTCTTCTTCATTTTCTCGACTTCATTGTTGCTTTTTTTTTTTTTTCCCTCCTTGTGTTTTTGTCAAATGCAAATCGCGAGTGAGGGGAGGTCCTAAACTGAAGCACCAAACATGCGTATAACTGGCCGTACTGCAGAATGAAATAAGGAAGAGGAGATTAGTAAAATTAACTTTGAAGATTTAAAAAAAGGATATATATGTTAAAACTTTTAAAAAGGGGTATGTACTTATGTGAGATGTCAAAGCCCATACCATGTAGTTTTCCTCTTTTGTTGAAAACACCAAGTCTAATAAATACTTGTTTGGTGGGCTTGTATCACAAAACTGTTTCCAAGCCCAACTCGAAAAATAGACTAAAATTGAGAAAACGATTTTTTATTATCGTTTTGGGGTATTACTCAAAACTCAAACCCCGTGCTCTTTCCTCCTCCACGCAGCCATGGACAATGCTCGACCCAATCAGCTCCTCTAACCATTGACGAGCTCCAGCCATGGACGAAGCTTGAAGCTGACTCAGTCAGATTGCTCCTCTGCCATCGACGAGCTCCGGCAATTGACGAGCTCGACTCAATCTATAGCAGGTAGCCTCGACATTTCCGTCTCCTTTTCTCTTCTCTTGCATCTGCATCAGTTTTATTCTTTTGCCCATAAAAAGTTCAAACAATTTCTAGGGTCTAAATTCAAACAATTTCATTTGCATCTGAATTGGAAAATAGATTAGGGTTCTCCCTCGTAGACAATTTTTGAGTGTCTTATTACTCGTATCCAAGTAAAAATGATTTTGCTGATGAGGAATTTTGAGTATAGTTGTGAGATTTGTATGTATAGTTGGATTGTTGTATTGGGTTGTGTTTTGAACTCCTTTTGACCTGTTTGGTTGCTGAGAAAATAGGGGTATAGAGAGAAATTTCATTGTGATCAGTTTATTTATTCTTCTTTTTGTATAAGATGAAAAACCCATTACTCTTTTTTTTTTGTGATTGAATAGGAAAAGAACAAACTATTGCTCTGTTGTTCTCTTCCCCTTAAATAATTGATGTCTTGGTTTTATTGATTCACTTTCCCTCTTAGTTTTTGGAGAAGAAACATTGTTCTCAAATAATTCAGTACGAATTAATTTTGCTAGATTCTTAGTTGCCAAACGTTGTTTTGTACTTCCCCTATTGTGGGTGCTTATTATTTGATTGAAGTAGTTGTATCCTAGAATTGAGTTAAGGTTTAATACTTGTATTGTACATGTCACAATTTATTTTGCACCATGTTTGTATCTGGTGAGAAAGGTTTGTTTTTACTTTTTGTTTAATTCGTTCTTTGAAATGTTCAAAATGCATTTTGTTCTTTGCTATTAATTCAGTATCTGAAAATTTTAATTAGCTGCAAATCCGTTTCAACCATATATTTTACTGTTTGCTAGCATTACAAGGTAACATATCTGAAACTAAACAAAAAATTGTGTACCAAATAAAGGAATAAGTCCATAGCAAAAGAGCACGTCAATAATTTAGATGCAGTTCAACAAGGAAATAAAAAAACACTAATCCTGCTTAAGCTGAGAAAGTAAAAATAATTTCCCTGTTAAAATATGTCAATACTTTCACCTCAAGAATCTTTTAAAATATGTCATAGTTTCATCCATGAAAATGCCCTGGCCTATTCTACGGATGTATGAGCTAAGGGCTTGCCTTAAAGATTCAAGAGCATTAACTCTAGAAAACAGATTGTACGTCCTCTGAAGGTCCTCAGTACGGTTTCAGATATTCCTAAGTATTAATGTATGCTTTATTTATTTTATTTGTAACAATTATTATTTTTGATATGAAAGTTTCGAATCTTGGACAGTTTATTACTGTTCCTTGGTGTTTTCTTAGGCTATTTGGTTACAAAAACTATTTCTAACAGCAGTGGAAACAAGAACAAACACAGGCGCATATTTGGTGAATGTCAATGGGCCTTCAGGCCATCTTGATTCACTTTCTCAATCAGCCCTTGTGTTATGTCATTGTTTTTTGATTTTGTTACTCTAAAGATGTTAGGTCCACAGTTTCTATAGGCTATAACAGAAAAAAAATATTAGATATAGTATTCACTAAGCCAGATTATTACTCCTATAAATGTATGGTTCTTCATTTTCTTTTATGATTTGGCCATATTATTTAATGATGGTGAATTGCTGAGCTAATTTTTTTCATTACTAGCTCTACTTTTGCAGAGTTCTTAGGTTTAAACTTTTCTGTACTCAAATTTGTGACGTGGTTAAGTGTTCTAAGAGGATGGTTAACTCTTTACTCAAATATGTGATGGAGGTTGTTGACTTTAATAATTATTTTTATTTATTTATCCGTGTATTGTGATTTGCATATTATTAGTTAAAACAAATATTTATGTATTTAATTTACTTTACAATATTATATACAATGCGGTGAGATTTTTTATTTCATTGGTTACTTTAGCCATTTGATTAATCTACTAATAGTTTTTCCTTAAGTTTTGCTTAGTCCTTTTTACAGTCATAGAAAATCAACTTTAACTCGAGAATGTAAATTTTCAGGTTGCGTTTAGGACTAAGGTACTCCATCAGAATGCTTGAAGGTATGTATAACTTTATTCCTTTTAAATCTTTATAGGACATATGTTTTGTTGACGTTGTCTTTAACTTTGAAGTTGTAATTATTGATATGTATTTAATTTTCATTTAAGTGTATTGTTTAATATTGTTTTCTAAGTGTCACTTTGCTTTTCTATGTAATCACATAGAATGGGTGATGAAAACTATCGATCAACTTTGATAATTATGTACATATTTAGGAGAATATTTTAGAGACACCATCAGCCAATTTTGATAATTATGTACATTCATTTAATAGAAAGTTTTGTATTAATTTGTTTTATTTTTTAGATAATATTTCAGCAAAGTTAGGTTTTAATCATACTATTTAAAGAAAATTGAGGAGAAAAAGAAAAAGAATAGCATAATTGAACATCACAAAGATAAAGGCCAAAAAGAAAAAGAACTACTTGACTTTTGTTAGTTTAACTTTAACAATATAATGAACATGAACGCCAATGAATTCATGTAGATAGAAACTTAACTATAAGTTGTGAAAACGTAACAAATAAAAAAGTCTGAGGCATTTTAGTAGCGGTATTTTCATGTAGATAAGTTGTGAAAATGTAACAAATAAAAAAATCCCAGGCATTTTAGTAGCGGTATTGAGTTACTAAATAATGAATAATTTTCTTATAATTCTTTTGAACATATAACACGTGTTAACATGATGAGAGGAATTTAACTATTCAGCTTATTCTTTCGATATTATTACATCATTAACTTCTTTTAATATTCTTTGTTTTATTTCATTAATTCACATTATTATGAATGTTATTAACTATACAAAAGATGCATTTATAATTAAAAAAAACCAACTTAAAAGAAGGAAGTACATCAGTAATAGAGTAAAGCTTTTCTACAGGAACATGATAAAGGATAGAAACAAATGAGTACAGCACGTGCACTCTTTTACTAGCAGTAAAATACATGTATAACAGTGTAATTATCCCTAGTTTAAAATAGGATTTTGTAGCAAAATGATCAAATTTTGGGTTTATTTTTAAGTAAATGTCTATTTTTTAAATATGATAGCAAAATAACCATAACCGGTATGTCCGCATATGTACCACGTGTAAAATGTTATATACCCAATATAAAAATTTATATACTCAGTAACCTAAAATAAAATTGGTACCAAGTGTAAAAATAAATAAAATGGACATTTATTAAAATCAAGTGAAATAAATGGACATCAACCAAAATATTTCTTTAAGTTACTCCTGGCCAGGTCCATTTCCCTACTTATAAAGTCCATTTTAATTCAGGCCCAATCTAATAACCCGCAGGGTAATTTTCCAAGCCCAATAGAAGATCGGCTGATTCGGTGCTGTCCTTGTAGGGAATGAGTTACTAAAACGAACGACAATCACAACGCAAAACGACACTTAAAATCAAAACCAGGCTTTTTCTTTCTTCTTTCTCCGTCTTTTTCGTCATTTTTGAGTTTGACTGTCAATGGTGCAGAGACCGTAAACGTGTCTCTACTCTCTACTAAGGTCTTCATTCAAATCAAGCTACTTCTTAACCCTCTTTCCCTTTCTAGTTCGAGGTGGGTTTGGTTTCTTTCAGCTAGATTCTCATTATTTTTCACTTTATTCATTTAGTTTTGAAAAAAGATCTTTGATAGGCTAGAATGCTTAATTTAATCAGCTTTTTTACTTGTAACTACTTATACATTTTCGTTTAATGAGGACCAGATTGGCTTTGATTAATGATTCAAGAGTTTTAGGACTATAACCCCGTAGGAAAAAAAGCTCATCATAGTGCCTCGGTAGTGTTTGATTAATTTCCTGTTAGAAAGATGGTGTTTACTTGATATGATTATTTATTGATTTTGCATTTGGGATAGTGAAAACGGTGTATTTTGAGCTTTGATAAGTTGATTCTGGACTTGAGCTAACTAACTCTCGAGACCTTTCATGGAAAATTTTAATGCAATGATGATTATTGTTTGGTTGGCACCCAGAACCTGGTCGCATTTTCTTTCCTTCTAGTTTGACCCAATTAAGATTTGTACTCTGATTCAAAGTCTAAAATTGATAGTTAAGATTGGCCCAAAATTATAGCTTTCAAATTGAGATAATTTGCTTCTTTTAGATTATAAATTAAGCCTTTGAGCATTGAGCTAAACTTAAATGGTGATAATGTTTCTAACATTTTCTCAAATATGTCCGAAGTCTCTGTAACTTGCAGATTAAGTTACTTTCCTTTTTTCTTTTTTTTTTTGTCCTACAGCTAATGTGGCCACATTTTTTACAGGTAGAACTGCAGTAGAAATTTGATGAGTGGTGGTTCCGCATCTACTAGCTTGCGGGCATCATTCTCATACTGTGTACAACAAGTACGGAGCTATGATTACCACCACTACCTTTGCCTTCTCGAACTTCCCATTAACATGCGGAAGGCTGCATTTGCAATCCGTGCATTCAACATTGAAACAGCCAGAGCTATGGACATTGCTTCCGATCCCAAGATTGGCCTTATGCGCCTGCTTTGGTGGCAAGAGGCCATAGACAAAATATATGCTAAAAAGACTATCGAACACCCCACAGCTCAGGCTCTATCCTCAGTGATAAATGAGAACAAAATCACCAAAGGGTGGCTCAAACGATCTGTGGAAGCTAGGATTAACGATGCCAGAAGAGAGGTTACTGAAATCCCAGAAAAAATCCGGGAGTTGGAGCAATATGCTGAAGATACTGCCTCAACTATCCTTTACATGACGCTTCAAGCTGGTGGTATAAGGTCTACCATAGCTGATCATGCGGCCTCACATGTTGGCAAAGCTAGTGGCCTTCTTCTGCTGATTAAGTCGCTGCCTTACCATGCTAGCCGCAACCGCCATTTTTCTTACATACCAGCAGAGGTAGCGGCCAAGCATGGTTTGTTGACTAATCAGGGAGGTCAATTAGAACTACGTTTGGATTCTGGGGAAAATCTATGTAACGCGGTGTTTGACATGGCATCCGTAGCTAATGTTCATTTACAGAAGGCTCGTGAGTTGGCTGGAACAGTGCCTGCTGAGGCTCGTCCAGTGCTGCTGCCCGCCGTGCCTGCTCAAGTACTGTTGGACTCTTTGAGTCGAGCGAATTTTGATGTATTTGATCCAAGGTTAGCAAAAGGGGTTTTCGGCTTGCCTCCCTTATGGTTTCAGTTGAAATTGAAGTGGGATTCATGGAGGGGAAAATACTGACATGTTCCCCTTTTTTTTTTTTTTTTTTATCATTTTTTTTGCATGTANCTTTTTTTTTTTTTTTTTTTTCTATAAAGAACCCCACTAATAAGCGCTAAAATTTTCAATAGCTAAATTTGCATCCGAGTGATGTTGCGGACATGGTAAGTTTGATTCTTTGCTTTGCTGTCTTTACTCTGGTTCTTCTTTTTGTTTCTTGAATTAAATTCCCTTGTTTATGATTTCGATCGAAGCTTTCTAGTTTAACTAGTTGGTGAAGATACATGCACTTTGTTTATCAAGAAACAAGGCCTTTGGAACAAGAGAAAGGCGATTAAATATTGCATGAAAAGAAGTAAATTGATGGGCATGGAGCACGAGACGCATTGACACAACAAAAGACTTGTCCTCAAGATTGATGACAATATTACCGGGTTACTCTTAAAACGAACAAACCTCGATTGAAATTTACAACAGTATGTATGAAATTGTCCTTTAGCCGTTTCTACCGTTTTTTGGAAGTTTTGCTTTAGAATTCTATAGTTAACGATTGTAAACATAGTAATATTTCGTTGGGACGTAGGGAGTAGAGTTTATTGTGATTCTTAAGTCCCATTTTTTTTTTTTGGTCCTTGAACATGCAAGTTTTCTAGGCTCATCCAGTCAGTTCATTTTGTTCCTTTTTTTCCAAAATTAGCTTCAATTGGCTAGCAAGAAAATGTACTCAATACATTGAGTGAAAAACAAAATAAGCACCTGGTTCAATAAAACAACAAAAGCTGCAAGTTATGAAAACTTGCAACTACAATCTGGATACACAACAGAGAGCTGATGCTTCATAGGAACAGACTCATTTCTGTATCCATTTTTCTTCTTTTGTTCCTTGTTCTTGCTGCCCTGTCTATCCATGAAACTCAACTAGGACAGAACAAATCAAAGGGAAGCAGACAAATAACGATAAAAACAGATGAAAAGGGAGCACCCTACTATGTTCAAAAGCCTTTTCATCTAAAATTACAAACTCTTTAGGATAATGCTTATATCTCAACTAGTTTACTAAAATTCAAGTGAGTTGTCACCATTCAATTGGTAAATGGTTTAAATTTATTTGTGGTAAATATCAATATATCAATTGAATGGTGACAATTTACTTGTCACGTGTTTTGGTACAAATAATTTGGTAAAATAGTTGAGATACCTAGCATTATCCAATTTTTTAATATGTAGAAGCTAGAAATAGCTTCAAGCTTGAAGATGGAGACTAATATATTCTTTTTCCATCGCTCTTATTTGGGGTATAAGAAAAAACCGATTCATCGAATCTGACCGAAAAATTAACCGTAGAAAAACCGAATTCTTGGTGCCACATTAACACCGAATGTTTCGGTCGGTTTCAGTTTCAATTTATTTTTTTTACAATTGCGGTCGGTTTTGGTTTTAGAAATATAAATTTTAGTTAAACAAAAACCGACCGATAATATATATTACATTAAGATATTTTAAACATACAAGAGTAATATGGTTGACAATTCCTAAAATCTATTTGTCTCCAAGGTTTGAATCTTAATGCCTTCACCTCACCTATTTTTTAAAAATATTGCTTTGGTGATTTTAAAAATGTTGTTTTGGTTTCTTAAAAAAAATCACGTTAGTGGGATTCGAACCGGGCGAGCACTAAAATGTTGTCTTGGTGATTTTAAAAATATTGTTTTGGTTTCTAAAAAAAAAGTTAGTGGGATTCGAACCCAACAAGCACTAACCAAGTGTGCTTAAAAATGTTGTTTTGGTAATTTTAAAAATGTTGTTTTGGTTTCTAAAAAAAAATCACGTTAGTGGGAGTTTCAATCTTGGTTTTTCTTTTTACAATTGCGATCGGTTTCGGTTTTAGAAATATAAATTTTAGTTAAACCGAAACCGACCAATAATATATATTACATTAAGATATTTTAAATATACAAGAGCAATATGGTTGACAATTCCTAAAATCTACTTGCCTCCAAGGTTTGAATCTTAATACCTTCACCTCACATGTTTTTTAAAAATGTTGTTTTGGTGATTTTAAAAATGTTGTTTTGATTTCTTAAAAAAAAATCACATTAGTGGGATTCGAACCTAGCAAGCACTAAAATGTTGTTTTGATGATTTTAAAAATGTTGTTCTGGTTTCTAAAGAAAAAAATGTTAGTGGGATTCGAACCCAACAAGCACTAAAATGTTGTTTTGGTGATTTTAAAAATGTTGTTTTGGTTTCTAAAAAAAAATCACGTTAGTGGGATTCGAATCCAGAAAGCACTAACCATGTGCGCTTAAGACAAAAGCACAGCAGCCACTAAGTCAATTGTTTAATATATTACATATAAAGTACCGAATATATTTATTACTTAACAAACAAGACCGAAAACTGAAAATTCAGTATTTGTCGGTGTCTCTTTTTCTGGTGGTTGGTTTCAGTTTTCAATATATTAAAACTGAGAAATTTGATTCGGTGAGAATTTTAGCAAAAATCGACTGAAACCGACTGATTTTTAGCCTTGGCTCTTACGAAGCCATTAGGAACTCAAAGTTATATTCATGAGTGAATAATGAGAAACCTTGTGTATTTATTTTAAGGCTGAAGCATTCTTTTTAAGAAGATGTTTCTTATATTCTTAGAAGCATCACTATTTAACTCGTGATGAATATACACACTACTTTGGTTTTGCTAAAAGAATGTATACACTACTTTTTTTTTTTCGTCTTTGTGGTGGTCTAATTTTACAGACAAGCCAAAGGCACTAGAGTTAGACCGTTAGTGTGCCATATTTATATCTTGAACCTTCCTTTTAAAAGAAAATTTTCAAGCATTATCCTTTCAAGCTGAAGAGCTCTTTCATGGCCAATTGAGTAGCAGCAACCTCTTACAACAGCTAAAACTGTGACTGGAGTACCATTTTACTAATCAAAAAGCTGCTAACCGCATTGTCATTAACATGACTTAGCTTCTTTTGAAGCATAATAGAGATTCATTATGGGCATATGGAACAAATTATGATTCTTTTGTTCAAATTCTATTCCTTTAGCTTTTTCTCATAGCTAAGGTGAGTCCCTTAGTTGACATTTTCTGAGTCAACCTTCAAATGGCTAGCTCTAAAAACGGACCCTTGACTTTTCTCTTGGAACTTGTAATTGTGTTTTTATTGTTCTTGTTAAATATCCTTTCTAAAGATTTCGTTTTGAGATTTTACTTTTATTCCTCTAATCCTCTTGGATCAGTCATGCAATCTCTGAAATTTCTTTGACAAAACTTGCGAAAGATTAAAGAGTACATTAGTTTTTTCTCACAAAATGTCGTTGTTGAGTAGAATAGTAAGAAACTCAAAATCTCAATGTCATTGGTTGATAAGGCTGTGTTAGAATTTGACTAAGCTTAACAAATTATTTGATCCGAATCTTCTAAGAACCCTAGTAAGTTTTTTCTCTTCATAATTCTAATGGCTCAATTACCAAAAAAATATTTAAATAAACATAAATACATTACCACGCTAGAGGAAGGGGTTGAACCTTCGACCTTGTGGTTAACAGCCACACGCTCTAACCAACTGAGCTACTCCAGCAGGTCATTTGAAATGTTTTCAATCATAAATAAAAATAAAAAGGTAGGCAAAGTAAATCAATCATAGGTAGGGACGTAGGGTCTACAATATTTTTACACCAACCTCAGCATAATACATTGGTTTGTCAAAAGGGACAACTAGAGAAATCTAAAGCAAATCGAATAATAGATTATGTACTATATTGTTAACTGCTAACCTACGAACAAGGATGTTATTATACACAGCTCATGTCAGAGGAATCAATCACAACAAACCCTCTACTCCAAGCCACAAATAATCATATATAATTTAGCGATTCCTTTCTTTATGGCAGGTCCAGATATTTTTCGATGGGATGGAATAAGCATGTATAAATTAAGAGAGTAAATTATGTACTAGCTAGCTACGTTGTACTTCTCATTAATTTTCAAAGATGGTGACGCCACCCTTATCCCTTAATTTAGATAGCTTCATTTGCATATTTACAATTATTATCTTACGTCTAGTATAAGCCTTAAATTTCAAGTTCAGAAGTAATTATTTATTTTGATTCTGGCATTTTTATAGAGAAAAATAGTGCTTTTAATAGACGTCGAAGTTGGCCCACCTTAAGTTTACTATGCGGTATTCGATGTGTCTAGAACTCTAGCTACAAGGAGTGAGGCTTTTTTTCATTTAAATTATTGGGGATATTTTGTGAAGAAGGTGAGAAATCTTATCGTAATTATGATTATTTAGATGGCTATGTGTTTTCAGTCATTTTCACTCTTGTTGAGTTGCTGTTTGAACACTAATTAATTAGAGCTTAATTAATCCTGACCGTCCTTAGTGCTCATAAGAAACAACAAATAAGTCAAGATATCTAAAGGATACTCCAATTTTCCTTTCAAGAAAAAATCTTTGCTACACCGTTGATTATTGATTGGTTAAGGTTAAATATTAATAATCGTCTAGTGGCAAAGACAATTAAAAGTAGTCATGATTGATACTTGATCTAACTATGTGTGTTGGTTCGTAAAAAAAAAAAAAAAAAAAGGAAGAAAATTGTTGATAACCAAATTCCAAAGTCCTACAAAAACTCCAAAGAACAGATGATTCTCCTCTCCATCATGTCTCTTTATCTCAGTGGACATGTGAACTGCTGCTAGAAAAAGNACTATGTGTGTTGGAAAGTGATTGATAGTGCTGCCTGCTGTACTGGAATTAATTAACAAGATACATAAATTCACTCAAGTCTTGGTGAAGATGCTTGTGTTTACTAGTTTTTTGACAAAGGTCCCAAGTACCAAACAACAATTTCTATGTGAACATTGGCTCGTGAAAAATTCATATGTTGGGGATGACTAACAAGACTAACGATGGATGACAGATCTAAAATATCATATTCAATGTGGTAAAATTTTCAATATTTATTACTTTAGATTTCATTCCTTTAGGTCAACTCTAGAAGATTTTAGTGCAAAGCTATAATATTTTTGTTTTAGTTTTGTTTCCCTAAAATCGTATTTTTGAAATTTTGAATTTATATATTGTTGGTTTAGTTCTTTTTCTAACTATAGATATATGGACATCCTTGATGTTTCATATAACCATAGTAGTTGATCAATGACATTGAGTTTTGCTCCCTTATTTTATATGCTCTTAATATTATGTGAAATTAACGAGTGTTTAATGCATATATCTCTGATATTTCGCGTTCAAATCAATACAAATATAAATGTCAACATTCTAGATCTTAAAAAACTTGGGCTTTTTTCGGTACGAGTATTTCCTTATAAACGTTTTCTGCTTCATCAGTTTTTTGTTTTTTGGTGCTTCATCAGTTATTCTATGGTACTTTTATATTTTTCTAAAGGATATGCACAACACATTCTCGAGAATAAGAGGTTGAATTGAATACATGAAAGGCCTTCGAGTTCTATGATTCACTAAAGACAAAGGAAAACGAGCCAATTGTTAGTTGTAAAAATTTAATTAGGCTACATAAAAGCTATACACATTAGTACTTATTATTAATATGTAATGTGTTACACAAAGATCTAACATGTGCATTGATAATATTATAATTGGGTAATAGAATTTTCGGAGCAAATAAACAAATAAATTCAGATATTTCCTTTTATTTGCTTCAACATGCAACATATGTGCAACCACCTCGCAACATGAAAAAAGATTTGTTAGTTGTAAGGCTTGATTAATTATTTTATTCCTTTTTTATTATAAATTTAATTAGGCTCCTTCCAACTAATAATCAACAATTGTCCAACTTTAAAATATTAAAATAAAATAGTAATTAACAATTTTTTCGATTGAGGAATTCATCAACTACAGATGGCAGTAGCTATAATTATTAAAATTCTTAAAAGCTATCCTAGTCCGAAAAGTTGCATTTGGGAGTATTCGTTCACACGAAGTAATCAAACTTGATAGATTTGACATATATGTATATTTCATTTTAATAAGGGATAGATATTTGATATTTAACCTCAACTTTGGAAATAGGATTTCTATCACTTTTCCGTATAAAAGACTAGAAAAATTACAAAAATACGAAACTCAGGTTATTTTTCAAATTTTCGTACAATTTTTATTAGAAAAATATCATTTTAAAAAAATATTTAGAAAAATACCATTTTAAAAAATAGTTATTGGTTACCGATTTCTAGAAACTTGTTACTAGTTACTAGTTACCAATTATATACCAGTTATAAATACTTTTGGTTACTAGTTATCAGTTACCAGAAACTAGTTACTATTTTAAAAAATGGTATTTTTCTAAATAGTTTTAAAAAAAGATATTTATCTAATAAAAACCGTACCGCACTTTAAAAAAATTTTAACACCGTATTTTTCAAATTTTTTTCAAAATTACCGTATAATGTCTAATTTCTCCTTGGAAATATCAGGTCGCAACGAGCTAATATGGTAGATTTCATATCTAAGTAATCTAATTGTTGACCACTCTTTACAACTATAAAAAGAGTAATACTATGGACGTGTGTATGTTTTTGGTTCGTTATCATTGATAGATTGATCCCTTGTGCTTGGTTATTATTTAGTGCCCATAGTATTATAAGAATACAATTAATAAACTCATTACCTTCTTTAAACTAAATTTAGAGAAAAACTCATCATCACCTGGCTACCAAAAATACCATCACTGAACAAGGCAATTATGTACGAATATATCTTGAACAATAAGCTGAAGTAAAGTGATTTAAGCTTTTTTGACTCTCTTGAACAATAAAGCTTCTTAATCACTCCCCTTAGCGGTTTCAATTCTTTTTTAAACTTTACCTTTCCTCTTAAGAAAATTAAAATATATAATATATAAGAAAGGTGGCGAGAAAAATCTGACCCAAGATGACAGAAGCCAAAGCCACCATAGTCCATAACGCCAAATTGCGAAACAGGGTGAGTGAGTCTCCATATCCCAGACCCACTTGTGAAACGCAGAGATATTCCGGACCCACTAGCCCTGAGTCTTCTCCATGCGTGTCAACCTCTCGTTTTGCATGGCACCTCACACCGCTTTACCACCTGCTTTTTTATACACTCTCCTATACACCCCATTCGTCTTTGCAGCTCATATTCCCTTCTCTTTAAAACTCTCTTTTCTTTCTCTCTTTATTTGTGCCCATAGTTTCTAAATTTGGTTCTTTTTTCTGGGTTTTAATGGCTAAAGGCCTCTCTGTTTCGAGTAGCAATGTTCTTGGTATGTGGGTTTTGGTTGTGGTGTTGATCCTGGTTGGAAGTGGCAGAGCTGCTCGGTTTGACCGTTGGGAGTCAGCGATTCGCATGCCTACTGAGAAGGACGAGGCTGAGGATCTAGACGGAGAAGTCGGGACCAGATGGGCTGTTCTTGTTGCTGGTTCATCTGGCTATGGGAATTACAGGCATCAGGTATATATGTGTATTATATGTTATGTTTGTGTACGTATGTAGTCAAATGATACAATACGTATTGAAATCAGAGCTAATTTTGATAGAGTATTAATGGGTTTTGTTTAATTTTCTTTGATGGGTTCGGATTAACGGTGTCCATCCAGGCTGATGTGTGCCACGCGTATCAGTTACTGAGAAAAGGTGGGTTGAAAGAGGAAAACATAGTGGTGTTCATGTACGATGATATTGCCAAGCATGAGCTCAATCCTAGACCTGGGATCATCATCAACCATCCACAAGGTGAAGATGTCTATGCCGGTGTCCCTAAGGTACAATCTGGCTTCTCTCTCTGTCTTTACTTTTTCTTTCTTCTTTCTTTTTTTTTTTAAATTAAAAAATGGTGGTGGTATATTCTTTACTATAAAGCATCATTCATTTATATGGAAACGAGGGTCACTTAGATTATTCATAATGGCTGCCAGGTGGTGAGAGAAATCTTTAGCAGAGATTAATATAGACAAATTGCAGTGAAAGCTGATACATCGTTTTTAAAAGTTTGGCATAACTTAAAAAATGGTTTAAGGAAAANAAAAAAAAAAAAAAAAACTTGTATAATCTTAGAGAAACGGGGTTGCAAAACTAAAATAATATCGATCGAGTTGATAATTACGTTTACATGACTCCGTAATTCGGTCTAGAGTTGAGAGTTTTGTGCTTGGTTGAATTCATTTATATATATCATGATAGGATTTAAGGAAATTATTGATACAATTTTGTTTGCATGCATTCTTGGTACGGTCCCTGTGCAGCTTAATTCCTCAGGTTCATTCTTGTGTAAATTTATAATTCCGCAGGTTTATTCTCGTCTAAAGTTGTCAATATGAGCATACCTTCGATATTAATTAGCAATGGATCTTGAAATATCACTTTTCTAATTGATGGGGTAAAGAAGTATTATCCTGTACTTGGTTGGGTTACATCTGCACTTTTTTTTTTTCCCCGACAACTCTTCGAATTTTGAATCTTATACTTGGAAGTCTCTCTTTTACCTTGATTTGTTTTATTTTGCTATTCTCGGAACCGTAATTTGTCAATAAATTGCTTGTCCGAGTCGATTAAAAAAGTCGAATCAATTTCTGCTTAGCCTATTGGTTTCATGTCTGGATTGGAATGACTAAATTAATAATGTCATTGTGGCAGGATTACACTGGTCACCAAGTAACCACGGAGAATCTCTACGCAGTACTTCTTGGGGACAAGAAAAAAGTGAAAGGTGGAAGTGGTAAGGTTATAGACAGCAAACCCAATGACAGGATCTTCATATACTACTCGGATCATGGAGGCCCCGGAGTTCTCGGTGAGTTCGATATGCGCCATTGATAATATCTGTGTATGTGTAGTTGTTGGAATTATGTTAGTTGAAGTAAAGAGAAGGCTCACCATTTCTTATGTGATTGTAGGGATGCCAAACATGCCGTTCCTTTACGCCATGGATTTCATAGAAGTTTTGAAGAGGAAACACGCATCGGGCACCTATAAAGAGATGGTAAAGGATCTGATTTCCTACTTTAGTCTGTAGTGACCGAGTAAGATACTTAACAGAAATGTGCACGGTGTTTGGTTTTGCAGGTCATATATGTAGAAGCATGTGAGAGTGGGAGCATTTTCGAAGGTATAATGCCCAAAGATATGAACATTTATGTAACTACAGCATCAAATGCACAAGAGAACAGTTGGGGAACCTATTGTCCTGGGATGGAGCCTGCCCCACCTCCAGAGTACATCACTTGCTTGGGGGATTTGTACAGTGTCGCCTGGATGGAGGACAGGTACGCGCAACGGCGCAGTTGCGCTTCTAAACACCATATGAGAAAGACCAATGTGTTCTTCACAAGAATCCCAATCAAGAATACCTGAATTGTGCTTATTCTTGCTTTACATTCTTTTGCAGTGAGAGCCACAATCTGAAGAGAGAAACTATTAAACAACAATATGAGACAGTAAGCTCTATGACACTGGAAACTTCGTTTTCTTTGTACTCCGTGATTAAGGTGAGTACGTTATGGAGAGTTTCAATGGGGAGCTGTTGTTTGTGCAGGTGAAAAAACGGACTGCGAATGCCAACGATTACATTAATGGTGGATCTCATGTGATGGAGTATGGGAATACGAGTATCAGATCTGAGAAGCTCTATCTCTACCAAGGTTTCGATCCTGCCACGGTCAACCTCCCTCCTAATAACAATAACCGACTCGACATGCACAAGGAAGTTGTTAACCAACGAGATGCAGAGCTCTTCTTCATGTGGCAACTGGTAAGCTTTTCTTCATCTGTTTTCAAATCCGTAACTGGGTTTGATTGCTGACCTCCGATATTCTATATTTTTGTTTGTGTATTGCAGTACAAAAGATCAGAATCAGGAAAGAAGGCAGAGATCCTGAACCAGATAAAGGAGACAACGAAGCACAGAACTCACTTAGACGAAAGCATGAAATTGATAGGGTCACTTTTGTACGGTCCACAAAAGAGTTCAACTATCCTCAACTCCGTGAGATCACCCGGTCTTCCGCTCGTCGACGACTGGGGCTGCTTGAAGTCGATGGTTCGGTTATTCGAAAGGCACTGCGGTTCCCTGACACAGTATGGCATGAAACATATGCGCTCATTCGCCAACATTTGCAACAGCGGCGTCTCGCAAGCGTCAATGGAGGAAGCTTGTTTAGCTGCCTGCAGCGGCCATGATGCCGGCGAGTGGCGTCCTTCATACAATGGTTTTAGCGCTTGATGATTACTCGAAAGAAACTCCTAAGCTGTGTACTGTGATAGAAAGTTGTTGCATACATAAATATATAGTAGTGTTACTGTGTTACTCTGTTAGTTTTTGATGCTCTGTGGAATGAGATGGAGATTGTGACATGTTTGTCTTGTCCTTGCCAGTACCATTCTTTATGGACCTTGCATAGAAAAGCTCCATTAAACTTATGAAACCTTGAGAAAGGACAGACGAAATTTTCCTCTGGCCCAAGTGAAGCATGGCCCCGAAGATGAGAAACAGAGTGAGTTTTGAGTTCCCGGCTTGCCTAAGTTGGGTTTGGATTTTGGAGTTAAGGTCTTATTCCCCCAAAAACATTGGGCCAATGCCAGTGGTTTATTGCAGCCTTTGGCTATGGTTGTAGAATAATAACCAAGAAAAAGGGCAAATTCTTTTGTTGTATAAAAGAGAATAGAAAAGTCAGCATCTTAACGTTGCCACGTTTCTGAACTTTCACCACTGAAAATTGTCAAAAGTGGTCAGTCCACGCGTTTAACTTCCAAGTCTGTTTTCCCAGCACTCAAACTCGGAAGAGGAACCTTTTTGCCTCCCCAAAAAGGGAGGGACCTCAAAATTTTGGCAAGTAATAGAAGAGCCGGCCAAGTCCAAGATTTTGAAGATTTTTTAGATTTCAAGTGGCAATTTGGGACCAAAACCAAGCACCAGAGCTACTTTATACAATATGAATGGTAAGAGAAAGACCTGTTTACTTGAGGCTGTTAAGTTGATTGGACTAGTTTGATTTATTGCTCTTGAGACCAAGGGGGGCTGAATCTCTCGTTTACTAATCATTGTTTTCCTTCTCTGCCCTTTTTTTTTTTCCTTCTTATTTGGCTACCAAAACCTTTAGATTACTCCCTATCTGACTCATGTTTCTACCTGAAGTAATCTTGATAGGTTACTGTTGACAAAGCTCAACCAACCAAGTTCATGATAGGGCCGTGTCTTTTTTGACTTCTTGTTATCTAATTGGACATTTCTAGTTCTCTAATAGCTTAGCTTACGTACGTACAAGTCTATAAGGGGTGGCTTTTGAATTTATATATTCATTTATTAAAATTGTAACGCAAGATGAGAAAGAGTTCAATAGAAATCTAATTCACACTTGGATTAAAACTAGCCTCTTTAACTAGTATTTGGCCAAGTAACAAAATTAAGGCTCTGCTTCTGTGTTCATGAACAGTCGACTCGAACACAAAAAAATCAAAGTAGGTTTTGGATACCATGTACGGACATATGATATTGGAGATCGTATATTTTATCATTAATGCTGCAAATAGCAAATTCAGCTAAATATTTAATTTTATTTACACATTTAAGTCCTATCAACCCCAAATCTATCGTGGAGAAAAAGAAAAAGAAAAAAGGAAGAGCTAAAAAATCATTGCCGTTATCTTTGGATGTTAACTCAAGCCTCATCCACTCCCCACTCAACCAGTCCATCATTTGGATCGCCACCAAGAGCGACCGTGCCTAATACGACGCCGTTGGCAATGTTCCCCACCTGAAGCGATCCTCATCTGCACCTTCTCAAACTCGGATGCTCCACATGGTATGGTGATCCGACCCGGATGATTGAACCCGTAAACCTTCTCAGCCTCCTTCAAAAGATCCCCAAACAGCGGGTGATTGAAGTATATCACAGGCACCAAGTACCTCTGCGTCTCGTCCTGTGACTCACCCACGTACACCGCCAGGTGACCCTTGGGTATCCCCCCTCCCCGTTTCGGACTCACAACCAGGTCTTGATCCAACTGGACATAACCCGACTTGGGAGAACAGAGCTCTTTAGCTCCTCTTCGAAGGGACTTGGCCAAGGTGAGAACTTTAGCCACGGGGCTTCTCTTTCTCTTGGGAAGGTCCAAACCGTACCTGGGCTGCTTTCTTCTGGGTCTAATGACCCATTTGTAGATCTTAACGAGCTTGCTTCTAAGCCTGAAACCTCTAGCTTTTCTCATCTTCGAAGGGTGTGTTCGGAACTGGAAACAGAGGACCTCTGAAATGGGTTTTGTGTTTTAGTGAGAAAACATTAAAATCAATGGAAATCTCTGAAGGGCTTTCTCTGCTTTCACTATTAGATTAATGGGTTTAAACTGAATGGTAGCGGCTTGGCTTTTTTATAATAATGGCAGAGAGGAAGGTGGAGATGGTGGCAGTGACAATGGTGGGGATTCTTTATATTTGAGCTGAGAATTTGGTTCCTCTCAGAATACAGAGAATCTTTTATAAGACCTTTTGCAGCGTCAAACCACGTGTCAAATAGACATTTGATACACACGCGGCATATAATGGATTTTGAAAAATGCCAAAATACTATGCCAATTTTTCTTTTTCTTTTTTGGTTTCCTTTTCTTTTTTTTTTTTTTTTCCCCACGTTTATATATAACTCGAGGACATGTTTATCTATTCGGATGTAAATAAGAAAATTCTCTTTTATCACCCATTTACATATAAATTTAGGAAATAAATTTTGGTTTATTCCTAACAAGGTTAAATTGGGAAGAGATTGTACAAAATTTGATTCTCTTTTGCCACTCTTCAAACATTTTTTCTTTACTTTTCATTTCATTAAGAATTAGTAAAATAACATCAATTCAATAAGTATTTTTTTCCAACATATCTATAGGTATTGTTTTACCTAATTAAAATTTATCACGTATCTCTTTTCATAGTAAAAGATAAAAAAGAAAAATATTAAATAATGAATTTTTATTTTTATTATTTTTTTTCTCGACTATTCAAATTATAATAGATGTTAAATAATCATCTAACAGCTAAAAAATTAGATAAAAAAAAGTTATTGGATTGGGAATATGCATAAATATATCAGCATACCTCTTACTCTGATTATCAAATTGGATATATATATATATATATATAAAAGGCATGAGCTAAAAGATCATGTTCCTTTTGAAAATCCAAAAGTCACATTTTTTCGGCTGGAAAGGTCGAAGAGTCATTTAATGATAATTCCAAGTATAATAATTTGAAGAGCCAGTGAGGTACTAAATCAATTTTTTCTGATATAAATTTAAATCAATTTTTCTGATATAAATTGAAGTGTTTACTGATATAAATGATTGAGCAATATAGGTTGATAGATTAGTGTACAGGTATAATTAATATTTATTATCTTATCTAACTCCGACATTGACCATTTTATTTCTTTTACTATTTCGTTATGGTTTCTATTTGGATCATAATTATATGGGTACTTGTCTTTTATTTGATTGGCCGCCCACCCAACAAGCATATGGAAGATAAGAAATTAAATCGGACAATATAATTTGCGTATCCTCTTGATCGTAATTTATTATTATTTATAGCAATGTAAGATAATACAAGATGCTGGACCACAAACTCAAAAAGAATATTAATTTGAAGAGTTTGAAGGAGTACCCCCTTTGAAACTGAAAGTGAAATTATGCCACATCGATAAAGGATTATGGTATTTTGGATCAATTCCTTATTTTGAAGGAACAAAAGTTATAATGTATTTTGGATCAGTTCCTTATTTGCAAGGAACAAAAGTTAAGGATTCATGTTCATTAATTGGTAGGTCGTTTTGGAGTCCAAACTAAAAACGACCATCTACATCCTATATCCATGTATTTTATCCTTTTTTTTTTTTTTTTGTCAATTCAATTATATTTTGACGTGTTAACTTAAAAACCAAAAACATTCTTTTTTTGAAAGGAGAAACTAAAAGCATTTAATAAACGTTAATTATTTTATATTTAGTAATTAATATGATTAAAATGACGGCATCAAAAACATATTGAGTGCAAAGAAAATAATATTGAAAATAGACAAACGATTTAAGGCATAATTGACTTATTTGGAGCACTGTTATATGACTAGCTCAGAATGCTCAATTAATTTTATTATTTTAGAGCTTATTAGTTAGGTGTACAAGCATAAATTCTGATATTAATTTTGTTACCAGCTAAAATCATTAATCGACTCCTGCTTTTAAATATTATTTGAAAAAAGCGATAACTTAATCATGTTTCAGTATATAGTAGAAACAATAATTTTTCTGTTTTTTTGAAGAGGATAGTAGAAATAATTTCATTGCTTTAGATTTTCCCAAAAACATTTTGCGTCCAAACAATGCCTTGTGAATTCTGAATCTACGGCGCCGGCTCCAAAAATGTTGATTGTGCCTGTGAGAGATTATCCGAATATTATAGCTGGGTGAGTGAATTAAACTTAATCCCTATAAAATTGGTCATAATAATCTGTAAAATTGTCATTATCTATATATATGATCGGTCCAAACAAAGTTAATATTTAAATGACACACCATAACTAGAGTAAGTACGTAGACAGCATCTATGACAAAAACAAAGGCTCATACTTTCTGGCATTGGCGTACGGATTCTATAGTTGGCGACTTATAAGCGTTTTTATTTATTATGTGTATAAGTATCTTTGTACAGTTTGGCAAACGTATAGCTTACTAAGTTTTATAAGTGAAAAAAAAAAAAATCATTGTTATTAGTATATACGACGTTTCAGTATACGTATAATATTGTACTAGTCGTACGTGTTAGGAGATTTATATAGAATATATATATGTGTGTATATATATAGTTTACATAGCTTATTTCAATTAATGAATTCAAATTACGTAATTTATCCTTTGAGTTGGTGTACGGACCTCCTATTTAGTTGCTAATTTGATTGACGTTTGCATTATGTAGCATGAAAGCAAAGTACTATTCAAATCCTTTGCGTGGAAAAAATTAATGTATACGTAGTAATTGAATTTTCTATACGAATATAAATTAGTGTTTATTTTCTTTCTCGTCCAACGGTAAAACCTTATTTTTATGGGAATCACAATCACATGAGACGCGGCTCATGCAATTATAACGTACGGCAACCATTAGAAAGGCAAGTACATTACGTCGGAGGACTTGATCACTTTCTAGCCAGTTATACCCATTCTCCAATTTGTACCATTTCTGGTCCCCATTGAGGGTGCCCTACAACCTCCGTTGATGGCCTCTTGGCAAATTGGGCCTGAAAATTCCGAAGCTATAGCTGTAGCGGAATAAAAAGTTAAAGAAAGTTAAAAACAAAAATAATACAACACATTATCAATATCATTTTCTAAAGTATTTTTATTTTCTTGTTATCAAATCAATGGTAGAGATTATTCTCAAATGATGTTTCGATAAGATCCATGCAGTTGGTTACGGAATGTAAATGACAAATATTCCTATATATATATGCATGGAATATGTCACGACCCGAGGCGGGGTTAGCGACAGAATGGATATTTCTTAAAATAGAAATACTGAAAAATATTTTAAAAATAATTCAAAAATACCCTAGGGACTCTAATTTTTCAAACTGGTCTCGATAAAATATTTAATTGAAAATAAAACCTCACGGTTATGCGTCAGTCATTAAACATAGACTTTAAATAAAAATAGATATTTAATAGTCATACATCGCAAATCATCTCACACCCAAATATAGATTTAGGAAATACAAACCATGTCCAAATCCCGCAATTTATTTTACTAAGTTATAATAAAACCCAAATTCCTACTCGTGTCTAAATATTTCACAAATCTCGTAGGAATTTACCAAAATATAAACAAACTAGTAAGTCTGCAATGCCTCGATTTAATTCTCATGGTCCTAATCACACTGAGTGCTACCTGAGAGGAAGAAGGGGTGAGCTAATGCCCAGTAGAGAGTCGATTACAAGTTTTTTATATATAAGAAATATACTCACGTTGAAGCTCCTGCATGTATAGTAGTCCATTCAAAATAATTCACAAAATCCAAAAGGAAATCATAGTCTAATAATTCCAATATTCCAAACTATTGTAAAATGTCTATCAAAACCAGTACATATCTACTCAAGCCAACATATAATTATATATGCAATTATAATATCCGAGGTGTCCTAATGGGTCACCCGTAAGTCCAAACTACCTAAATATGCGACTTTAGGTTCGAGCACCCAATGAGGGGTACCGTAAGTCCGACGGCTACGTAAGTATATAAATGCATGCAAGTGCTATATGAATGACAAAATAAAGATATGCACTATTTCCACAAAATTACAAAATAGTCATGCATTATTCTTTAATCAAACAACATTTAGTTCTCAAAACTGAGTTCTTAAATAATTTTGGATTTTCTAAAAATTTCAGAATTATAACGGCTGTTTTTTTATCAAAACCCAAAAATCCAATTTCCTACAGAAAACAGTTCAATACAGTATATATGATATGTCAACCAGTGTGACGTGTCTCCCAAGTAGTTTATATCTCGAATCAGGTCAAAAATAGATATAAACACAATTTTTAGAAATTAAATCACAAAATTCCATATTTATTCAAAATATGTAAATTTATAAATTAAATTAATTTTAGAATCAAGTAATCAAATCCCTACCTCAATCGAGTGTCCAATTAGCATTACGGGGCTATGAAAAAAGTTTGGCGTAATTTGGGTATTGTTTGGAGGGTCGGGCGTCATTTTTGAACCTCTAATCGATAGGTTTCAAAATTTGATTTTCAATCGGAGCTTCAGATTGTGAACGGACCTTATCACTAAATTCAAAGCACTCAAAAAAGCTAAGTTAGATATATAATTTGTCCAATTTGGGTCTGGACCCATGACACGCAAATCGAAGCAAATATGAGCTGTTCGATTTCGTTTTTCGTGCCCGTTTCGAAACATAGTTAATATATATCTCATTTTTCACCATTTTCAACATAAATTCCAAAAATGATATTTGTTTCACGATCTAATAGTCTGATCAAAAAGTCAACTCCGAAACTATTTATATATAAAACTGTCCAACGAAATTGAAATCAAACGGAGCAAAATCGAGCTACGAAACACTTACAACGAGATTTCCCGCGAGGAAACGAGTTCACGGCGACCAATTTCACGGCGAACTGTTGTCGAAATCGGCGCCGACAAGCAAAAACACCCGCAGTGGTTTTTCGCATTTTTTCCGACAATTGCGTGCTCCAACGAGGCTGGGACCGGTGGCGGAAGGTGCGTCCGACGATGGGCTTTTGATTCCATGTGGTGGCGGGCTTCAACGGCGGCAGGACGAGTTCCTGTGATGGCTGATCGGAAATCGCAGCTTTGGGGGGTCTCGGGGGCTTGCTCGAAAAAGAAGAAGAAAGTGGAGAGATTTATGGGCAATTTCCAAAACTATAGCGCCATGTGTCAGTTTCTGGTTAATTGGGCACTATTTTGCTTATTTACACTTGGACCTAGCTTTTGAAATTTCTTTTCAAATTCATCCTTAAATAATTACATTTTAGCCCCAATTTTTAAACTTTCTTCACAAATTTACCCGAATGAATCTAGGCCAAACTTCAGTCCAAATTCTTTTTTTTTTTTTTTTTGAAAAAATTTGGGTCAAAATACCACAATACCCATACTAAAAATTAAGGAGTTAAAATTAAGGAGTTTTACAGAATATTCATGTATTAATTTACTCATGAATATAGTTATAATTAAGTTAATTAACCATTATATCTTAAGTTTGACAACCTGACTCAAACCTTTGAGCTCCCCCTCTCAGTGAGTCTTAAGGAGTGAGTCCCTATAGAAACCCATATAGTTAGGTTACACAATGACAAATCTATCTACCCAAGTAGTTATAAATATATAAATGTATATACATATCAACAGTATATATATGTTACATTCATATAAATATTGGAATAAATAGAATATATACAGGCCAAAAAATAGCAAAGGACGGTTGTCCCTCTTGTACTTGAAATCTTTTTTTTTTTTCTTTTCTTTTGAAGGGAGCTTAATATTCACTATTTATCCATATGGTAATAAACTATACATATATATATATATGTGCCCTAATTAACGGTGCTTTCAAATTAATTATTGATCAACAAGGTCTCTTATACTTTTTGAATCTTATATTATATAAATTTTACATATATTTTAGGAACAACTTGAATCTTATGAGTTTAAACAGCCATGTGGGATGCTTCAAACGACAAATTCAGCCAACAACTAAGTCTAGGAATTGCGACTAAATTAGGCCAACAAAACAGAGGGAGTATCTTACGCTCGATCTGCCTACATATTTTGTCTTTTTGCGCTTTTCTGTCTCTATATGGACCAGAAGCATCGTTGTAAATTTACATAATATTTAAGCAAACATTCATAATATGGAAATACTATTTTAATAGGTAATGATCGAAAACCTGCTAAGCATACATATTTTAACGAAAATTGAGTTTAGCTAGGTAGAAAGAAGTGATCTTCGATTGAACAGTATGTGTAGTCAAGTGTATAATTTATCTCGAACATTGTTTTAGTATATGACAAAAAGAATACTGCAAACTATTAGTTACTATGTGTAGTCAAGTGTATAATTTATCTCGAACATTGTTTTAGTATATGACAAAAAGAATACTGCAAACTATTAGTTATTAAAATGAGCAATATATATACTACCCACATATATATGATATGCCCTATGGCTAACTTTACAATTGTGTATTTTGTCGCTGAAGATCGTGCGTTAGAAATTAACTATATATGGAGGCAAAATTTTTTAATTTAGTTTGATTATACAATATAAAGTAGGGGTAAAGATTGAAAACAAACTCTTGGTTTTATCGGGCAAAACAAATTAACTGACCATGCACAGATTTTATTTCTTGATCACTTTTGGAAAGGGGAATGAATGTTTGTCTTTATCCTACTATTATTTTAGCTAATGTACTTTTTTTTCCGGACTAGATTTTTAAGCTCTGAGTTTTGCTCAATCAAGTTCTTACGACTATCGAGGCACAACTCGGTAGCGATTTTGTTTCCACTGTTTATTTCTTTTGAACATTTTTTTTTCGAACATTTGTATTATTTTTTTTCTTTTGATAAAAGTTTATAGTTTGGAGCATATGATCTTTTTGGAGCGAACCTAAGTAGGACTTCTGAGTTTTACCTTGATGTTTTTTTCTCCTGGCTAGGTATTATTCATAAAAATAAAAATAAAAAAAGATAATAATCTTCCCCCCCCCCCCCCCCCCCCCCATGTTTCCCGTATTTGTTTGTGTAGATGTTCTATGAGAGAGATGTATGACCTAATTATATCCACCTATAAAAATGAAATTATGACTCCTAAGGTTATTCATATTTATTCCCAAAGAAAAGTTATCTATAGTATTAGATTAAAAAAAACAAAACAAAACAGGTGGTTTTAATGACTTATAAGTCGATTATCTCATAATTTATTTTTATTGTATGCGCATTTATTAATTTTTTCTTGATTGAAGTACATAAATAATTGCACAATAATAAATTCTTTTCAGAATTTTTGGGAGAGATCGACATGTCTCTTAAATGAGGACATTAATATATTTGCTTCTGCGAATTTTGGATATCCAAATCAATTTTAAGATACTAATGTTGCCCAGGGGTGGCTCGAGGGTAAGGCCCTTAAGGCAATCGCTTTAGGCCTCATCTCAAGTTAATGTCCCAAATTACTAATTTCTTTTAAGGATTTCACACATTCAAAAGTTATTAATATCTATGTGCAGGCTTAAAATATATAAATAATACATAGTAGTTTCAATAGACTACAAAAATTTTAATCTCGATTCAATAAGTCAATGTATTTTTCTAAAATTCATGAATTTTTTATTTATTGCAAAAAAAAATTGGTAGGTATCTTGCTTTCTTTCCAAAATTGGAACAAATTTTTATTTTTATTTCATCGTATTTCATTATAAAACTTGTTTCTTCTAAAACTTTTCAATGTTATTAATTTCTTATTCAACGTCCATTCTTTCAGTTGTTAAGTTAATTTTCCTACCAAATTGGCTATTGATATATTTAATCAAGTCAAAATACACCATAATTTGCATATTTTATTACTCAACCAATATATCTAAAAAAAGTTGTCTTCTATCTTTAGAAATAATAACAATTTTTTTTTAAAGAAATGGGTCTAAAAATTTCTTATAAATACAATTTAATTCCAAATTTTTTTTTAAAATGTTTGCCTTACGCCTTAGAATTTGTTGAGCCGGCCCTGATGTTGCCATACACTTTATCTGGGTGGCCTTCGAGCTCGTAGAAGTGAACAAAGTACTACATTAATGATATTGGAATATAATCCACGAACAAATAACCCTATTAGCACTAGTAATTTATGTCTCACCTGACAGAAACGGTCAAAAAGACCGAAAAAAAAAAACAAAAGAATATTAATAATATCCGAATACATACAAATAACTACACGTACATATGCATGCAGAGTTAGCAACCACCCAACTATTCCTCTCGGCATATATTAAAAAGAATCTATACTACACAAGTGTGTGTATATATATATATATACACATACCTGTACTAGTTGTCCTATAGACAGCCTAAAATTAGAGACGACAGAATATCTTTGAAGGGATCTTACTTCATTTAGTTTTTGATGGTATCAATATTTGTGTTCCACGTACGTACGTCTTCAAGTTTTGTCGTTTTGGTTTTGGATTCCGAAAACCTTTGCTTTCACTTCCCATAATATGTAAAACAAAGTTGGTTACGTACAACGCACACAGATCAGTCTGAACCGCTGGATGAGTCCATCAATATCGCATAGTAGTTTTCTAATTTGTTTAATTAATATATTTTACTTCCAACTAATCCTATTTTAAGTTCTCTAATCAATAGATACAATTAGATTCTCTAAAAAAAAAAAAGAAAAAAATGGATACAATTAGATTACGAGTCTGGCGGCCTACGTCAGAATAATTACCAGACGATATATATATATAGGACACTAATTCAGTAGGTATTTTTTTTATACTTATACATAGATATTATTTTGGCTAATAACAATTTTTCTTGCACATTTCTTTATATTAAAAAATAAAAGAGAGAAATAATACTAATGATGCACGTCTTTTCATGCACTTCATCATAGCTGTTAGATCACCATTAGATGAATGATCTAACGGCTAAAAAAAAAATACGTACAGTACATAGGTAAAGAAAAACCTATTGGATTGGCAAACTATATATATATATGGTTTGTCCAAAACAAATTTCATGCACTTTATTATAGCCGTTGGATCACCATTAGATGATGATCCAACAGCAAAAAAAAAAAAAAAAACCTACACATAAGTAAAAAAAAAAAGTCCTACTGAATTGGCAAACCATATATATATATTTATCCTTTTTCCTTCTTAAAATCTGTTCTGGACAAGAAAAAAAAAAAAAAACGTCTTTTTTTTTTTAAAGGATTCAGCACAATTAGCCTGATTTTTGGAAAAAAAAAAAAAGAGATATATATATTAAAAATAAATCTTTAAATAAAAATTTGTGATATATATATTAAAAATAAATCTTTAAATAAAATTTGTAACTAATTAACCATATAAGTTCCACTACTAAAAAAATTATGAACCCCACAAATTGTATATACATACATTTTTTTTTGGAGGAAACCACAAACGTACAATTAAGTTGCACATGTTTTTTTATTTTTTTTTCCTTTTTCAAAAAATTAGTTTATTTTATTTTATAAATTAGGTTGAATTTAGTTAAGTTAAATAGAAAAAGTCAAAGGACAATCCTCATTATATAGCCTCACCTCAAAAGTCCAAGTTCAACCAATTCAATAAGAGTGATAGGTGTTTATAAAAAAGAAAAAGTAACAGTAAGAGTGATAGGTTCTCTCTTCTAATCACTTTCATGTCTTATTATTTGATTGTAGATTTCAATAATGCTATTATATTATTAGAATGTGAAATATTTTAATAGAATTTGTGTATCGAACACGAAATATGAAAGTGAAAATAAAGTGAAAAAGATATTACTAGCACTCATCGTTTAATAAAATTATAAAAGTCTTGAATTGCTAAATAGGAAAAAGAAAATAACAATCAAATGGGTGCTCATTAATAAATGAATGATAATTTACAAGTGTATATTGAGAAAGACGTACATCTTGATAACAAAATTATTTACGATGTTCAAAGCATGAAAACCCATAAGGGGATAGTTGTAGTGGTTAATAAATATTAATTTTTTATTCTTTTGTTCATACTAAAGTTCCCACTTCCATGTCTCCCTTCCTGTTAGTCATTATTTTTATAACCGATACTCATTTTATTTATGAGTGCTTCTAAACGAGTCATAAATATTATGATTAGTCAAACTGATCTTTAAAAGAGTCATATAAAACTCATTTTGGCCCAAATTACTCATATCCAGGTCCAAATTCCTTTTGTGAGCCGCGAAGCGCTTATTGTTTTGGGCTTCAATGCTGGAGGAGGTGTTGCTTACACACAAGTGGCCCACAACTATGATCCTAGAGTGCTAGTGCAACGATTTATTTAGGGTTTTGGATATTTATACCTATTTTTCAAAAAATATTACCAAATTTACGAACTTTCAAAAATAATAAAAATTCGTACGACTTTTTTATGATATTTTTCTAAATACTTTGTAAACTAGAAAACGCGGTGGCATTTTAGTGAATAAGTCATCTTTTTTTTTTTTTTACAGGAAACTACAAAGGTTTCCTGGAAACCAATTTGGTTTTCTATTAGCGGAATGTTCTGTAAGTAAGTAAATCACAGGAAACCATAAAGATTTCTTGGAAACCAGTTTGATTTCCTTTAGTCGAAAGTCTTGTACGTAAGTAAATCACGGAAAAGTACAAAGGTTTCCTGGAAACCAAACTGGTTTCCTTTAGCCGAATGACCTGTACGTAAGTAAATCACATGAAACTATGAATATTTCCGGGAAACCATTGTGGTTTCCTTTCTTCAGAATATCCTGTAGCTAAATAAATTACAAGAAACAAAGGTTTCCTGGAAACTATTCTGGTTTCATTTTAACAGAATACCCTGTAACTAAGTAAATCATAGGAAACCACGAAAGTTTCATAGAAATTATTATGGTTTCTTTTTCAAATCACGGGAAACAATGAAAGTTTCCTGAAAGCTATTATGATTTTCTTTTTAAAGAATACCCTGTAGCAAGAATTGGGCGAGGCATTGAACAAGGATGCTGAAGAATATGATCAAGATCTCATATTAAGTAATTATTTTTTTGAAGTAAAAGCAACAAAAATATATATTGGTTTTTGGATTCTGGCAACTAGTTTCCAATAACCAAATTGGTTTCTAGTAATCAATAATTGAATTAACCAAATAGTTCTAATGTTTATGATAGAACTAATTTGGTTTTCAGTTTTTATTAACTAAATAGTTATGATATTTATGGTGGAACCAATATGGTTGTTGGTTTTCAGTAACCAATTTAGTTTCTAGTTTCCAAAAATCAATTAGTTTATGATTTGTAATAATAAATTGGTAATTAATTTTGAGAGTGATCAGCTATAAGTAAACTAGTAGCAAAACAAAAACAAAAAAAAAATGGAAATTCTAATACGTTATTTGGTCTTTCTTAGCAAGAATTTGTTATTTTTCTAAAAAAAGGTTGTACAAAAATAAGTAAAAGTTTAGACATAGTATTCTTGGTATTATTTATCAAAAATATTACTAGGTGTCTTTTTCCTATTTATTTATTATTTGCTCATTTTATTATATATTAATAAGGTAGAGTTCTAGCTGTCAGTTTATATGTTATCTATTTCTTTTTCTTTTTTTTTTTTGAAAAGATATGTTATCTATTTCAAGAGTACACTTTATTATTATTTTTTTTTATTTTTTATTTTATTTTTTTAAGGAAGGTGGAGTTCTAACTGTCGTTTTAGAACTCGTAATGGATTTTGTTAGATTGTTATAGTAGTACATTATGGAGCGATTTATTAATTGATGCCGAATGAAACCTTAGTGAATATATCATTATATAGCCCCAGTACGGGCCAAATGGATGCAAAAAAAAGCAAACTCGGAAATTAAACCTTGATTTGCTTGATTTGTTGGATGTGTAACATTCATTATTTTGTGTAGTACTTCTAATTGGTATCATTAGTGACAAGCTGCGGCTTGCGAGAAGTAATGATAATATTATTGTAACCACCACTAGAACAAGTATATTGCAACATATACCTAACGTGGTATCATTCATCTCTTTTCATATATGTGAGAATTCTAAAAGCTTAAAGAGAATGTGACTATATATATATATCTATATCTAATATCTTTAATTGATTAATTTAGATAAAAGTATTGATTTTTTCTTTTTTTGACAGATGCTCAAAATAATTTTGACTGGTTTAATTATCAGTTGGTCCTCTCCAATTAATTGTGAACTGCAAATTATAATTAAGCTTCTAGAGCCAATATTTGGATCGTGAGAATGTTGCCGTGATCACATCTTAATTATTTCGTCTAATTATGAAAAATATATCAATATTAACCAAAGTAATATACACAGTTCTTATCATTTCAAACTTCATTACTTATCAATTAATTAGCTCTATGAAAATTTTATTTTAAACTTGGGATACTATCAAAAATAAACCCATTACTTTTAGCCTTTTAGGTAAAAAAAACACACGATTTTTTATTAATATCAAACAAAATATTTTATTTGTATTTTTCTATCAAATCTCACCAGATTCAAATATATGGTCAAAATTAGAGTTTAAAATTATTGCTAAAATAATTTTATTGTTTAAAATTATTGATTAGCATCAACAAATATAGCCGAAATGCAATACTTAGACAAAAAAAATGATCTTTAATCTCTTAGGAATCCAACTATAATAGTTTTCAAACACACAATTTTTTTTTAAAAAAAAATTATGCTATATGATTTCAAAAGCTAAAAATATTCATTTTTTATATATATGAATTCAGTAAGATCCGATAAAAATATATAAATAGAAGGTTTTATTCAATATTAGTAATAATGTGTGATATTTTTTTACTAAAAGATAAAATGTGGTGGTTTTTCTTTTTTTGGGATATTATTCCTTTATACTTCATTAATTATCAATTAAAAGATTTTAATAGAGAAAACTTTTAAGGACCTCATTATGTTGTTAATTAATCATAAGGATTACTTCTCTTCAAATTGAATTGCCAAGTGCTCTATCGAGAACACCTCTTGGTTTCTAAAATGTGAACACGATAAGGGTATATCGCCTTATAGGGGTGTCAATTCGTGTCGACGGGTCGGGTTGAAGTCTAATATATACATAAATTATGTCAACCCGAACTCGACCCGTGACCCGTCGTGTCAGAAAACCATCAACACTAACCCGACTCGCACCTAAAATGGGTTGACCCGAACCCGACCCGCACAACCCGTTTTGGTGAATAACATCCAACCCACAACCCGATTTTGACCCGTTAACCCATTTTTGACCCGCCAACCCGCTATGACCCGTATTTTTTACTTATATTTTTTTTTTCTAAGGCTATTATTGTCTCATTTTAAAATAAATAAATTAGGGATAATTTATAAATATAATTTATAATCTCAAACACTTACATTGTAAAAATTAAATATATCTATAATAATAGTCATAAACAAATTAAATAAAAAATATTTTTATAATTTAATTATATATATATATTTGTTGGCGGGTCAAACGGGTCAAGTTCGTGTCAAGCGGGTTGACCCGAATCCGACCCATTTTTTTATTCGTGTCAGGCTAGTTGACCCGAACCCGACCCGCACCCTTTTTCTTCAACTCTAACCCGCAAAAAATCGTGTCGTGTCGTCGTGTCGTAACCCGAATTGCCACCCCTATCACCTTAGATACAACAGGGTATCCTACACTACTAATGACCTTATCTCAGGGGAGCCCCACAATAATCTCCAAAGGATTGTTTCCTCATTAACTGTAACTGCTGTGGGACAAGAACAACTTATTCAATTTTATTTCATATGCTTACATATTTTGTATTTTATATATCTAGAGTGGTTTAAGCCCTTCCCCTCTTTTTTTTTTTGCCTTTTTTTTTTTTCTTTCTCGCATATGGGAAAATAGTTCATATTGGCTATAGGGCCAATATATCTTAACACAACGAGTAAGCTTCAAGGGCTTTGAGAAAAAGCAACCAGCTGGCTTTAGAGCTAGAGAGAGACCCATATGCGTGCTTTAGCCTTGTAGTTGGAGGACCACCTCAGCTCTGGAACCTTCAACTCTTTATTTGTCTTCTACAGATCAGTTTATATTATATTTATATACATATATATATATAAGAGAGAGAGAGAGAGAGAGAGAGTATGTGTAAGTCAATTTCTCCTCATTGTTTAAAGTGATAATCATTTTTATGATCAAAATAAAGATGTTACGGAGACTTGTAGAACTCTTTACCTGCATCTCTATGTATAGATAAATATAACAACCAATCATCACTAGTCCTATTAGCTTATATACATCTAATATTTATTTATTTATGTATACGTATATATATATATATTCGAGTTTATTTACGATAAAGGTCAAATTATATTTACAAGATCATGATCCTCGATCGTGACCATGTAACGTGACAATAATCAGATTAGATGTGGCTAATTTTGAGGGTCTGGATTTATATGTTGATTGAATTTTTAAAACCGATCGATCATATATGTCGATCGATAATAAATAGCAGAATTAAAACTGATCGAATGGTGCAACTATTAAGTACTGCTTCTGGGTTAAACATCAGTACAACAGTCTATTTTGCTATATACATATTTGTACATGTATATAATTATAGATCATGATGAAAATAATTTTCGAGTTGACTAGCTTATTCCCCTCATGACTTTCTATTAATGTCCTACCCCACCAACTTCCTCTGCTTACACTGGTGTATAGTAATCTACACAGACTGATGACCTTGCATAAAGAGTACTAGACACATTAGAACATACAAATAAAAAATTTGATTATTGTTGTATACACATTATGCTAGGGATACCACTTTTTATCCATTTTTTTTAGTATCACCCTTTGCAACATTTAAAATTTGCAACACTTGTTTTCGATAGATTAATAATATTTACTGATTAAATGTTGATAAAACATATGCTGTATAAGGTGCCATAAAAAAAATGTGAGATAATAGGTGTGATCCTTAGCATTATTCTTAGAATATATATATAGATACAATTTAATTATCAATTGTTGTAGACAACTTGAACCTAAAATTTGTTGGCTGAAAGAAAAACCAATAAAATTTTCTCCAAAAACCTTCGTTTTCTTTCTTTCTATAGCTTCTCCTTGACCTGTAGGATTTCTCTATTTTTTTAAAAATAAAAATAATAATCATTCCATTTATGTAAAAGTCTTTGCTCCTATAATCTATCCTTATAAGGGTTTTGTCATATCATATTCTACATATATATGTGTAAGTTTTGTTTATTTTTGTTGTTGTCTTCAGTTTCTTAAGTTTTTCTATAAATTCGAATCTTATATGTCTAAATCACTACTACGAGAACTATTTTCCACGTTGTTTATAAGGCGACATGGTAGAAAAATCACATCGCTCCATAAGTGACGTGAAAACAGGTGACGTAGTAGGTCTCCGTAATACCACGTCGCTTTGTAATTCTAGTCACCTAATTAGACTATCAAAGATGCAAAGTTAACATAAATAGGATAGTAGTGTGAGTCATCCATCATAATACATACTCCATATACTCATCGGCCTATTCCTCTCGGACTTCGTTGATCTCGTCCATAGTGTATATGTCTTTTACGGCACTACAAATTTAAATGTGCATAAGTTAGATTGGAATCATGTATTGATAATTAGTATACTTATACAATAAAGATAAGTGTTAAGTTAAAAAGTTATACCAAAGTAGTAATGTACTCATATGGGTTAGCGTCTATGACCATTTCTCTCATCATGCGCATCACATAGAAACTACACTCTACATTATTTGGTTGGTATGGACATTACAATTCCAATTAAGTTTTCAATTAATCCAATAATATAAATTAATAAAATTTAAATTATACCTTAACCGACTCCCAATCAGGATTATTTTTCTTACCACGTCTCTCAATTAATATGTTAAATAATCGAAAGGCTCTATAAAACAAAAGCATGTTAAAGCATGTCAACTATACAAACAAAATTGTATTAAATATTGTTATTAATTTTAAATAGTTTTGATCATACTTACAGTTTAATGAGAGTTCTTGCATCTTTTCGAGGAAGATGTTCGAGTGGATCCAAAAAGTATTCACTTTATAAACCATGTTGATTACTAGTAACATTCAATATCTTCTATAAAATAATATAATCAAACACGCATATATAGTACATATATCCCAATAACTAGCAAAAATTTTAAAGAGGAGAATTACTCCGTGTTATATGGTACTACTAACAATGTATAATTCATCCTAAGAGTCAAGTAATTTGTGATTGTTCTTGCCCGATTCTCATCGTTGCCATCTCTAATAGTTGATATAAGAAAATGTTCAATAAAAGCTATGATATGTGCACGCTCATATTATATAAGCTTCTCATATAATATCCTAAAATAACATACAACATATTTAATACAAAACATTAAGATGTGAAACAAACAAATAATAAAAATAAAGATATGAAAACTTACTTGATGTAAAATATGATGCAAGGAGAACCAATCTCGACAAAGTTGGTTACATGTGATATGTCCTCCTTAATCAAATATGAGAATTATTTAGGAATTCCACACATCTCGTTGTCGAAAGTGATATGAAATGAGAAGTTATCATCTTTCTTCATCACATATTTGTACAAACTCTTCAAGCTTCCCAGAACATTAGGAAGAACATCAATCTTGTGTTATATGAGGATGAATGTCTGGACTTTTCCTGTTGTAGTTGAGTAATAGGCGGCTCTGGTTCATTTTATACTTTTTTCTTTTTCCCTTTGTCCTTTTGTAAGGGTAATTGAGATCAAAATATTTACTTAAATTAAATAAGAATGATTGTTTAATTGTCAAAGTAATAAGTGTTAGTCTTTATATCTCAGATTCACCTACAATGAGTATCAATTCTTTAGGCCATGCGATTAATCCCACAGCTTCTGCTATTGTATCATCACATTGGCCACTAAAATAGGCAATGAAGCTTCATGGATGTGTGCTTCGACAATAGATACACTGTAATTTCCCTCACTTAATGGTACTCCGTACTCTATGAATCATAGGCCCTTTTGTTTAAATGATGTAACCCGATGCAAAAATATCTAGTGCTAGGTCAACTAACTTGCATCAAATATCGTAAAATGTAAATCAAGTACGTGAATTTCATAATATATTTTAAATTAACTCAGACGCAAAAGTTATGAAACTAAGATATTACCTCAGAAGTTCCCACTAGATATCAATATCATTACCAGGTTATTTATCTCCCGATATTAGTAACATTAATATTTTAAATCTCATTTTCATACACAAACAAGGAGGAAGATTATAAATAGTAAGAATGACCGGGCAACAACTATAACTAGAATTTAGTGAACTATGAAGATTAATGCTATTCGCTAAAAGACCAAGACGAAAGTTTCTAGGATCTTCTCTAATTTTTGACCATATTTCATCCACACTCTTCCAAGCTAGTGAATCTGTGGGATGCCAAGCTTTCCATATTTTATTCTTCTTTCCTCATACTATATTAATTATTTTACATGATCAGGATTCTGGAATAAACGTTTAAATCTTGGTATTGGAGGAATATACTATAAGACTTTAGCTGGCTCTTCTTTACTATTCTTTTTGTTTTTCCATCTTAAATATTGGCATTTAGGACAAGCTTTAACTTCAGCATACTCTTTTCAATACAAAATGCAATCATTTGGACATATATGTATCTTTTTGTACTCTATGCCTAAGGCATACAATGATTTTTTTGTATCATACGTAGAGGAAGGAATGTTATTACTGTCTGGAAGGATTTCTCTAATAAATTTAAGTAACTGGGATAAACTAGAGTCATTCCAACTGTTCTTAGCTTTCAAATTGAAAATTCTAACTAAGAATGACAATTTTGTGAATTTTAAATTAGGAAAAAGAAGGCTTTCAACATTTTCTAGTAATTTTACAAATTCCTCTGGATGATCAATAAAACATTCTTCGGCATCATTAACCATATCATCTAAGTGATCATCTTCCAAATCCATAAAAATATCTTCCATACGAGATCTTTTGTGAGAAACATATTCACTCTGTGATTTTTCTCCGTGCTATATCCACTTTGTATAGGACATATCCATCCTATTCATACACAAATATCCTCTTATATCACCAGGTATAATTTTTTTCATATTACCATACTTGATACATGGACATGGCATCATATTAGGATCAAAACCATTTTTAATAGCAAATTTTAAAAAAGCTTCAACTCCTTCCTCATACTCTTTTATCAATCTATTCTTTTACATCCAATTTCTATCCATCTTAGCTAAATTTCTAAAAATAATTCGACAAATTCTCCTCTTATAAATGGACTAACCCTTCTTACAAATAAACACCAATATAACCAATCTAAACACCATAATCAATTCAAGCTCATATATCATCATTTCTCATTCATTTTCGATGTCAACATATTAACATAATCATACAAACATATTTACTATATTTAAGGTACTAGTATTTTATACAAATTTTTATCCACTAACCAAGCACCTAATTGATATAACTGTCTCTGATTTAATAACAATCAAGCATATTATAATTGCATTAACCATGTTCAAGAGTTTCAACTCAAAAATCATCAAAATCATATACTAACTAAAAATCTATTACATATTCTACTAATTAAGTGTCAAAAGTTCATATTAATCTCTAAATGAACAATACTCTATGATAATATAATCAAATTCATCACTAAAATTATATTAATTATATTATAAAATATTATATACATTACACATTACCATAAATTATAACCTAATATATATAAAATTTGTTTGATATACATTGTACAAACTCCTCTCATATAATAATTACTAGTATAAAAGAACTAATTTAAAAACTAAAATTATCATTCAAACTAACTAAAAAAATAAATTTAAATAATTCGGAAAAAATATAGAAAAAAATTCAGAAAAATACCTAAATTGCTCAAAATAGCTTGTGTGGAGCAAAAATTGAAGGAGAATCTACAGTACCCGATCAAGAACGAACCTAATATACATAAAAAAAAAAAATCACATATTGTTCGGATTTTACAGCGGTAAGCCAAGAAAATTTAAAATCTTTCTAGAATAAAATATAACTACAAACACTTACAGACCAAAAAAGATAATCCAAAAGAAGTGTTAGACTCGTCAAAAAGAAGAAAAGGCAACAAAAATCATGAAATTTGGGGGGTGATTTAGTCAGAAAATCGAAAGTGGGCCAACAGAGGTGATTTTTCCTGCTCTTAGGTCTGCTTGGAGATGAAGAAGAAGACTGCTGGGGCTGAGATTGGCCCCAGCTTTTAAGCAGCTACCACATCGCTTCTTGAAGGAGCGACATGGTACATGTCAAAACGACATTCCACGTCACTCCTAGCAGAAGCGACGTGGTATATCATTACGCCACGTCGCCTATTTGAAAAGTGTTGTGGTATTGTCATATACCATGTCATTTTCTCCTATGCGACATAGCATATAAACCGTGTTGTTTTTCCCAATAAACAACGTGATTCGAGCGAAATTAAATGTCATTTTTCTAGTAGTGAATCTAGGAGAATTTATGTTATTGTCAAAGATCAATATCTTGGAAGGTCCATCATAATATCAATAAAAATAACCAAGTGTGGTGGTAGAGGGTGATTGGAAAGAGCCGTTGGAGCTCGAATTATGTCCTTGAATTAGTGTACATGTGACTTATACGTCTCGTTCACAACTATTTTGGCGTCAACCATAGTTGGATTGATTACTTGTTATTATAGTACAATTTTGTAATATTTTATTGGTTATTGGAATGAAAGACAGTATTTTATTTGAAAAAAAAATGAAAATTCTTAGTTTGAAAGTCTGAGCGCCTGCTACATGTTCACAATATTTGTCACTAAGTTGATGATATTTTTATCCGACATACTCCATAGAGCGATTATGGGTTCAAATTTAAAGAATTTATACAATATAAAGGAAAAACTAAATCGTCCATATATGAGTTTCCTAACTATAGCTAGACCTTTTTCCAACCAGCAATCGTGTACTACTAGTCCTTAATTTTTCTTTTCTTAGGTATTTATGACCTTTTCTGTGGCCCTGTTCTTTCTGTTTTGTCTTAAATGAAATCCTCTTTCAGCAAAAAAAAAAAAAAAAAGAAACTATAGCTAGACCGATCGAGAAAAAAAAATGGACGACTGAACTTTCTGCTAGCTAGCAAGCTTTGGATTGTGCCACATTATTAAGAAATTTGTCGGGGTAAAAATAAATGTGATGGTAATGATTCAAAACTCCACTTTCTTTCCCTTTATTTGTTCTGATTTCTTAATCTTATTATTATTGGCATAATTGGTATTATTATTCTGAAGGGGACATATAAACCAAAAGGCAATCATGGTCTATTTTGCTGCTTACATTTATTCTTTATTTTCATTTATTTCCTTCCTAACTTAGCAATCAACACTCCTAAAAAGAGGCACACCCATATTTAAAGAAGACATCTAAATTGTAATTATTAGTCATCACACACCTTGAGCAACAAACACTAATGCCACAGTATGCATAAATTTTTGTGCCAGAACAGTTGACATTTCAAGTCAACAGTCAAATAGTTTAATTAAAAAGGTTATTTTCTGCATAAAATAATTAGAGGGCAGGTGGTTTTCGTTTATTATATCCGATCGATCGTAAATCATTATTTCTAGAAACAGAAATTGGAAAAAAAAAAAAAAA
Organism: Trema orientale; assembly: GCA_002914845.1. Lineage (NCBI taxonomy): Eukaryota > Viridiplantae > Streptophyta > Magnoliopsida > Rosales > Cannabaceae > Trema > Trema orientale. Next base: position 544,668 of record JXTC01000061.1, read on the forward strand.
ACACTAATGATCATGAGATCTTGGATGTTATGAGTAGGACCTTACAGGGAGTCTATGTTTTTTTTTTTTTAATAATAATTTTTGCTTGCTAAGTTAATGTGCGCAAGCTTGTCCAATTTAATTCAAGTACCTAATTCTTATCATAGTCATTCATCTTATTAATATTGTAACTTGATGATCCTTAGGGTTAATCATGGTCATTAAATACCACACAGCTGATGATTATTCAAACTAACATTTACCACTACTATTTTTTTTTTTGCCAGAGGTAATTATGATCTCACATTGAGGTCATCCATATAATATTGTTTCTCTTACATAATATTTTCACGAATTTTGCTATATATATAAGCATGACTACAGATGAATATTACTCGTTATTTATTGTGTCTTAAGTGTATAGACAATTATCTAGGGCCACTTATTTTATAAATTAATATGATTAAAAAGATGATATAAATTTAGTCTAATTGATGACATATACTTTTTAAGGTTATTTTCAAACATATAAAACATATAACATGAAATATAGGTGCAATTTAGATTTGTTGACGGAGTAACGCTAGAGACACTGATATCTTACATTTAAAAGTAATACCACATGAGGTAGCATTCATTTTAATCACTTCTTTTCTGAAAATGTGATCATACCATTTAAAATTATGTAGTTAAAAATGATGCCACATCATTGGTATAAGTTTTTTGTACAAAATTTTGGTATTCCAACCTTTATTTTCTGTTGATGACACTCATTTGAAAAATCTAATAAATCGTACTTAGTCAAATTTCCCTTAACTAATTAATTAAGTCTTTTTTCCCTATGGGTTTTGTGCTTTATATTAATATTTCTTTTAACAATTACCGGTTTGGGGCTAGCTCTGATTACGTAAATCGTGTTTTAAGTTTAAAAATAATCTAAATTATGATTAGTGAAATTAAGAACAAAAACAAAACAAAACAAAAAAAAAAGAATTTTCATAATTAATTTAGAAGAAGACAAGGAAAAAGATTGTCTAGTCACTATGAGAATTAGGTAGGATACCAAGAATGAAAATGAGTGATACAACAACAAAGGTGATGAAAGGTTTGGGTGGCTGTATATATGAGATTGGCCATGGTGTTCTCTTTCCGGAAAACAATCAAATAAAGCTATATAACTCTTCTTGTATAATTTTTCCATCACGTGCTCATATTTTTAGGTCCTCCATGAATTTTAATCATGCTCTATAGACAGTGACATTGTAATTAATATTCAGCAAAGATCAATCCCCGCTTGCCATGTGTTAATGCGCATGTACTTACAAACTGAATTTCAACTGAAAATTCTCCCTTTTTTAATATTTGGGTTGACACTTTCCCCACACACACACACACACACACATATATATATATATATATCCCGGAGATATTTTTATGGTTCAGTTTGTAATTTTGACGGTCCAATGTGTATATCAGCAATCGAACAAGTCAAGTACTCTGATTGGTCACCATTCAAATTAACTTATAATTTGAAGTAAGCTAAAAATTTATTTGTCATTTGCAAATTGCAAGACTGAATCATACCACGCGTTCTTTTTCTTTTATTTTTTTATTTTTTTTGTGGGTGTGGTGGGGGTCTAAATTAACTTCAAATCTAAAGCTAGATACCCTGAACACATCCATATTGTGAACATGCAGCATTGAAGAATTTGATGTACATTGATCTTATATTGTTAATGAATCACAAATATATGAGTGGATCAAACACACAGAAAATTTAAGGCACACAAATGAACTTTCTTAGGGCTAGGGGCGCTTTTACACTATACTCTATACATTAGTTCTTCTAAGTGATTTATCTAAGCAATATTATTAGTACTCCATAGTTGCCTTGAATTTTAATGACTAATAGATGCTATAGAGTTTCTGGTTCTTCAAGGAATATACGTACTTCAGGCTCTCATTTATGAGTTTAGTCCAAAGTATTATTAGTTGTTATGTTTAGTTAATTAATTCCTTTTCCTGTGATAGTCCTTAGTAGTCAATCTAATGAAAGTCAAAGTAATTAGCATTAACTATCTTTATACCGAGTAAAAGTATTTTGGTCAGCAAAATAGACACCATCGATTGGCCAATAGACGACAAAGACTATTTGCCCGCGTGTAATTGTCTTTTTGAAAGTAGAATGGTAAACCGTCGTCTTCCTTGATGTATACCAATTGGTGATCTGTATATGTGAACATATCTCTGTACAAGATATTTGGGTCCAAAGTGTATGGCCTACTTGTTTTATATCATATATACACATTTATAATTTTGTATATTTCATAGATATTGCTCAACCTTTACTCAATACCTTTTGTAGTTGTAAAAATAGTCTTCGGAAAACATTTTGTTCAAAAAGCATAAACTTCCCAAACTGCTTCACTCAATAAAGTAAAAAAAGAACATTTTTTTTTTCTTTTGCGGGGAGGAGATCTATAGGATAGAGCACCTTATTAAATAGAGCTGTTTTCTAAACTTGGAGATAAAGAAAAAAAAATACTGGATTAACTATTTAACAACATAATATTGTAGGAATGGATAAATCTTAAAGTATGGCTTTTCTGCAATTTTATCATGTTCTTTAGTCTGCACAATTATAAGTTCACATTTAAAATCTTTGCAAAAATCTACGATTTGTGTCCAAATTGACTAAAAATTGTATTAAATGCATAATCTAAATTGAGAATATTTTATTTCTGCTGATAAATAATTAAAATATATTGAAAATAACTTAAAAATCAGCATAAATCATCAAATTTATGCAAAAAAATAAAAATTTGTAAAAATTTCAAATATAGTGATATAATTTTGCACAACTCAAAAAATATGGTTAAGACTGTAAAAAAAATTATACTTCAAAGTATTTTTTTGCCATTAATCCTAGTAGGAAATAGGATAAGATTCTAGAGTAATATGATCCTAGTAGGGAATAGGATAAGATTCTAGAGTAATATAAGGACAACAACTTAGCTAAGCCCCCTTTAAAAAAAAAAAAAAAAAGGGAAAAGAAAAAAAAATTGAATAGGAACTTTTTGAGGAGTTGCCCATACTTGGTGAAACGTGGGGAACCGATACAATAATGTGTCTTTATCAGCAATGATAAAAGGACCCCACAATTAGTTGGGTCAGCTCCGCACTTGCTCTGATTTAACTTCTGCTAATCCCATCCCAAGAAGCTTTATTTATGATCATTGATCTAGATACCAACAAAAAGAAATTCATATTTAAGAAGCTTTAGTTAATTTCTTTTGTTAATTGTATGAGGTTCCCTTCACATTATTTGTATACAAAGTTCCCTTCACATTATTTGTGTACGACTACTTAGTGTAGCTAATTGACTAGTCCTACAAATGCAACTTTGTTTTTTCTTTCATTTTATGGCTTTTAACAAAATATATAACTTTATAAGAATATTGCTACCCAAAACCAAAAACTTAAGTTTATTATCGTAATTATTGCTTATTATAAATATATTAATTGAATGATTGATACACGATTCTTCTAAACAAAACTAGCCAATTTGGTAGTTTATTCACACGATTTTGTTATATGCGGCCCTAGAAAAATTTTTTTTCACTAGGTTTATGCTTCTAGAATTACTAAGAGTACACTAGCGCATGTAAATATGAATTACTAAGTTGCATTAACTAAGAATTATTTCAATTACGTGGTATAATTAAAGCGTAAAAAAGTTACAACTTTCTCGAGCTCCTTAATTATAACTAGAATTCAATGCCTCATTACTATTAAAATCTTTCAAACAATAGCATATATTTGCCCTTGTTCATTTTTGAAATCATAAATTTACTAGAAAAAACAAATCAAGTATTAATGGCAATTTGGTTTGTGTACAGTGTACACTAGTTTTGCTAAGTACTGGCCACGCTTGCATGGTGGGGACCATGATGACACTTGGATCCTGTGTGAGAGTGAGACTTTGGCTTCACTTCTCTACTTCGTAACAAATTAAACAATCAAATCAACTTAAAACCCATTTCAAAAAAAAAAAAAAAAAAAAAAAAAAAAAACTTAAAACCACCCATAATGTGTTTGTTTATTTATTTTAACGTTTTTTTTTTTTTTTTTTTATATCATAAGCTTTACCTTAAAGGCCCTAAAAACCAAAGGAAAAGACGGAACCGGCCCGAGACTACGGACAAAAGGTGATGTGAGCGTGTGTGGTGGGGGCTGCCTTAACTTATCGGCACACAAAATAACTACCAATCAGATCTGTACACTTGTCAGTAGGACAAGGCATAAGCTTCTCTGGCAAAAAAGAAAGAGGCAGCTGTGGGCCCGGTCTATAGGCCTAGAAAGGGATAACACTGTAGGGCCCACATCCACGAACGGGCCTGCGCCCCCTTTTTCACCCTTAAGGGCAAAAGTTGTGAATTGTGATGAGTATTATTCATATATCACATTAAAATGTCTTTTACTTTTTTTTTTCGCTTTATTTTTATATTTTTAAATTAAATAATTTGGTATGAGAAGTAAATTTATTAATTAAAATTTATTAGGATAAAGGAATTTAATAATATATATTTTTTACTTAAGAGCTCTAAATTGGATTATTTATGCAAATACTCTTGAATTGTGAACCTAATGATAATGGACCAGCCCACGCCGGACTACCAGCCGCCACATACCGAGTCCAGGTGGGTCCCACACTCCACCACTAGGGGCACAGAACACACACGCGCTGACATGTCCTGGCTCCACTCGGCTCTCACCTGACTTAGCGGCTCGGTGGCTCAACAGGGTCTAGGCCCGAGCTGATTTGGGCCATGGTAATTCTTCTATATATAATCCTTGTATTTGGAGAAGTGTCGCTATCGTATTGTCCCGGGTCGGTTTGTGGGGCCCAACTCTTGAAAAGCTTAGGGAACAGAATAAAATATGAGAATGGAAATTAAAATTTAAAAAAAAAAAGGGAATTTAATACATATAATGCGGACCAACCAACCAGAGCCCGCGTGCAATTTCTGGTGAAGGGCTAAGGATAATATTTAATTTTGATCAAACCTTAAAAAGAGTTTGCTCAGAGTTGTCGCCTTAATTTATTTGCACTTTTTGGAGCTGACTTACTTTATTATTATTTGATATAAGTAATTATTGAAATGAGGCTGAAGCTTGTATATGTATAGGGGTATATATATATAAATTGGATTAGCAACCTATATATATAGGGCATCAATCCAATAGCTATTTTTTTTTTTTTACCTATGCATAGGTATCAATTTGGCCAATAAAAATTTATCTTGCACATTTTTTTATGAATAATGCTATAGGACACCAGTGGTGCCCAGCATCACAGTGATGTGTTAGTCTGTCACTGGCTAATCATAATTATAATTTAAGTGGGGTCCATGTGGGACCCAGTTTATTAATTAAATCATCCAGTGACAAACAGACATGTCACTGTGGTGTTGGGCACCACTGGTGCTCTATAGCATTGCTCTTTTTTTATTCTAAAAAATAAGAGAGAGAAATAGCATTAATGATTCACGTCTTTTCATGTATCTCATTATAGCCGTTGGATCACTATTAGATGATGATCCAACGGTTAAAAAAAAATACCTACACATAGGTAAAAAAAAAAAAAAAAAACCTACCGGATTGGCAACCATATATATTTATTCTTTGATATAAGTAATTACTAAAGTAAGGGTGAAGCTTGTATATGTATAGGGGTATATATATGGGCACCAATCCAGTAGGTTTTTTTTTTTTTTACCTATGCATAGGTATCAATTTGGCCAATAAAAATTTAGCGTGCATATTTTTTTATAGTAAAAAGTAAGGGGCGCGTCTAAAGTAGGGGCGCCCTTACGTAGGGCCCTGTCTATTCACCGTTGGATGGGAATCTGTATATAAATAGATTCTCCACAGATTCCCGTTATTCCCTACAGATTCCCATCCAACGATAATTAAGGCATGACCCTACGTAGGGACGCCCCTACCGTAGCCATCCCCAAAAGTAAGAGAGAGAAAGAGTATTAATGATGCACGTCTTTTCATCCACTTCATTGTAGCCGTTGGATCACCATTAGATGATGATCCAATGGCTAAAAAAAAAATACTTACTGAATTGGCAACCTATATATATTTGCATATATATTTTATATGGGACTTGTGGTGCAACATTTTTGGGACCATGGCTTGGTGGTGGCTAATGAGTAATGATACGGCCTAATTTAGAACGGGGTGTATAGTCAATTTTGATAAGGCACACGTACGACATGTTAATGGTTTAGGGTACTAGCTTTTTGCTAATACACAGAATGGTTATTCGTTTACGGTACTTTTCTACTCATCAGATCACGCGCTTCTTCCTTTTATTTATTTATTTATGTATATATTGAGGATGAAGTTAAGTAGGTTTAGCCTTAAAAAAACTTAATTAGAAGAGGTATTAATTTATCCCCACTTTGTTTTATGTTTATGTTGTATAATAAGTTTTAATGGGAAAGAATGAGGCTTAGCGGTAGCCAGACACTAGATTGTAATTGATAATGTTTTCACTAAGACCTTATGATTTATATGACATTACAGTACGTATTTGCACCATAAGTATCCTTTAAGCATTGGTCGCAAATATAGTCTGAGTAGTTATAACCACAACCACACCCTCCAGTAAGTGTTAAGGTTTAAGGTTCGATTTCTCCACGCTATATCAATACCCAAGAAATTAATTAACATGGTTATATCTTGAGTGTAATTAAGCCGTTTCGGTAATTAAAAGAGTTACTAGAGTATTTGGTGCAAATATTTGTTACTTTAACAGTTTAACTTAATTACTTCATAATATAGTTGGTGCAAATTTATTTTTCATACTTAAAGATATATATGAAGTTAACTAGTTTTTAGAAAGTAGTTTAAAGAACTCATGAAGTTTGATTCCAATATAATCTTATATAGTTTCAAAAAAACATGTATATATTTATGTACGTAAATATATATTCATATATTTGAAAAGAAAAACGAATCTATATATATGATGAACCTTACTAATTATTCTCCAATATTAATATTTACTTTTGTAGCTAGCTAGAGGGGATTTTAAGTCACTGCACATAAAAAATTTGTGAGGACGTGAAAATCACTCGCGGTAGATTCAAATGGAAATAAATCTATATCCTAGTGAAAAACAAAGCTATGAGAAAAAGAGATTGAAGTGCAAGGTGTGTTGTAACACTTTTGGCATGAGAATGTGTATATGTCCATGACCTCAGGGCCAGGGGTGAGGTCATATTATAGGGTTCCACCACCAAATTAAAAATATCATCCATTGTTTAACAATATTTCGTCATCATCATACATGGTATTTACCTCATATATATCTTTAATTATTAAACCTTGTGTCTTTTACCTTGTGTCCTTTACTTAATTAAAACTTATGTCCTTTAGTTAATTAATTAGGTCCCTCCAAAACTCTTTAATAAGAACGTACCCCAACTCATGCTAGCCGTCAGATCTCTTAATATAATCTCACTCATATATATATATATATAATATCATCACCACCACCTTCTTTATCTCTCTCTCTCTATTTCTCCGGTAACCCTATTAATCTTGGTCTCCATCAGTTGCTGGTGGGGGTTGCTGCTGCCCTTGTTATTTCTCTTATATATTATATTTCTCTCAAGAAAAAACTTGTTTGAGTCATTTTAGCTATAGAGAGCGCCCTCCCCTTTTTCTCGCGCAAAGCTTTTGCAGCAATCAAGCTCTATCCCACTCTGAAGATAAGGAGAGAGAAAGACTTGATATACATATATTTATGAGAGAGATGGATTATTAGGGCATTTGTGTGTGAGAGAGTAATATATGCACTTTTTTTTCTTTTTTTTTTTGGGGGGGGTGGGGATTTGTTTGCTTCCTTCCTATTTTAACTCTTTCTCTTCTCCATTTTCCCATTCTTGAACCTTTTTCTTTCTCCTTTCCCATTCACTTTTCCTTTACTTTCCTTTCCTTTCCATATGACCTCCTCGGGATCTGATCTCTCTCCTCTCGAAAACTACTTGACGGGGGTATATGGTACAACATAGTGTTGAGTTTGAAGGGGCTAATATTTGATCAGTTCAATTCCCGAGGGGATCTCTTTTGGTGTTTTCTCCTTTTCTTCCATTTTCTTTATTGTTTGTTTGTGTGTTTCTTTGTCTACTTTTTTGTCTGCTTCGGTGGACTTTTGGTAGAAAAAAGAAAAAACAAAATAGTTGAAAAAGAAGAGAGAAGTGAGTACGAAAAAAGCCATTATAAGCTTAATTAAAAGGTGTTTTTTCTCTAAGGTGAATATACATTCAAGCTTCGGTTCAACCAGATCTGAGGAAACTAAGCTAGCTAGAGAATTTTAGCTTGGATAAAGCTGTCCGTACAGTGCAAAGGTTATTAATCTTCAAGGTTGTGTGTTATTTCCACCTTTTCTCTTCTTCTTCTTCTATTTTCTTCTTCTTTCTCATCTCTTTATTTAGCTAGATTCTTTCTTAGTTTTGATCCTATTCATGGCTTATTCAAGTGAATATTTTCGAATGATCATTGAGTTCCTCAAGTGGAGGATACTTTTGTTGCACGTTAAGCAATGAATATAATTACGTTTAATGTTGAGTCATAAAGAAAGAAGGGTATGTCATGATTTTGGAAATGATGATATATTTTTCTATACCTCAACGTTTTGTAGTCATGAAATTCATGAATGTTTTTCTTTGATCTGTATGTTGAGTTCTGATATTGTTGGTTTTCAGTGAGATAAATTTTGAGTTTATAATTACCAGTAAGCTGGATATATCAGACAACATTAATCCATGTCCACGAACATATATATATATTCATCGTTTTGGTTTACTTTTTAGCTCTATTTTGATTTTTCCGGGCAATATTATGTTTTAATTTGTATTGTAATGGGAAAGTACTTTATAGTTTTGACAATTTTATATGAAAGTTCTGATAAAAATCATTCATGAAATATATTGTATACGTTAATGCATTAAGATGCTTCTCCTTTTCCTGATTCTTTAGATGTTAATAATCTTGGATCTCACTTGATACTATCATGAATTCCATGGAGTACATAGATAACACTAGTGTTGATAGATGAGCATAATAATGAATCGTTTATCTCAAATGCCAAATCATCTAGTGGAAGAAAAGCAACATCATTTATAGCTTCCCCTAACATGGAACTTTACTTTCTTCTTGGTCGTAAACATGATTATTATGTATCATTCTTTGTTCTTGATTGTTGTTGAATCTATTAAATGGAAGATATATTGTACCCCATTACTCAACAATTCATATATCATGAGGATCATATAGACAAAGTGCCATCTTTCTATAATCATATGTATAATTAATTATGATTTGATTTCGATTTAGAGAATTATGGTTTTGATTTAGTCCTTTTTTTTGTGATTTAGTCACATATTTTACATCAAAGTACATGAAATTTAATTCTCTAATATTCACTCTCTATTTTTCATTTTTTTTAATTGTTGGGAGGATAATACCCTTAATATGTAGTCTTCATTTCATATATGCCAGGAGTTAAAGTACAAGCATAACAAATTCTATCCGGGGCGTATTCATGATTTTAAATCTATTCCGATCCATGGCCAAAAAAAAAACTTATTATTCCATCCATGCAAAATTATTAATTTATAATAATGACTTTTTTTTGCTTGGATATTTATATGATTAATTTATAGGAATAATTATTTTTTTGGCTTGGATATTTATTTAAGTATTCAACAAATGTTATTTATAATTATTAATTTCTTTTGTGTATATGAGTAGTCCAAGGAGGCATTTAAGAAGGTGTAATTGTTTCTCAAAACAATACATCTATGTACATGTGTGTATTATAAATGCTGATATTTTTTGTCAATTTTTTCTTTGAATTTGCATTTTATTTTATCAATATATATATGATGCTTAATTTCCGTTATACTTGATGCTTTAATAAATTATTTGACATGCTATGTTTATATACTTACATACTTATTAACAGTATATAATTAAGAAAATTAATTACGTATAATTATATTATTCGTGACAATTAACAAAGTATTCAAATTTCAATACTAGAAGGGGGGCAAAAAAAAGAAAAGGGAAAGATTGTACTAATATATCACGAGCTTACACACACACAAGTATATATACATATATTTAGGAGCTTATGAATCACATTTAATTATTACTTAAGTTAGACTTGCATGTACGTTATTTTCACAGGAGAAAGATTAATTTAATTTGCTAAGGATTTTGAAATGATTAGTCAATTGAGACCTGATCATTTAAGTGAATAAGAGATTCTTTACTCAAGATCCCATAATTTCTTTTAAAAAAATATTCTTTTGATCAATATATATGGAACTATAAGCCAAAATTTCTTTTTGGCTTAATTGCTGATAAGTGTGTCATTAGGCCCAGATTTGAACAAATTATTGCTAAGTGTGTAGAGTTTATAGTCAAACATAGGTCATATATGCCTTTGGCTGTTCCTTAATGCTTCTGACAAGACCGACCTTCTTTAGGAATTGAATGCAAATTATATATATATATATAATATTTATGCATCTTCTCATATTTGTTTTCCAAATATATATACATTTAAAAAAATAATTAACTGATTATCTCTAAAAACTGTTATTGTTTAATTTTTACTACTAATTATTGCCTGCATATTCTACTTAATATATAGTAGTTAATTTTAATTGTGCGACTTCATTGCTAATGACTTTTGAATTAATTGATAAACTATTGTTTTCTCCGATTATTATATCCTAGCTTCTATATAGATACATATATAAGACTAAAAAGACTTTGACGTAGTAAAACTGTAAATAGTGCATGACTTCGGTCAAGAAAAATGAAAACCAGGAAGGACAACGATATCGATTGATTAGGCAAAGTCGATGTGAGATGGGTTCAGTTATTATTTATGACAACCATTTTGGGTCGGTAAAATTGCACACTAATGTATTCTTGATGCATAATTAAGTATGTTATTCTTCTCTCATAACATTATAGTAATTCATAATTAAGTTATTTTGGTCACATTGATTATGTACATTATGTACTAATTTAATTTGTTCTTTACAGCCCTACATATTAGAGATGAAATTCTTACGTATAATAAAAGCATGGCGTTTTTAAATGCAGGTTAAAAATCCTTAAATTTGGGAGAGTACTATGAATACTTTTACACATGTGCCGCCGGGTTTCAGATTCCATCCCACAGATGAGGAACTCGTTGATTACTACCTCAGAAAAAAGATTGCTTCGAAAAGAATAGATCTCGATGTCATCAAAGATGTTGATCTTTATAAGATTGAGCCCTGGGATCTTCAAGGTTACGTCAAATCTCTAATTTCGTTTCATTTTTATATATCTTAAAAAATTATAGTAAATATTTTTAAAGGTAATTATAAACTTATTTATGTGTGTATTTTTGTATATATATTGATGATTTTTCATGTTTGAGCAGAACTGTGCAAAATAGGAAGTGACGAGCAAAATGAATGGTACTTTTTTAGTCACAAAGATAAAAAGTACCCAACTGGAACTCGCACAAACAGAGCTACAAAAGCAGGTTTCTGGAAAGCTACAGGAAGAGACAAGGCCATTTACTCGAGGCATAGCCTTGTTGGCATGAGAAAGACTTTGGTGTTTTATAAAGGCAGAGCTCCTAATGGACAAAAGTCAGATTGGATCATGCATGAGTATAGACTAGAAACCAACGAGAATGGAAGTACTCCTCAGGCAAGTCATTATTTCATTAATTTATAACTTCCATACATGGATATATAATACATATATATATATATAATTGTGACATATATAAGTACGTACATGCATGAGGTAAACATCTATATCTTAGATAGACAGCATCCCTACTTGTGTGCTACAAAATCTAATCACTTGAATTTTTGCATTTTTACATATGTAGTTTTTAGCTAGTATTTCAAATCATCTCTAACTACTACCATAGTGTATCCATATGTTTAAGTTATTCTAAAAAATTTAAAAATTAGGAGAGAAAGTTATGATACTAACTAGATGACAAGATATGAATTCACAGGCGCCTGAGACTAGGATTTATTTATAGCACCACAATTAAACATCAACAATCATATTAGGCTCTACCTCAGTAATTAAGTAGTACGTACTATATTGAAGAACACATTATATCATTACTAATAAAACCTAATTACATGATACACCACCTGCAGGAAGAAGGATGGGTTGTGTGTAGGGTGTTTAAGAAGCGGATGACGACAGTGCGAAAAGTTGGCGACTACGATTCGCCGCCATGTTGGTACGATGACCAGGTCTCTTTCATGCCGGAACTCGATTCCCCAAGGCGAATTTCTCATCACCACCCGGCTGCGGCTTTCACACCATACCACCACCTTCACTACACCAATTGCAAGCAAGAGCTGGAGCTGCAGTTCAACATGGTGCCTGCAGCAGTTGCCGCAACCGCAGCTGATCCTTTCTTCCAGCTTCCCCAATTGGAGAGCCCCAAAGTCCCTTTTTCGGGCAGTAGTACTGCTTTGCAGTCCTCCACACTGACCCAAGAAGATCATCATCAAATAGGCAATAATAACAGCATTAATATTAATCAACACAATCTGATGAGTAACTCAGTACTTTTTAGCAATGAACAAGCAGTTGATCAAGTCACAGACTGGAGAGTCCTTGACAAGTTTGTTGCTTCCCAGCTCAGCCATGATGATCAGGATACTTCTAAGGAAACTAGTGATCATTATTCCAATGCTGCCTTTCATGCGGCTCATCAACACATGAACAATTTGCTGGCCAATGATCAGCATCTGCAGCCCAAGAGGCCCGAAATCGCGCAGGATTACGCGTCCACGTCGACCTCCGCCAGTTGCCAGATTGATCTGTGGAAGTGAAGATTAATAATACACACATAAATATTAATACAGTATAATTAGTTGATATATTGATACATATACTAGTTAATCATAGGAGTTACAGTAAAGGGAAAGAAAAAGAAGTACTATTAATGATCATATATATCCCTGTACATAATAAGAATGGAATCGTATTAAGTACGTATTGCATTAGCAATTGGACTTTTTGTGCCCTTGCATTGTGTAATATTGATTAATATACTAGAGGACTAGTAATTAGAGATCAATATTATATGCTACAGAATAAGGTTGGTAATTATATATAGGCGGACTACTTTGTGGCCTATATATCAATTTGAGCGCTTTGTTGAATATACTTCTTCTGCCTCTATTGCAGATAAATTTTCGTATGTAACCCTTATGTCCGTATATAGATATCATTGTTTGTTTTACATGGATTAGTGGCAATAGCATATATATAGTTTGTATAAGGAATTCTGTTGTTTTATATTTTAAAAGGTAGATGACTTTGTTTATGGAATTTCAGATATACAGAAAACTATCTTGATGACGTGTTCCATTGTCCAGAAATTGTACTTTGAGAAAGTTGCAATGACTTTAAATGAAACTGAATGCATAGTACTACTCTTAGTAAGGAAATCTTTGAAACTGGAAGTTACGGGTTTGTTGACTTGATTTGACTCATATTGTGCCATATATACATTCAAATATATGGCTTGAAGATATTGTATATGTTAATGTAAATTTGGTACTTGTAGAAGGGTCCATTGTTTTGGACAGTAGTGGTCGTACTTAAGTTGTTTTAAGTTGACTCCTACATGTATTTGCACATATTGGAAGCATTGGACTTGTGGGGAGGGAGAGGGNAGCAAGGACTAGGAGCAAGGTGTGATAAATAAAAAGTTATCAGTTAACCTGTACAATATTGCATAACAGCTAGCTTTTAAAATGGATTGCAGGGGCACCAAGAGGTGCCCGTAGCAAGGACTAGGAGCAAGGTGTGATAAATAAAAAGTTATCAGTTAACCTGTACAATATTGCATAACAGCTAGCTTTTAAAATGGATTGCAGGGGCACCAACTATAATGTTTTGCCTAATGATATATATATATATATATATGATCATTATTATAGATAATGGATTATATATAGAGTTATACCTGCCGCCGAAGAGTGCTCTTGCTTATAATCGCCAATATTGCTTTCGACTTATACAACAACATACTTTAATAGTCCTAGCTATAAGCTAGCTACTAGCTAACGGAAAAAGGCGCGCTAGTAATTAATTTAAAATGTTAATTCCTCAACTTTGAGCAATCTTTGAGTGATTAGGTACAGAGACTTTCGACCGTAACTTAAGCCATGCTGTTGTTCATAATGAAATCCCATATATATTACGACTTCTAGAAATCCTAGAAGTATTGAGTTAAATAAAGAGGAGTGTTTTCTGCAAGTACTTGACTTCAGTGTTATATCCATGTATACTCTGACGCACTCATATAGTGCTGGTGATATGCATGTACTCAATATTTATTTATTGATTTTTTTTTTTAATAACTGACTCAATATTTATTTGTTTTGTCTAATTACGTGCACTCAGCTGTATATGTATAGTTTCGAACACCCTATATATATATATATTTTATGGGCTATATATATTATGGGCACCAATCCAGTAGGTATTTTTTTTTTTTACCTATGCATAGGTATCAATTGGGCTAATGAAAAAAAATTTTGCACTTTTTTTTATTATAAAAAGTAGGAGAGAGAAATAGTATTAATGATGCACGTCATTTTATATACTTGATTATAGCCGTTGGATCACCATTAGATGATGATCCAACGGCTAAAAAAAAAAAACCTACACATAGGTAAAAAAAAAATACCTACTGGATTGGCAACCATATATATATATTTGTATATACTCTTATATCGAAGATTATAAAACAATGGGAGAATTTGGTGCTATTTCCTTGAAGAAAAGAAGAAAGAAATAAGTCAAATACAACAAAAACACCAAGGAAGAGTGGATCATAGTGAAGGTCGTAAGAACATACCACTACAAAGTATGGAGTTTGTTGATGATGGTAAAAGTCTCAGAAAGAAAGGGCAGGCAAACTTTCTTACTTTGTCATGCCACAACAAACACATATATGGCTACCTGTGTACAATGAAACAAGTCTGTCAAAGAATCTACTAATTTATGTAGAGTAGTTAGTGAATTCGATCAATATATATGTATATATGTATTTGTTAAGTACATATAAAGAACTCTCTTTTGCAAAATCTTGTATGGGACACAATTTAGATACCTCCACGAGAAGATTGACTCATCAATGGAGACATAAGGCAGTTCTCATAAGTTGTGGGGAGCCCAAATTAAAACCAGAAGATATACATGTATGAGTGTGTAGCTTCCCATTTGGATAATGCTCATTAATCACCCATATCGAATCTCAACTTCCATTTTGAACAGCCGGTGTCTCAGATTCGATGGACCTAAGGAAGATGAGTACTGTGGAGTTGACCGCGTGAAGATGTGATCAGTTTGAAAAATAATTTAGAGCTGTAGTACTATAACCTGGTACAGCTTGGTTTAAATACTTGGTATCAGAACAAAGTTGGAGACATGTGTTAAAAATAATAATGAGTAATGGGATTGAGAGACAAGAGATGTGATATTATATCTTTATTGCCGACAGGTTGTGAAATTTTGACCAAGCTGAAGCTGAGGTAATAAGATGATAGAGTACCGGTATTTCTTACTACTACTTGAGTTTGAAGTCAAGCATGAAAATCCCTTTCAAGCAATTTGAAATGCGGAAGCGACACAATGATTGGGCGTGCTCTCTCATGGACTCATAATGCATGAGCTCTCACTTCGAGGATGAGAGAGAGAGAGAGGGAATACACACATAGAACATGCTTAAGAAAAGGACTCCGAAAAGGAAGAGAGCTTTTGGAAGCGACTGATCCATTCTTTCTGACCAAGTTTGACGTTTTTATTCGGTTCCTTGGGCTTCATTCGCCATTTGATTATGTCACTCTATTTTTTTTTTTTCCTTTTAAATCATTTGCAATAAATGAAATAAAGAAGGGTTTCAGTTTTTTCTTTTTGGTTTCATGTTGTGTATTTTTATTGGTGATACATAATTATATATGTGACGGTTGTAAATTTAATAAAAATAAGATGATAAGAAATTATAGGACTCGAGTTTGCAATGCCATGTGTCCCATGTATGGTAAATTACGACTTTAATTTTTTTTCTTTTTTGATTTATTTTATATATCATTATAAGTGATGCATCACTATATATATATATATATGTGTGTCAGTATTACATACTTAATATCCCCTTAAAAAAAAGTAGTACATACTAAATAAGTATATGATAACAAATAAGATAAAAATAAGACTCAAACCAGCAAGACTAGTGTAGAGTGAAAAAGATAGAGTGCATTTAGCACTATTCTAATGATAAATAGTGTTTTTATACGTTTTTTCCTTTTTCTTTTTTTTTGTTTGTTTCCTTTCTCTCTTCTATTTGTTGTAGTTGTCTTATCTAATATGTCGATGCTCCAATTCTTCAAAGCCCAAAACAAGTCCCATATGCCAATATGCCATGCGCATTGATGGACTATGGGTGTGACAGAATAATTAGAGCTTAGATATTAAAAATGTGGTTTGCAGAATAAGTAAGACAAACATCATTGACCATGTGAACCCAAACTCATGTTGAGGCAACAGCATGATTCATGTCCCGAATCCCAAACCTCCACAGTTCCCGGAGCCTCAATTTCATCCACTACTACTCATTTGTTTCTTCCCTTTTTTAACAAATTTCTATATAAGATGTTCATCCGGGTTCTGACACACTCATCTTGTTATATAAGTTTACTTTTGTTCAGTCAAGTTCTCTTCATCATGTATATTGTGTACTACATTTTTGAGAAAAATGGCTACTTAACAGACCAAATATTCTAATTTAAAAGCTTATTATCAACCGTATGATACAGTAGTACCACAATTAATAAATCGTGGGACGAACATAAAATTTATTAGTGTATGGTAATAAATACCACAAATATTTTTTAGCATTTTTCTTTAATATTGACAGATGGCTCCTTATACCTATATAATTATGATCAAGATATCACAGGCCTCTAATAAGGCTTGCTATTGCTTTTATTAACGAAGGAAATAGACTTTGGTTATCACTGAGCCTCAAAGACCCCCTCTCGTAAACCTCTTCCATGATTAATTTCCCTACTATCAAGTTATATAATCTTGCAACTATATATCGTCGTTTATCGAGAGAGAAATAAAAATAAAAACTTAGCTTATTACACATAGGGGCCATGGCTACATTGAATGATAAGCCAGCCTAATAAATAAATGTATAACTAGTAATAAAAATGAAGAGAATTGCTTTTCGTAGACTCCCGAGGATTATAAAACTTCTAAAAATCGTTGGCTGTGTATCATAACATGTACGTCCTTTATATAAGATACATACGATAAATACACGTACACAAAATTCTAGTACTCATATGTATCATAGGATGTATGTACTTTCATCAACATGCTTTTGTATATAGTCAAAGTTGCTTTTCTTTTTATTATCTTTTGGATTAATTTTCTTATGGTTGTGTATAATGAGATAAAAGATTTTGTTTTTATGTGATAAGATGATTTAAGTTGTCATAATGCAAGGTGTTTAGCGAGATAATAGCTAGAGACAAGAGGCAAGAGACAAGGAGAATGAGTTGACAGGGTAAGAGGGCACAGCCCCTGATTGGGGATCCTTTGGGGGACAGCTATAGAGGAGACAAGTAATTCTTTTCTATTTATTGACGTTTTCACTCTTTCTCATTTAATTGGGTGCTACTTTTCTTTGTCCACTTAAAAAGGGTGAAATGTAAAGGCCAAGCTACTTGATTGGTTTCTTTAGTAGCTGGTTTCAACCTTGACTTAAGATAGGCTTCACCATATCTCCACCATTTCTTGTTTAGCATGCTTCAACATTGCTTTTCAACTTGCAGAAACTCTCTCCTGCCTTTTTTTTTTCTTTCATTTGGGGCTCTATGATCATAGCTCCCCATTTTTTGTTACATTAAAATGCCCTTAATTTCTTATCTACTTTCCAAACTCATTAACCACTGGTCCTTTTGAATAGCCAGCTGAAGTGCTACATAGGTGACTGTTGGAGAAAACCAAATATGAATTATTAGTGAACTTGTTAGCTAAGTAGTGTACTTGGAGAAAACCAAATATGAACTGGGCATGGTTGGGGGTCTGAGAAAGGGGTCCAATAAGAGGCAAATACTATTCAAGAAAACAATACTAGGAAAAGAGTACTTGTTAGTTTTAGTGTTTTGAACTCAAATGGATTGAGTAGAACCCATAACTAAAGGCAAATCAAGATGTATTTTGCCTCAGTATCTGATATGTTAATGATTTGTGAAAAATCACAAAACTGAAAAGGTTTCTTTCACAGAAAGCTGGATTAACTATTTGGAGAAAATCTTACTTATCAGATCTTTAACTTATGGATTCATAATTAGTAGATAGGCATAATTAGCTAGAACTAGAAGGGGTCCTCATCCCACTATATTCTTGAGGACAAGAACCATTTGAGGTGAACATGGAGGCCCAATAGGTAAGTTTACCTGTCTGCATAGACTACACATCCTTTGTTTGCATAATTCTCATGGGTTGGGCCATGTCAATGTCCATATGGCATTTAGTTACCATTATTGTTTCTATCTAAAATCATTCTAAGAAGTTCATACTGTGTCGGCTAGCCAGCATAAATTAACTAACCAGCATTCTAAGAAGTGAGTGCTGAGACCATTTTAACACTTCTTTATACTTTTCTATCACCTCATATTGTATAAGAATGAAGCTTATAAGCGTAAGAAACTGAGTCGATGAACATACACTGCTGGATAACAAAATAGAATGGGATTATTGACATAAAACACTCAAAAATGTTCTCTTAGGAGTAAGGAAAAGGCAGAGAATGCTAGCTATAGAAAAGGCTAAGGAAATTTACAATCTTTTTCCTGATATGTCAACATATATCAACAACTAATAATTGTTGCTTCTGATGTGTTTACAGTTATGATTAAATCATTAAGTTCAAATGGAAAAGGTGTTCAGGTCCTGCATTTTCTCTTATCAGGATTGCATCTATGTTCATTGTTTTCTTTGGTAGTTTTCTTATATAAAACTATTTTGTGTCACAAAGACCGCTACTTTCATCACAATAACCATCCCGATCAAGCAGTTTCTGAGGTGGAGCACTTAATAGAGGAGAAGAGGGAGTACCATAAGCATTTCGTCGACTGTTCCCACAGCCTAAGCTTACTCTGGTGCTCACACCAGTAGTTGGGTTTGTGCCACTTGCGTACTTGCAGAGAGCCTTGTTTTATAAACACAAGAGTTAGTAGGGATTCACACGTTAGGAGAAAGCACTGCAACATCTAACAAAAGTACTAACTCAGAAAAAATAACCATACATAGATTATTATATAGGAATCAAATAGAAAAACCAAAGAAAAACCAAAGTATGGATACTAGATTGCTAGCCTTGAGAGTGGTCCATAACCATACATATATTATTATATAGGAATCAAATAGAATCACTCGAGTTTCTCTTCATTTCATTCATAAATTGTCTTCATTTCGCTACGTAGTTTATGGGCCACTCTCAAGGCTAGCAATCTAGTATCCATACTAAAACAGCACCTTGATGCTTTCAGAAGGTCCTTGTCATTTTCACTAGCAGCACAATGTAGACACACAAGCCTCTATGCTAGCAGCACAATGCATTCATGTCTAGTGAAACAGTGACTTTATTTTCGATTTTTAGTAATTAGCATCAGGACTAGAGCATGATCTGATGTTAGGTGGATAACATATTGAAGGTAATCTACCCAAAGAGATCCATCCTATGACATATAAAGAAGAATGCAAGGAAACAGTGGGCACAAAACCAATAGACTGCTGCAGAGTATAAACAATATTTTGCAGTTACCTGCTTCTGGGGAAGGTCCAAAACAGCGTCACTGAAGTCAGCACCTTCAATAAGTGCACCTCCAAGATCGCTGCGGGTGAGAACAGATCTCACCAGCACCGCATCTTTGAGATTAGCTTCATTGAGGACCTGGGATTGCAGCCAAAAAAACAAAGGATAACCTTCATCATCATCATCTACTAACTTCACTGAAAGTGTATGAAGAAACTTGGATATGTGTTTTTCCAGAATAATCCAAGTTTGATAGGTAAAGAATTTTCAGAGGGGCATGAAGGCTTTACCATACGATCCATCAACGTATCACTCAAATCTGCTCCTGTTAAATTTGAAAATGAGAATTTGAATGTCAATTGTTGTCCAAGAATGAACAATCATATATGCACAAAGCTGACAGTTGATTTTAACGTAACTTTCAAAAACCTGCTAAGCAAAGAGAATTATAAAAGGCTCTCATGGATGCACAAAATTAACCATTGCGAGGAGGGAAAAGGTCTCCAACACACAGTTAATCAGCAGGGAAATCAAAGCACAACAAGCATTAGCCGATTAATAGGCAGGGCACTAGGGCACATTCACTAATCCGTAATGAGAAAAAAAAATAGAAAGGAATGAGAATGAATAAACATTGAATTATTCCTTTCCTTCCCAGTT
This sequence comes from Trema orientale, assembly GCA_002914845.1. NCBI lineage: Eukaryota > Viridiplantae > Streptophyta > Magnoliopsida > Rosales > Cannabaceae > Trema > Trema orientale. The sequence continues at coordinate 565,276 of JXTC01000061.1, forward strand.
TCACTATTATGTGGGGGATTAGCCAATATTTGTGTCTTAAATGTGAAAACAAACACATGAATCAATGAAAAAGAAGAACAATTCCCTTATTCTCATTTCCAGTAGCCCGTCAAAGATTAGTAAATATGGCCATATTGCTAAACAAATATGATTTATTAGCAGGGGAAATGTGGCTGAAATGAGAGCTTTTAATTGAAACAATCTGCTAGGGGAGAGAAATTGGGTTTCTTTTAACTGTTGATATTTCAGGCACGCTTTATAAGAACTAAGGTTTAGTCGGCATGGACGAATGAGCCTTACCTGAAAAGTTTGCCTTGTATGCAACAGCTTTCTCAAGGTATGCACCATTGAATGTGGAACCGCTAAAATCAGATTCCCTCATATCAGCAGCAGTGAAATTGGCTCGTCTGTATCAGTCATGAAATGTAGACTGATTTAGTAATTGACTAATGCATCAAAATGCACACTTCCAAAACAATTAATAAAAGGTTAATACTCAATATCTATGCCACTTTATTGTGTTGGGTTTCTTGTTACAAAAACAAGAATTTACAGAACAGTCCAATGCTTTGCAGAACTGGGTCTTAATCGTGGACTAAGTAATGCATGAATATAGTAACAAAAGATCAAAACTCACCTGAAATTCTCATTAACATGTACGGCCTTCCTGCAAAACAAGCAACACAAGTATAATATTTAAACCACTCATTGTCTCATTCCAAAGCAACAGTTCACAACATAAAGTTCTATTCCTTTTTGATCGAGCTTCTAAAGGGTTATAAGGGTAGAGGAACAAGTGGGCTTAGCACCCAACCAAGTTGGCAACATAAAGATATTAATAAGAGAAGAAAAATTACCTGAGATCAGCAGAGCCGAACTGGGCGGCTGAGCCTATTCCAAACTCACCACGCGTGGCTGCCTCAAACTTGTTCAGATCAGCACTCGCAGGCATACCACTGCTGAAGCTAAGAACCGCAGCCGTGGCCAGTGTCGCAGAAACCAGCTTTCTCCATGGTTTGGACACTTCAATGGTGGCCTTAGATTGCTTCTTGGTACAATCTTCTTTTCCATGGAAAATTCAATAAGACGGGGAACCATTTCTTGGGTTTTAAGGAAGCAAAAAAGGGTGACCCTTAGAAGAAGAAGAAGAAGAAGTAGATGAACTTACCGAGAGAACAATCTTTCTTGGGCTGAGCCTGACAGACTACGGAGAAGGGTTTTGAGAAGGGGTTTAAAGAATTGAGAGTCCTTGACTTTGAGGAAGAGAGAGTCAACGATTTAGTGGAAAGTGGGGAAACTGAAGTGAGTGCCATTAGAGAGGGAAAGTAAGTATGGTTCTTTGCTCTGTCTAGGATATGAAGCAGGGGAGCCAGAAACAGGGTGAGAGGTTCGATAGAGTGGATTATTGGATTACATTTAGATATATGTTTCTATTCGCACGTGCGGTGCACCTCTGCTTCGAGCAATGCTATGGGGCACCAGTGGTGCCCAGCACCACAATGACATGTCTGTTTGTCACTGGATGATTTAATTAACAAATTGGGTCCCACATGGGCCCCACTTAAATTATAATTATGATTAATCAGTGACAAACTGACACATCACTGTGGTGCTGGGCACCACTAGTGCCCTATAGTATTATTCCTCTGCTTCTAACCAGAGTCTTTGTGGAAAGAGGGATTGGTTGGGATTAGCGCACGTGTTTCTTTCTTCTTTTTTATTGGTGAACTGCCACTTGTTTACCAGTTTAAGATTAGAGTGCTGTTTTGGCCGACAATTTTCACATATTTACAAGGGTAAATTGCAAAAGAAATACCATGATGTTTAAGTGTTCTGTAATTTAAACTTTGAAATTTGAACTCTGTAAAATAATATCCTGAGATTAAGAATTTTTGAAAATTGATACATTGGATTGACTATTTGAATAATTTTAACAAGTAAAAAAAATAATAATATCATCAAAATTAAAGAGAATAATAAAGACAAATACAGTTTTAATGAAGAATATTATTGTCATGACCCAAATCCCGAGCCAGTAGCAGAAAAGGAACTTCACAAATAGAAATTTATTAATTATTTTAGAAATTTTTAGAAACTTCGAAAAACGACACTAGTTCAAAACGACAGTTTTTGTATAAGTTTGTAAAATTAATTCATATTGTAAATTCCACAGTTTTGTGATCACCATTAGATATAGATTATAAATAAAATTTATTAAAACAAATCAAGCATTATTATCAGCAGACTCATAATTCAGCATAATAAATTATACAAACTAAGTCCGTGAAACATACCCTTGAGCATTCAATACAAGCCAAGAAGTTCTCATTAACTAGTTTAGAAACTTTTATTAAATCATGAAGTTTAAGGAAAGAGTTCAATTTAATACTCTAGGCCCAGAATTCAAATAATTTACATAAAATCATTTTATTTCTAAGTATTCAATTTAATAGCAAAAGCATCCTCATACATCCACTTAATAAATATACTACTATTGGCTAAATAAATTTGACATAGAAAAGAAAAGATGATACAGAGTACGAACCAACCAATGAAGAGGATTGAAACTGCAAGCATATACCAAGCATAATTGTCAAGCCACCAGAACAATTACCACAAAATAAATCAACACCTGAAAGTGGGAGGAAGTAAGAGGTGAGCACGTGAATGCTCAGTAGAAACTCAATTACCCTTTTGGAAAAAACGTTCATTTATAAATTCCCTGCATAGTTAGTTATTCTGAAATCATATTTAAACCATACTATAAAAACCAAACAAATAATCCATAGTGCACATATCACAAATTAAACAAAAACTTAAATTTTGAAATTTTGAAATTTACATACTTTTGAGGACTAAAACTTAAATTTCAAGTACTCAATTTTCTAGAATTTTAGAAAAGCACTGTTTATCATTATTTCAACTTAAAATTAAAAGTCACGGCCTTTAATTTTCAGTCGTGATAGTTACTATCTTTTTATCACTAAAAGTGGTCAAAAAATCTATAAAGGGTATTAGTTTTTACAAATTCTTAATATCGGAGTATTATTTTGCAAAGTCTAAACTTCAGGATTTAAATTACAGAACACTTAAACCTCATAGTATTTTTTTGTAGTTCATCCTAATCACAATTCACCTATTAAAGGAAAAAAAAGTGGAAATCTTTTAGATTGATCAACTTTAATAAGAGGAGTATTAGTGCCATTTTCTTTTTCATTTTCTTTTTTTATTACTTGACATGTAGATTCTATAGTAATTGATATACTATTAAAATGTGACGAATAAAGTTAAAAGACTTTATCTTTTAACAAAAGAGTTTGTATAGTTAGTAATATAGGAAATCAAGATGTTTTGATGAGGTATAAATCAAGACAAAAAAAAAAAAGATTAGAGAACAAGGACGAAATTTTTCAGAAAGAGATAGGGGAGCTAGGGATTTATGTTCATATAGTTTTTCATGTTTTAATTATGGGTGCCTATGTTATCATACACTTTTTCCCCCTACCTTCTCACACATCATTTAATATTTAATTAATAACAAAAATAATCCTATATAAAATGGCATAAATGACTAAAAATAATATTGAATAATTAGAATCTTCTTTCTTAACACACTCCTTAACTACAATTGAAAAACCAATCATCGCTTAGAAAAATCTAAATATTTTTAGCTAGATTAGTTTTCTTTTTTTTTTTGTAGCAATATTTATTTCTCTTTCCACCATTCTCCTAAGAAAAGCCTGCTTTAAAATTTAAAATTTGAACATTTTCTTAACACACTATATTCAAAAGTTTTTCACTCTAAAATTGGTCATATTAAATGAAATTTCTTTTCTTACCTACTAAGTTTTAAAAATCTCCTATTCTTCTGTCTTCTTATTAAAACTTTTTCTTTTTTATTATATGAATGGAGGCTCTGCCTTTTGGGATTTGAAATATTAATATTTTTTCAAATTCTAAAAAATGATATTTGATTTCTCCTAGAAAGTTAATTAGAGTTCTTGAATCTTTTTTTTCTGAGAGGGGTTCGAGTAGGAGTGTTGAGACCTATAGAGAGAGTTAGAGTTCTTAAATAATTTTAGGGTTCTTGAGAACTACAAAGAGAGTTAGAGTTTTTTACTCACCTTTTTAGGATTCTTAAGAATTAGAAAGAGTTAAAATTCTTAAAGCATTTTTAAGATTACTGAGACTAGAGAGAAAGAGCTAAAGCTCTTGAATTATATTTTGGATTCTTGAGAAAGATCGTTAACATTTAGAATTTATAATATGTTCATCTATCACTATAAAAGCCTAATTTAAATAAAATTATTGTTGACTGTTTAAGATTTTTTTAGTTGATTTTTTTTATCAATTGAGTTTATAGGGTGTGTGAAGAAAAAAAAAATCAATTAAGAAAGAATATTATGGTCATGTAATATTATTTGCGTGTATTTATATCATTCTGCATAAGATTATTTTTGTTATATACAAGTTAGCAAATAGGGGTATAAAAAGAAAAAGGGGTGGTAATAGAGCCACATTAAGTTTTTTAATAGTCATAGATAATATAGGGAAGTTCTAAATCTCTCACAATTTAGTCTATGTATATTCATAATTTTAATTACAAATTTACTCATAATTAAAATTATTAAAAATAAAGGACAAGCTAATAGTAATGCACCTATTGTGTTTTGTATATATATAATCAAAATGGTAATGGTCTTTATAGATTTACAACTTCTCTTATCAAGTAACATATAAAAAGGAAAAAAAAATTGAAAAGAAAAAGAAACCCTGAAATTATTTTAATCCTAGAAATTTAACAGTAGAGCAAGATTAATAATTAGATGATCAAAAATAGACTTTCTTATTGACGAAGTGGGTTGGCTTAAGTGATAAGAGTAGAACTTTTAAAAGTATTTAGAAAAATACTATTTTTTATTAGTTGGTAAGATATTTGAAGTAACCAATTTTGAAAAAATAGTATTTTTCTAAATAGTTATTAAAAGTTCCTACTTTCCTTCAAGAACTTTAAAAAAGTGATATTTTATCTGAATTAATCCAAGATTTTTCAAAACATTTGATCCATCCGGAATTTTTCAATTTTTCGGTACTTTAAGCCTGGAATTTTGTAAGAAATCCGAGCTTAAATGAGCCTGGACGAATCAAGGATGCATATCTAAAGGAATTATATGAGCCTCTTCAGAAGGCCTTTGAACTTGACGTGATGTGAAAAGGCTATTTGACATTTAAATTGGAGAAAACTTGACTTTATATGGTAAAGTGTCAAACAAATTGAAAAATTCTAGATCGTCTAGTTTTTTTTTTTGAGAAATTTTTTGAATTATCATTCTTTACCAATTGAGGGGTAGTTGAGGTAATCGGTAGGTTACTTGATTATCTCAAGTCACTTCACTGGTTCTCAAGTACATTTGGAAAGAACAATGAAGAGAAAAGTGGTATTTTTCTAATAATTTAAAAAAAAAGTATTTCTCAAAACAAACTTTTAAAAATGGTAGTTTCTAAATAAATGCAAGATTCTTCAAAAAAAAAAAAAAAAGATTAGCCCATCTGGGAATTTTCAATGTGAAAGTTAGGGCTCGTACAACTTTTTTAGAAAAAATAATTTGAAAAATACGGTGGGCTGTGTTTTTTATAGATTCGGCATGGCTTTTATTAGAAAACTGCCATTTTTTAAAAAAAGTATTCAGAAAAATTTCATGTTTAAAATAATAAGTAGTAACCGATAACCAGTTTTCAAGTACTAGTAACTAGTAACCAAATGTATTTATAACTGGTATATAATTAGTAAATATTAACTGGTAACTAATTTTCAAAAACTGGTAACTAGTATCCACTTTAAAAATAGTATTTTTCTAATAAAAACTATACGGAAGAAGAAGGAAAAAAAAAAAAAAACTGAACTCCGTAATTTGTAATTCTTTTTGGTTTTTATAGGTAAAAGTGTTAGAAACCTATTTTCAATTTTTTGAACTTGGGCATGTATATTTGTAAGAACCCCGTTAAATCGAGCCACTTTCTTTTGCCAATTTTTCACTTTCTTTTCGAATACTGTCCTATATAATTAGGCTCTATCAAGGAGGTCAATAACTCAACTCTCAACAAGATTCGGTGAACATAACATATTCTCTTGAGCCTTTAGGTTTAGGAGGGGGATGGCCGATTTTTTTAAGTGTTTTGTTAGAAACTCCGGTTACACTTTATTTTAATGAATGGCCACTTTTTTTTTTCCTCTCTTTACTAAATGGCTGAACTTTTTTTTCATCTTTTTGCTAAATGGTCATTTATTAGTATATTGATTTCATCAATTATATGTATATCAATATCAATAATAAAAAAAAAAATCTAATATACTTGTACTATAATACAAAAACGGATATACCTGGTCATTTTGCAAAATATTTTCATATAATTGGTCATTTTTCTAGTATTGGGGGAAAAAAAAAGGCCTTGTTAAATAAGGACTCAGAATTCATCTATTTTTCAAAGAAGCCCATTTTGAAACTTACTAAAATGTCTTTTTTTTAGTATATTGAAAATTTTCTGAATCTATCAATTTTGTAGGGGCCAGTACTCTTAGCTTCTAATTCTATTTATAAATAATTTAAACTACAGTTAATAAATGTCCGGTGAACTTGCTCAATTTATATTATATTATTTCATAATTTGTCGGTTGGAAAGCAACTTTTGGAAGCATACTTTTTGAAAAATTCATAAGTAATTACTAATTAGTACATGATCCAATCTCTTTTTACAATTGTTTTAAGTTAAAAAATCTGTTTTTAGTCTTTGCTTGTCAACTTGATTCAAAATAAAAACTTCTTTAAACAACGCAATAATACGAAATTTGCCCAAAAAATTGATAGATTTAGATATTTTTTTAAAATCAAGTGCAAAAAACTTACATCCATTCTAATTTCTCAATTCTTCCTCAAGACACTTGCGGTGATTGGGATTTTATTTAGGTAGTTATTCTTTACTTGTAAGTTCGATAGAAAGTTTTCTTTGTAAAATATATTTTTGCCCTTTTGTTTCTACATTTTCATATTAGTTGAATTTTTCTACTCAAATAATAATTTTGGGATAGAACTGATAATTTTTTCTAAAAATTAATCTTATATTTATGAGAATGTTCCTATTTTCTTCCGGACTTTCAGTTTATCGCACTCTTAAGATACTTAATGTTCAATACGTACAAACGTCAACACCAACACCGCTCGTTCGTATTTCGTAACAAATGCAACTTGCATGCTTTGACCAATCAAGGCAATTCCTCCAACTCCTTATCGAGTCCATCCAAGCATGTATGCTATATCCTTCATTTGCATCTATATATGTGTACAATATATTTATATCTTATTGCATGAATTGCTCTAAACCCATCCCGTTTGTGGGGCATGTCCTAGAGTGGTTCAGAACCAAAATAGGGAAAATCGTCTCATCATGCCCATGCAACAACATGGCTAGCTAGTAGAGGAGTGAATATTGTGGGGTTATTTTCTTATGTGGGTTAACTGGTAATTATGTACTCACATGTGTGTGTATATATAAACAATATAAAGAAATGTATATATCACCATATTTCACCACCGCCCCCACTTTAAACTCTTTGCGTACTTCACTCACAAATTATGATATTATGATATCAGTGGGAGAAACAAGAGGGAAGCAAACACGTCCGGTGATCACTTCGAGAACCCATAACCAAAGTTAATATAAATATATTATATTTACATTTAAAAAAAAAAAAGAAAAAAGAAAGAAAGATGAATTCATTCAATTTCGACTTTATCGGTTTCTACCCAACCCCATATTTCAGAGAGAGAGATTCAAAGATCCTCATATCCCCACAAACAGCAACAAATAGCTCCTACCAGGCTTTTGGCAGTGATAGCTTTTCCTCATTCGTACATGCAGCCACGAATTAATGCAATTTTATTTATTTATTTATTTATGCTAATATGACCGCATGATGGATGCACACATATATATATATATGCTGCCATCATGCATGCATGCATGCATGATCATATGCATTATGTATACATGGCGATTGGCGCCCTTTGTGGAATGATCGATAAGCCGCGTAGATGACATCAACTCTCTTTAGGTGCTATTTATTCATCCCCATTTCCCACTAATAAATTTGGTGTAAACGTTATATACGCTGTGAATCTGAAGGTGATGCCATGTGTATAGGAGATGGAAATTGAAATTCCCTTATACTTTATTAGCTAGCTATACTTAGGACTGGGTCCGTTGACCTCTGTATTGAGCTTGTTAATACAACATCCGAATAATTATTGATATTTTTGGTAAATCCTAGCTTTATTAGTTTCATGTTAGAATATTATTAATTTCATAAAAATATGTAATTTTTGAGAGTGAGCTTACCAATTTGAAAAATTATTTAGAAAAAATAACGTGACACTGACAGATGTGTTAATAACATATAACAAGTTAATATTAATTAATAAATTATTTTTTTCTAGTCTATTCATTAACTACCACTTATATACAGCTACATCATTTAAGTTATTTTTTCAAAATAATTTATCATGATATTTAACATTTTTCTACGTAATTAACAATTTTGTATACAATTACTTGGATATATAGATAGTGAAGAGCGCCATTAACTGTTGAATATGATAAACAAAATTCTGTTGTGTTTAATTCCCTTTTTCACAACACACACAAACGTACAAAAAGAAATATTATTAATATAGCTAGGGCAAAAGTCAAAATATTCTTTAATGAATATTAAGTACAGAACCAAGCTGACTCGAGCCTTGTGCTGTATAGCAGTAGTAGGGGGCAATGGTCTGCGCGAAGAGCGTGTTACATCTGCCCTATATATAAGTAGTATATAGTAGTACTCCTAAACACACATATATCAATATATAATTCTCACTTTCAAGATGTCAGATATAATTAACAAGTCCTAGCCCTAGACTTGGTCTATGGCTCACTAACCGTACCCCAATTCCATCTTACAAATACTATACTAGATCCATTCTTCACTTCTCAAAAACCAATCAACTTAACAAAAGTACGTACGACAACACTGGTTTTAGCTAGCTACGTTTTAATTATTAATTTCAATGTACATATACATAAATAAATACTCCACCCAAAAAAATAAAAACAAATTAAAAGAGCACTTAATTGCTGCAATACAGCAATCTCGGTGACAATCCCAATGCTATAAAGAACCATATACTAAAACATAAAAAATAAAAAACAGAAAAGACAAGAACTATAAGCCAGTCGAGAATGAAGAAAGTCAGGCTTTCAAAAAAAAAAAAAAAAAAACCAAATTGAAGAAAGTCAGTGGAAATTACAATAATGCCTGTAAAAGTTCTAAGGAGAAAGAGTGCCACTCAAGTTTTGCTATCTAAACATATTGAACCCGAGGCTCAGAGAAATGTTTATGAATATTAAAGGTTTCTTTATGTCTTTAAAGCTGAAGATCAACCAATCTCAACTCCTGGTTGGAAACCTTAATTATAAGCCTCGCATCACAAATGTTACATATACATTGTATATATATATATACCTATGATATTTGTAGTCATTCATATGCTGTTCATACTAGTACACTCTTTACTATAAGAAAAATATAGGTACATATATACATATATATCTTAACCATGCATTCTTTGCAGCGTACCATCTTTGGTTATATATATGGAAGTCTGTCATATACAATTATTTGTGTCTCACAAGAAAAAAGATCAATTAATATATATGTAGTACATGTAACTTTTTTAACGTGGAGAGACAAATATAATTAGTTAGAACTGTACATGGTCAGGGATCATGTCAACACTGGCCCGTTTCCATGTAATGTTATCTAATATTTGATTGCTATCTTAAATACATATAAGTTTATCCCTTCACGTAGATGACGAACTAATCTGCAGAAATATTGAAACAGATGGACGTAATAAAGGATAGCCATTCCTACTGTCTCTTTAAAAAAAAACAAAAAAAAAGGGGGTAGTTTCTACAATATTTTTCAAATCCACATATATACTAAAAGCTTTAAACCAAAAAAAAAAAAAAAAAAAGGACTCATGCCTGCAGTACGTATAGTACTTGTTATGGGCTTTATGGTCTTAATTTATTATTCGGTGATCGTCAAATAAATGGTTATGTTCATCTTTATATTTACCATCAAAACATGCATGACCTTTTTGAGAGAAGTACTCGTTGATCGACTGGCTGGGCGGGGTCTCTTAATTGAAGCTAGCTTGGTAATGGTGCGTGTATATATATGTATGTATATAGCTGGGTTTAAATTTGGAATAGGGGCCAGAAAACTTTACTACTTTTCTTCTCTGATTATGAACACGTACATTTAATGTGCTTTATTAAAATGCATACGAGTTACACAGGACCCATATTTCCCATTTGTGATTGAATAGAATTAAAAATCTTTTTTCTTGGGGAAGAGGAAAACATAGATAAGCTTTAAATGAGTTGAGAGTAATAAAGGATGGCGATGGTTCTTATTTTTGGCAAAAACAAATTAAAGAGGAAATTTTAAAAAACAAGAAGAGAAAAATTCAACAATCATGAAAACAAAAAGACGATGATGAATAAGGGAATTGGCAACTATCTTTTTCACTGAATTAAGTTAAGGCAATATTAGTAATAGTTAATATTATATATACGAATAGGTTTGCAAAATTTGTAACGAAAACCCTAGAGATGTGTGGATGGGAAGAAGGCGTGAGAAAAAGATTCTAACCAAATTAGCAAAAGTAAGCGTAAAAGAAAGAAATTTAGGAAAGGACAAAGGTGGTAAGAAGAGCAATGTCTGCCCTCTGGAGATGGTTTTTACTGACTTAAATACGTATCTGTCTGTGCGTAAGACGAGGGAGATTGAGTGGTCAAATCACTAAAAGTAAAAATATGTGTATATATTTGAAAAAAAAAAAGGGAAGAAGTCGAAACGTATACAATTGACATACATATATACAAACAAAATTCGTGTACATAGTATGTATACATTGATTCCAATATTATTTACATGTGATTGGGTAACGCATGATTAGGTTATTATGGTGTCTTGCTTGAAGGTAACAGTAGATGTTATGATGACAAGGCAGAGAGAGAAAGAGCCCTAAGGAGGCGGAGAGGGGGGCGGAGGGCCTTATTAAGCTGAGGGGGCTTATTGTCCGGGAGGTAATAAGAGGTCTTTGGGGTTCGGAAATTGAGGAAATTTTGTATTTAAAAGTCACACAGAAGAGAGAAAGAGAGAGAGAGAGAGAGAGAGAGTACTATAGTACTAGTAGTGGTGTAGTGTAATTTGAAACTAGTTATTGAGACCACAAGACAAGAGGGTCAGCTCTTTAAGTTGTGAAAAGAACAAGTGAGTCGAGTGTGTGAAAGCTATATCACCCTCCATGCACACGTCCCTTTCTGGCTCCTCTCCCCTACATCTGCCGCCTCTCTCTCTCTCTCTCTCTCTCCTTCTACAATGAGCATTGGGAATGCCAACCACACATGTTATACTTCACACCATGCGTATGTTAGATACATTCTATCTCATGTATATACATATATATATATACACATATACGGTACGGTAGTGAACATATACATGCATGCATGATGCATGGTACTTATCCATGACATTGACATGCATAAAAAGAATACATATGAATTGAATGAGCTATAAACTACACCAATAAACAGAGGTAAGAGAAGAGAAGAGAAGAGGTCTCTGCCTTGACTGCCCTCTTAAACCTACTAGACCAAATAGATCACCACATCTTGTCTTTCTCTCTCTCTCTCTTTTGCACATTGCACCTTTCTTTCACAACTCATAATCAAAGAAAGAAAAGCAGATCCAAGGTGGTTGTTAAGCTGTCATTCCATCAATCAATCAATCAAAACAAGACCAATCATCAATCAGTTTTTTCTTTCTTTCTTATTTTATTTTTCTTTTATAAAAGAGAAAAGGAATCGAATCCAAAAAAAATGTCGTCCTCTTCTGCTTCAACATTGTCGCTGGACCACCTTCCTCCCTCCGAGCAGCTCTGTTATGTCCATTGCAAATTTTGCGATACAGTCCTAGCGGTATAGTACTATTCATTGCTTGTTCATGTATATGATGATGATCAGCGTACATATACATATTAATTTACCCTTTAAGCCTTCATTTATTTGTTCATCATGACCCATCAAACAAACGAAGTTGGCCTTAAGATTTCTAGGGTTTCTGATCTTTGTTGTTTTCATTCTCGTATTTATTATATATGTATATATACAGGTGAGTGTTCCTTGTAGCACTTTGTTTCAGACTCTAACTGTGAGATGCGGACACTGCACCAACCTGCTTCCTGTGAACATGTGTGGTTTGCTTTTGCCTTCGGCTAATCAGTTTCATCTGGGTCACTCTTTCTTCTCCCCTTCTCACCACAATCTCCTGGTACATATACATATGAAATATTTGGTCCTACATACACACATATATATATATATTCATTTACACAACTACTAATAATGATGAAGTACTATAGAACTTATATAAATGAACTATTAATGCTGTCTTTTGATGATTTGCTTCAAGTACTATCTCTTTTATTTCTTTTACTGTGTTTGATTAACATATATACAAGTGCGCTTTATTAATTTTTTGCAGGAAGAGATACCAAAACCAGCACCAAACTTTCTGATGAATCATCAAGCGAGCATGGCTGATTTTGCTCTACCACCTCGAGGAGTGCCTCATCATGATGAACTCTCGAGGCCACCAGTTATTAACAGACGTACGTGATGAGATTTTGTCGCATACATTTATCCTGTTCCTTACTACTAATTTCTTCTAATTAGCTAGACTTGCGTTGTTTAGATTATCGCGATCGAGACAGCTCTTTTTGTTTTAACCTTACTTTTCTTACATTAAAACTCTTGATCATCTTTTTCTCCCACTTAGACCCCACTAAGAAACCATAGAGAGCAAAAAGTTCTGAAACAAAGCTATAGCTCCTTGATTTTCTTCTTCTTCTTCTTCCCTTTTTTTTTTCCTTCCCTCTTCTCCAAAACTCAATTTTATTAGCAGTGATGCCCTTGAAAGTTCTTTCCGTTTTGGAGTGGATATTAAGAAGAATTTGAATATAATTACAGATAATTACAAAACTTCCATTTCTTCCATTTTGGGAAAGTCTCTTGCTAGTGGTATATTAATAAGTACTTTTGCATGCCCTTCCAACCTTTCTTCGAGAATGAACCGAACTTGCACCATGTATATATAGAAATACATATATGTATAACTATTAAGCAAGCTAAAGATTTTAATTAGTCACGGCTGATGAAAAATACTTGAAGCATAATCTGCTTGATGATGACTCTCTTCTATTTTTAAGTCTAGCTATAGGTAACTGAAGGCAATAATGCGTACATTGATAGTAGAAAAGGATTCTACTTGGACATTATGAACTTCATGACCCCTTTTCTGATCCCTGAAAATTAAATCTAGATGTGAAAAATTGATGGACCATCTTATTTATAGTCACCAATTCTTTCTTCTCTTCTTCTTTTTCTTTTTAGGTGAAGAAAACAAAAAAAGAAAGAAAATTAGAATTATATTTTCTTGTGATATTGGTTCAAAGACTTCGAGGTAATGGAGGGGTGGGGTTGGGAAGCAGATCATAGAAATCCTCTAAAAGTTATTTATTGTAATATTTTTTTTTAATGTATCTGCTTGTCTCTCTGTGCCACTGCCATGTACGTACTCTCCACTCCAGCCCCGGAGAAGAGACAGAGAGTCCCCTCCGCGTACAACCGCTTCATCAAGTGAGTTTAATTATGATACATATAGCATTCATTTAATCACTATATTAATGTAGTGATCTAGCTTTTATAAAGATTTAATTAAGCTGATTCAAAATGTGAACACGTACATGATTGATATATATATATATATATATCTATATTTATACATGATGATGATGATCCATATGATTAATGATCATGTGTGGGTGCAGGGACGAGATCCAACGCATCAAGTCTGTAAACCCTGATATTTCACACAGAGAAGCCTTCAGCGCAGCTGCTAAGAATGTAATGGAATGACCCCCTCCTATCTCTAATATCCCCCAAACAAATTTTACTTTTTAGCCCTACACTCTCCTTAGTCCTCTTTACCAAATTAGGGTTTCGTTTTTTTTAATAAATAAAAATCATAAAAATGAATAATTAAAATATAATGTTTATGTGGGTGGGTCCTTGTATGTGTGTACATGCATACATATATTTCGTGTAACTTGTTTTGTTTTGTCCGTGTCAGTGGGCTCACTTTCCACACATTCACTTTGGTCTCATGCCTGATCAGTCTGGGAAGAGGACAAATGTTCGCCAGCAGGTTTGCCTACCTATGCCCTATTTAGTACCATGCAATGTCTCCTCTCTTCCGTGTATATATATATATATATATGAAAAATGCTAAATACACTCTTTTTTTTTATCTCTCTTTTACACTCTCCAATCTCATAGTCTGATATGTGGATTACATTATCCAGTCTAATATTTTAAAAATACAATAAATCATATTAGAATCCACGTGTTAAGCAGCGAGACTAAAAGAGTGCAAAAAAAAATGTAAAAGATAGTGCGGCTAACATTCCTCGTATATATATATTTTTTGATATTATGGTTTCTCTTTCTCATTTATATAACCATCTACTTAATTAATTTAACTTAATTATTAGCAACATAATTCATTACAATATATAATCTTGATGATCTAAATTACCTCTCTCTATAATCTGCTTTCTAATTATTTTATTAATTTGTTAATAGGAAGGAGAGGTGATGATGAAAGATGGGTTTTTCGCTTCGGCCAATCATGTTGGTGTTTCCCCTTACTAATTAACAACTTGGAGCCGCTAGAGTTTAAAGAGGACTCTTTCTTGGTGACCCATATATATATAAATATATGGTAGTACTAGAAGGCTTTTTAATTTAATGTTGATACCTGTCTAGAAAGTACTTTTTAGATCTTCTATCCTAAATTCCCCTTGAGATATATTAAGACCTTTGTTGTTGAAGACTTTATCTAATTTTATATATGAGCCTAAGCTAGCTATGACAATGCGTATAACTAATGTAGTTGGATGCTTCCAAGCGAGAAAAAGTGTAGTTGGATGCTAATCAATCAAAACTAGTTAAGAGTTAAGTTATTTCCTTCATATTCCTGCTTATATATATATATATATATACATACATATATATATGTACACACACAAAAATACATTTATTATCACTATTCATAACACCATACTAATAGGAGGAGAAAATTTCGTGTATGTGAATTTTTAGTATCACTACATGAATAAGTAATATGTAAATTTTATACTAAAATTCGGAAAAATTGTTTTAGATAATTACATTTTTATCGATATCCTGTAGTTTATAATTAGATTAATATTGTATTTTCATGAATGAAAAATCTTCACATTTTGATTTGAAAATGGTAATAAAATCAAGGCCCCTTATAGTTTCTGACAATTAATTTAAAGAAAACTATTTCTTGGGAAATATGTCTGAAGGTTTAATTTATTGACATTAACTAAATATTGAATTGTCATTCTTAACAGTACATGATAAATCTAAAAATAAAGGGGCATAGAACAAATAAAATGATAGAGATGTAGTTATTCTTTTTTTAAAAAATTGATATTAGGTTGATAATAGATTGTTGTTTAGGTTAGAGGTAAGAATTAAAAACACCTAACATTGACCATTCCTTTTTTAATATATATAATCTACATTAATTAAGGAAATTCAATTAGTGAGTATCTAATAATTAAAATTTCTTACTTTATGGTCACATTAATGGAATTCTGAGTGTATGATCAACAAAAAACTAAACTGTGCCTAAGAAAATAATAGATATTATGATTTGAGAATATCTTCAAATCTACATCGAGTTTTCAGGAATAGCAGTTGAATGAGTTATTTGTCAAGTAGTAGCAAAAATATATCTAAGTTAAAACGAAACCTGAAGTTGAACACATGAATATATAATGGGAAAGAAAGGGAGGACTTTGAAGTCTACTAATAAATACTACCATTAAACTTAATAATAAAAAATATTGGTAAAGGTAGAAACGGAAACTAATCAAATGCCTCTCATCCTAATTTCGTCTAAATTTATTCATGTACAGACCTTTAAATTTTATTGTTGAATTTTGTTTAATTTTTTTTCAATTTATAATTATTTTTTTTCAGTTAATAATAATAACTAATAATAATAATTATAACAATAAAAGATAAAAGATTTAAATTTGTGTACTTTCAAAATCGGCAAGTTGAAACATGAGGTAGGAAATATTGTCTTATAACAAGATTTGTATCCAATTTTTAATACCAACATATATGGCATATGAATTGTCATTATTTAATTAGTACATTAGAACTTACCACTAATAAATTAATTGCATTCACTAATTGAATATTGACAATTCACATACTACGTGTGTTGGTATTAAAAATTTGGTACAAATTTTGGGATATCTAGCATTATTTTATAACTAAATTTAAATCTTGACATTTATATGAACTCACAAAGTAAATCGTTTATGATGACCTGATCTACCATCACAGAGAGTGTGAAAGAGAGATTAAAATCAAAGTTGAGGCACCGAGCTACTGACCAGGCTGATGTTTATCATAGTGCAAATTTTTTAATTTAATTTTTCTAATGATCAATATCGTTTCGCCATGATATACATATTAGTATATTACCTGTTGAGGAACTCAAAAATAGCTAGCGGTCTATTAATAATGATGTGCCTAACTAAATATTAAATACCTTGGCTGGTTGATAGTATAACAATTAGTCAATAATTACCAACAAGGTACATTTTTTCAAATAAGAAAAAACAAAAAAAAAAAAGTACATAAAGATCATTGCACGCTACTGTATGTGTCTTATCACTTTGTCAGTGGGTCATTATTGATCGGAATATTTGTGTATATATGGTGAAATAATTATTTGGCAATACTACGAAAATGGAAATTCCCTATATGAGGGATCATTTGGTGTGAGAATGACTCGGTTACTATAACTGTGAATAAAACTTAACAAATAATTAGATAGATCTGACCTCAAATTTTTGTGTTTCGTAATCTATAATGACCTGTTGGAACCCGGATTAAATATAGAGTAGGTTTATATATATATATAAATAATGATTGGGACATTAAAAATTTACACAAAAAAGTTACACCAATGATGTAGCATATGTTTAAACTACTATTTTATCTATGAGTAGGACCACACCCATTCAAAATTTAGTGGTTGATATAAATGCCAACTCGTGTGGTGTAAGTTTTTAGTGTAAGTTATTGGTGTCCCTAGTGTTACTCTGTATGGGCACCAATCCAGTAGGTATTTTTTTTTTACCTATGCATATGTATCAATTTGGCTATCATGCATATTTTTTTATTATAAAAAATAGGAGAGAGAAATAGCATTAATGATGCGCGTCTTTTCATGTACTTCATTATAGCCATTAGATCACTATTAGATAATGATCTAATTGCTAAAATAAAAATACCTAGGTAAAAAGAAAAAATACCTAAAAAAAAATACCTAACGGATTAGCAACCTATATATATATATAAGGATTTAGATAGTTATCACAAAAGATTAAGAAAAGAAAATTATGAAACTTTCGGAAATTGTTTTCCTACCTCTTTTTCTCTTTTCCTGCACAAATTACCACTATATTTCTTGCTGGAAATTAACTGTTGGTCCAATACTGGGATCTTCATATTCTCTATTCATTTGGGTTGATTTCCTACTGGTTGAGTCCAAATTAGTGGTTCTAATATATTAAATTAATTTACATTCCCCAGTTTGACTCATGTGATTAACGTGCAATAATTAAGGCAAATATAGCACATAAACAATTTAAATTAATTAATTAAAGATAAATGTACAGAATAGACTCATTGCCATTCCTCTGCATGTATTAAAAAATTACACGTGGATCAAATCCCACTTGACATCAAAATCAATTAAACAAAATTATCATAGTACGTAAAAGGACTCAACTATTGTGTCACATGAGCTATAAATTTATGTAGGGTACCGTAACTATAACCAAAACTCCCAATAACGGTAGATGCATATATATTGGAAATAGTAGAGGCACTTGTTGGGTTGGCTAAGGACATTCCCTAAACTAAGTGCCTCCAATGTGGGAGGCGAGCTTTCCAAACAAAAGGACCCCAAGTATAGTGCATGGTAAAGGTTGAATTTAGATCCATATACATAATGTCTATATATATATATATACAAAAATGTAGGGTCAGAAGATGAAAGCGTGACTTAGTTAAAGGCGAGAATTTTGCATAGGATGCGACCATTACCAAAAGTTTCATTTCATTTACACTCCCAATAACTAACACTGTAGCAATCAAGATCTCTGTGAAAAGGGTTCTCTGCCCATCTGAATCACTTGTCTCCCTCCATTTCATTTCAAAAAATAGAAAAAGTATTGAGAAAGAGTGATCTTCTTCAAGCAAATCGAAATCTTCAACTCCAACACATACCAACCTCTTCAGAAGCACTAAGTTCCAGCTTTATGAAAAAAAAAAAAAAAAAAAAAAAAAAAAAAAAAGAAGAAAAGTACTTTGGTATAGAAGTTGTTAGAAGAAGAGTCCATAAACTTAAGTGCTTTTTGACATTGATATGGCCTATTTCTATATGAATGTTAGTGCTAAAAACGATTAGGATTGTTCCAAATATTTGTGATGTTTCAGTATGCTTGACATTGAGATCAATTTCTATCTTCAAAGGAAAAAAAAATGTTGGGTCTTTAAAATGAACTTAAAATAGTCTAGTGTTTGAACTGCATAATTGAATGAGCATTCAATTTGAAAGTTTGGAAAGAGGTCCCTTGATTGCACTGCTTTATATTCAGTGTCTGCTTTTTTTTTCGTCATAAATAGTCTCTAAGGCCATGCCAACTATATTTTTTCAAAAGAAAAAGGAAAAAATATGCATAATTTATAGTCCATAGGCCAGAAAAGACCAGGATTGCCAGCCATTAAGGCACAGGAATGCCTTGTCAACATTCATGTTGGCCAAACGTTATTAATCACAACCAACCAAAGTCCTGCAAGTTGGCACGTGAGAGACGAATTTGTAATATGTTTTGTACTGAGGACACCTTGTATCCTCCCAATTCAGAGAGAGAGAGAGAGAGAGAGAGAGAGAGAGAGAGAGAGAGGACTCGCTGGTAGGCATTAGATATCTCTAGAGAACATAACAATACAAATTTAAAGTCAAGCCGGTGGCGTCTTAAGCAGATGGAATAATAGAAGAGGCAAAATGATACGAATTAAGTTTGGTTATAGCATTTATGCACTGGCAAAGTATGAGGACAATGAGCATGTGAAAATTCAGCTGGACCACCATCTTATAGCATTGTACCACTCTATTCTCGATCTTTCCAACAATCCCCTTTGTCACTTTGTGTGATTGTGTCACTTTCCAGCTCAAATAGCATGATGTGTTGTATGTGTAAAGGAGGTCATTTAAGCTGATTTGAAGCTTTTGAAACTCAAAAGAGAAGATAATTTGTAGTGCATACAATCCAAATTGATATCACTAGATGACCAACTTAGGCAAGAACCAATAAGTTGGTTTGCAATTAATTGATGTATTGTTATTAATACATAAATCATAGGTATTAAAAGAATGATAAAAACCCAATAAATTAAACAAGCAAGATGGCCGGTTTAGAAAATCTAAAGCGAAAAGAATGCGTGGTCAAAATCACTGAAGATTCATATCAACAAGACTAAACTTACAAGCCTACAAACACACAAATCACAAACCTCGCTAAGAAGCCACGATGACGATTAGGATAAACAAAGATATGGGGACACTCCAGAAGAAATCCCTTTAGTAGAAAATGGGAATTACAGCAGAGATGACCATCAGCAGTGTGAGGAAGTAGTTCGATCCATTGCCTATGATTGATGTTGCGAGAGAAATGTCTTCTGGCCTGAAAGGAGGAAAAGAAAATGTGAAGCTGAGATGTACGTTTCCTCATTAATGGTACGAGAATGTCTAAACAAAATAGTTAAGGGCACATACTTCTGCAATTTGCTTAGAGCACCACAAAAGAGGGCATTATCCGGTATAGGAAACTCAGTTTTATTAGTAGCTTCTGGATTGACAACTTTGATATATGTTTCTTGGCCAAGATACCACGAGTCAAGGTTTTCAGTTCTGAGGTTCCAGACACCAACATTGTCTAGAGACACCAAAATTGCTGTCCATGCTCCAGGATAAACCTAAACAATAGAGAGCAGGAAAGCATGTTTAAAATCTCGGACTTAATACCATGCGGAAGGAAATATTTGAGCATGTGAAAGAAAAAATGAACATTACGAGGGTTCTTCCACCTCTGCTACAATTCAACAAATCTTGACAATAATTGTAATGTCCATGGTCTTTTAAAAGACGCAATGATTTAATTACAAATTATATGAAAGCATTAAGACCAGCAAAACCACAGAGGATTTGAAGGATACATAAAAATTAAAGATATAATAACCAAAAAGGATATGAAGCAATTATAGGAAAGCACAAAAGCCAATCTGAGCATCAACAGTTCATCTCAGGGTATATACTAATGTACGAGGAGTTTTCAGATGATCATTTCCTGACACCCATGATAAAACCAGACGAAGTGTTATACAGTTAAAAACTTGGCTTCCTATTGAGTAGCTTTTTGCCTTGTTAGCCTGCTTACTATTATATGACCATGCTTAAGGGCATATTCCAAGGACCTCCTGGATCATCTCAAATGTAATCACATAATGAATGATTTCTAAGTAACGTAATTAGAACATGCCTAGTACTAACCAAGCTGTGTATGTGATGTAGAACAAGAAAAGAACATCTTTCACATACTAGGATTATCAAAAGAAGAGGACTCCTAAAAACTAGCTAATGACGAATAATGAGAGCCAATGTAAGAAAGTACAAACTAGAACACAGAATTATCTTAAAATATACCTGTGCTGTGGTGCGGGCTATTCCATCCCATTTATTATATGTGCCCCGACTATTCTCACTCCATTCACCATAATCCATCCTGCAAGCAGTAATACTTCATTATAAAAATCATTTCGAGGGGAAAGGAATCCCTATAGACAAATCGATATAATGAAGTGCAAAGGAGAAACAAACTAAATTCTTACCCTACAACAAAAAAAGCATATCCATCCAAGTGATACGTCTGCATCTTTGTCTCATTGTTCTGTAGTATGATTTCCATAAATCCCCTATATGTTCCATTAATGACTGATGTTTCCAGTCTAGGCGGTCCTGTAAGTGGCCTAGTTGGAAAGTCAAGCTTATAGGCTCCTTTCACTCTGTACCAGTCAGCAAGCCTGATGGGCGTGGCAGGATTGGCAAATGAGATTCCGTTAAGAGTTGCTCGCCGCTTCCCATTAATCATCACTGGTGGCTTGTTCTTTAAGACATAAATTTCAGTAACATTGATTGACCCATATCTAAAAGATCCCTGTGGATTAGGGCGAGCACCACTAGCGGATACATTCCATCTGCACAATGTGAACATAAAATCCTCAAAAAGCGAACTTACATGGTAGAAAATATACAATAAATTTTAACGACATACAATGAAATTCTAACAAAAATAACTGTCAAGTCTGTCACTTAGTGTTTTTCTTTCCAATTCACTTGAGATCTTAAAAATGTCAAAACCACCCTATCAAAGGATAATCATTAGATAAATCAGTGATCACTAATATATTCTAGATAAGTGAAGCAAAATTTATCGGGGCAGAATCGATGGAAACAAGTATCTTGACTCCAAATGTCATACTTCCTGTATAACATACCAATAAGACACAGCCACAGAAAGACAATTGTGTTTGTCATGTACAAAAACACATTGTGATAATGAATTGCGACCACACTGTATACAAACCTGATAGATCTTGCCTGATTCATTGAAAATGTTCTGTCAAATTCATCATTTGGTGCCTCTGGAAGGGGGCCACGTGCCTTGCCTTTGGAATTTGAATACCGCAAGATGCCAACACCAGTTACTCTTTTCCATATCGATTCATTTACAAACCTAGCACTTGCTACTATGTAGTAATCAGTACTTGCATTCTGATCCGTGGTCAACAAAAATGAGTAGGATTGCCCAACATGTATATCCAGACTAGTATAATTTTGTTGGACTGTGTATGATCCCTCTGTCTCAGCTAGGAGCAGATTATGGCCTTGGATCCTGAAATTCAGACTAGTTGAGATTCCAACATTGTGGACACGAACACGATAAGTTTTTCCTGTTCAACAATTCAAATAGAAAAATAATGTGACAAAAAGATTATTGAATAACATACGAACCAAGTAATGCCTTGGCAATTCATTGGACAAACTTGAGCATAAAGTATCCATGATGTCACAGGAAGTGGAAACTGGCATGTCATACATATACAGAACAATAGAAAAAGTCCATTTGATACAGTATCACATTTCTAAAAGCCTCATTTGTATTTTAACTAATGGTAAAATGGTTTAAGAGCCAAAAGCATAATTTCTCATCAAAACATTAAAAAATTAAATAAGCAAAAAGTTATAATTCTTTTTTCAATTTTCCTAAACTCCACCACTGTTTGTTTATCATCCATGCAGAGTCAACATTATGCCAATTCAGTGGATGACAAACTATGTAGCAAAGGGCAGCCAGTTAACATGCATGGAAATCATACGACATATATCACATAACTGAACCAAAAATGGTTATCAATGTTATTATGGTTAGACAAGCAAAATATTAAACTGCATAATCAACACAATCATGTCAGCCCAAACTGAAAGCAATGGCGGGTAGTCACCTGGGTGGACATCAATTGTTTCAAAATCAATGCCATCCGGAACCAGCGTGTCGTTATATCTATAGGGACCTTTCCCATTAATGAGAACTCCATCAGGCATCCCCAGATCTTTTCCTGCATCCAGGGTCTTCCTCAAAGCCTACATTCCAAAATGTAGCTAGCATCATACACTTTCACCCACAATTTCCAGTTTCTTACGTCACAAGAAAGTTCGAAAAATCGACCAAACAATTACCGTGTGGTTTCTTGTGTACCAATCACCAATCAAAATGGTTATATCCCCATCTGGGGTGTCGAAAGGAATTGGAATTATTTCCCGGTTGTTAATAATAAAGCCCCCAAATCCACCAGATGCTCTCTGAAAATGGAGGGACGGAAAGTAGAAAAAGCTACCAATCTGATCTTTGACCTGAAAGTTATATGTCCAGTTCCACTTTGGCGGAATTGGGCAGTTGGTACCAAGAACTCCATCTTGCCACGAACTGCGACGTTGTTGAACTCCAGCCCTGTTACAAACCCAATCCTTCTACTCACTCACTAGAGATTTCACACTACCAATATTGATTCATCAAACATTTAACAACCAAATCCCTACCATGTAATTAGAAGACTCTCGTCCAATTTGTTCCGAACATTGACAACGACATTGTTGTTTGTAGTCAAGTTTATGGTAGGACCTGGAAATTTACCATTAATGGCAATAACCTGCAATGTAATGCAGATAAAATAGAAACCTCAAAAATGAAAAGTAACATCAATGCAAGAACTCAATAGCCCATTTAGTAACAAAACTCAAAAGCTCAAGCAGTGAAAAGACAAGCAGCACAGCACATCACATTTAGTAGATCTGGAGCTAAAAGTGGAAACTTTATGGAATCTAAAGGCAACCCATTTCACATTTGAGTGAACTAAACATACCCAAGCGAACAAAAAAGCTTAGATTAACAAAGTAGACAGAGATAAAGATTGAAACAACAAACCTGTTGAGGAACACCCAGAGGAGAAGCAGTGATGTAAGAGACCTCAAAATCGTGGAAGAGGTACGGATCCGCAGCAAAACACAAGCTCACAAATAAGCAAATGTGGATAACCACAAGAGTTAAGAAGCTCCCTAAAGCCATGTCTGAGACTTTAGAAACTCGTGTAACAAGAGATATATTCAAAGCCCAAAACTTTTTCTATTTCCTCTGTATTTTACATAATCAGAAAAGAGAGAGAGAAAGAAAGAAAGAAGAAACCAGGGCCGCTAGAGAGAGAGAGAAAGTGTGTGAGTGTGTGTGAGAGAGTGGACGGACACACTGAACAGAGGGACAAGTTTGAAAGAACGGTCCTTTTTTTTTCGGTTGGCTTAAATTTGTTTACTTTTGCACCATTGTGGGGGTATACAGTATTCTCTTTTTTTTTTTTTTTTTCTTTTTCTGGGGTTTAAGTTTAACAACAATAAATTATAAAAAGAATTAAGAAAGAAGGGTTGGTTTGGTTGGTCTTTCTTCGTTTTGTGATCCCAAAAAGCTTTTGTCGGTCACCAGTCATCACTTATAGGAGCGAGCTTAGAGAAGGAAACGGATTCATGAGGATGACATCTAGAGAGAGAAAGTTAGAGAGAGTGAGAGAGAAAGGGTGACAGCCAGTAGCCAGTAGTAGTACACACTCCTCTGGCATATATATATATATATATTTGGACAATGTTAAGTGTATACTGTTGCACTTTTTTTTTTTCCAACACATATAATACTACGTGATTTGTCTATATTCAATTAATTTATTAAAATTTATTATAAATAAATTAAATATTATTATAAATTAAATAATAACAAATCACATATCATATATATTTATACTAAAAACTTAGTATAATAATTGAAAGTTAGGACTTCAAGCATTATCACACGTGTGTATAAGTACCACACTCGTGGTCTTTTAATTTGGCTGTTGTCCAAAAATAAAATTAGGGTCAATAACCCTTAAGTCTTTTTTTTTTGAAAGTAATAACCCTTAAGTTTTGATTTGTATAAGATACATATAATTTTATTTACAATTTTTCCAAATATCTATTCCTTATACATAAATAAACTAAAAAGATTATTTAATAAATACGAATTCTGAATTGAAGATATCTTATTATAACTCTAAACGTCTTATTAATACAATAAAATGAGACATTTAAAAGATTCAAATATCATGTATAATCATGCACAGAATCAAAGTTTGAGCCTTTGAGGTTTATTTTATATAAGTTTCGTTTAACTCTATAAATTAATACAAAACGAACTTTATATATATATTTTTTTCCCTGGGGTAAAAAGAAAATTGATTTTTTCGAAAATTAAAAGGGGCCCATAAATTGTTGTAAACGTTCAGATCTCTGTGAAAGCTCCAGATGATTGCTTTGCCAATGCCAGCCACGAGTGGGGCCCACACGTCATTAAATGTAGGGTGGGAGTTGCGGAGGAGGGTGTGTGGTTTGGTCGTAATAAGTCCACCCGGTTACCGTTGGAGGCTCAAGTACTGTATATATCTGATTCGGGGTTTTGACTTGTTCGTTCCACAAGTGTCAACTCCTGACCGTTGGATCATATCATATGACAAATGGGTTAATATATATATATATAGGTTTCTATATGAGTCATGATAAACGGTAACGGAAGAGAGTTAATAATATGTATAAGAGGTTAGCTAAGGTAGTGAAATGAAATGAAACCTGGGTGTTTTTTAAATTTTTTTTTTTTTTAATTTTATATATAGGGTGGCACTGGTACGTGAAAAAGAAAAGTGATGATGAAGTTAGTAGTGTCGGGTAGCAAACCAAAAGTGGGTAACTGAAACCTGAATTCCTTGAAATTTTTTTCACCTCGAGATGCCAAATCTGGTTAACTATTTCGGCACTCTGCTCTGGACTAATCTGTAGTGTGAATCACTTTTCTAACGTGGCAATGATGCATGGGCGACATTATATATATAATGGATAACGCTGTAATGATTCATGTCCCATTGGTTATTTATAATCCGAAAAAATAGAATGTTATGAGAAAGCGCGTCTTACTAATCTCAGTTATTTTTTAGTGTGAGTCATAATGTTTACGTAATTCTTATTATAAGATTATCCTAATAATAGGATAGTGTTTTTTTTATTAAAAAAAAAAATTATTAGGGAGAAGGTTACCTAAGTTACCGATTAGACAAAATCCAGAGAGAGTNTAATGAATTAAAAAAAGAGAGAGCGAGAGAATTGTTTGATCTGTTTAGCAGAAAAGAAACGAAATTTCTTTTTTTTTAAAATTAATAACTGTTAGTTTGTTACTAATAATCACAAAAAATTGATTAGAATTAGACTTTGCAAAAATGTTATGGCATGGAATCCGAAAAGGAGTAGTATTATGTAGATCCAAATCGTTGTGTTGTCTTGGGTCCCAATCATAAAATAAAAAAGGAAACTAGGAAAGGGAGAGACAGAGATCAATAATGTAAATATAGCATTTAAATTTGGATCTAGTACTACTTATTACTGAGGAAGGAAAAAGACAAAGGGTAGATAAAGAAGATCCGTAATTTTCCTCTATGTTGCTCTATGCATAGGAAATCAAATTGATGAGTATGTATAATCAAAATTTTAAATGTTCAACAACAATACAGAGATAAAATACAATACTAAGACCAATAAATATTTATGTTTACCTAAATGGTAACTAGCTAGGTGAGGGCTATCATCAATTTCATTAAAGAATGTAACTAACACTAGGACACATCTAATTATCTTTGTTCAACGAGGTGCCCCTTTTTAAGAGTGTCGGGCTAACCCCACAATTAAAAAGTAAGCTAAATTTGTTATAGGCCGAAAACTTTTACCGGCAAAAGAAAACCAAGCAAGATCCATGGCTTTTATTTTAATTCTTCATTAATTAATTAAACTATAAATGTGCTCACCATCTAATTTTCTCACTTCATTACGATTGCATTTGAAATCTTTACTCAAATCCATTTTATGATGCTGATGTCTTATCTGTTACACATATTTAAGAACTAAAGATACATTTTTTCTTGTACCGGTGATAATAATTATGGTCCAGCTCCTGCATAGCGTACACACATCATTATTATACTTCCATTGTCGTGATTATTATTGTTGACACAATTAGTAAACCCCACTAGGGGAGAAAATATAAGAATAAAACTTAAGATCCTTAAATGAATGCAAATAATAAAGAATAACGTGTGAGAAAGAATGTCAGTGATACATGCATTAGTGGATTATAAGCAAAAATATATGTTTAATGTTATAGTGGTGAGGTTTGTAGACAATAGCATGCAGAGTAAAATGGTCGATGAGTTTTTATATTTTTATTTTTTAATACATTTGTGAGGTATCTCACATATTATCTAATCTTGTTCAATATTATAGAAGCATGTAACAGAGTAAAAGGCCACTTAAAATTTAAGTATAGATCCCATAATCTAATAGTATGTAGTGTTTCGCACTACAATTTCTCTTTATAAGATTGATATTTACAAGATTTAGAATGTGATAATTTTTTGAGAAAATGAGGTGATGATCATTTTTTTAAATTAGATTAAGTAGATATCCATATTTTAAAAATTATAGCTAAATGTCAATTCCTTTTAAAGTTTCAGTTATGGAATATGTTATATTTTTATTTTTGTTATTAAATGAGTTGGACATTTAACTATAAATTTTTTAATTTAATTATGTACTAAATTTTGGGTAAAAAAAAATAATCAAATAACTAATCACTCCTGAATTTTAGTTCATTGATTGAATACTCACAATATAAATACCATGTGATATTAAAAAAAAGTGGGATGAAATTAATGTGAAATCTTAAATATTTTATTTTGTTTTTCTTTTGAAGGGTTAGCCAAAAAAGACACCATTAACTGTTCTATCACGTCCATGTTCATCCCTGACCATATCTATCTTTACTCGAATGCAAATGACAATAGGACCCTCAGCATCTTCCTTTTTCAAAATTCCCCCACCCAGAAAAGAAGTATTTTTTTAATAGCTAATGAGACGTAGTAATCATTGCAAGACGAAACCTTGTTTTTGATTCTTTGATTTGCGCAAGGAATGCTGCTTTCTTTTTTTCTTTTTTTATTTTTCTTCGTGAGTGGCGCAAAGAATGTTGTTACTTTTTTTTTTTTTTAAAAAAAAAAAACAAAGAATGTTGTTACTTTAATTCGCTATTCTGGACTAATGCTATGCCTTAATTTAATCAGTTGTCACACCACTAATAATCCAATAAGATTATATATACGATAACAACTGATTTGTTGCTTATTTAGAAAGATGGACCAAGAAAACAATAAAAATAATAATAATTAGCCCAAAACGGCCCTTTACCTATGTGCCCTTTGGTTTGGTGAAGCCACGTGCCGCATATCTGGCCGTGATTTCCTCCAATAAAGGAATGATCTACTCTTCATAGATAGAATGAAAAAATAATATAGAGTGAAGTGAGATTTTATTGATTTAATATAATTTTTTAAAAAAGTGGGATTTAACTAATGATCACCACTTACTACAAATTCAAATGAAAATATCACACACACACTATCAAGGCTTGAACCCCTAAGCCCCCTAAATTTACACGCACATCCCTAAAGTTTTGGAGCAACTGAGCTAGCCCTAATTAGTATTTTATTGATTTAATATCTTTACAAACAAAGCAAAAAAATTATAACTTGGATTCTGTCAGAAAGGTCCTTTAACAATGAATTAGTGCATGCTAAATGGCCTTAATTTGTATTTCCATACTGCAAGTAACTGGTCCATATAGTTGGAGAAGTTTATATTTTTATTTGGAAAAACTGGTTCAACTGCATTTAAAAAAAGGAGAGAATATGGAAATGTTTGACATGGGGAAAAAAATAGAAAAAGAAAAATGAATCAATAGAATTAGCGATACACGGAGAAAAGTTGAGATTCAATAAGAAGAACCTTTAAAGTTTAAACTTTCCAATACTTAATTTTCTTTATTTCTTTTTTCCCCCCTTCAAATACATTCTAATCGCAGATTTAATTGCTTTCCTCTGAATTGCAAAACCATTAATTACTCAACAAAAGGGTACCTACTTTCTGCTTTTTTTTAATTCTTATTTTATCCTTCTAATATCTTATCTCTCATTGCTATAAAGTATTCTTCTGAATTCGTAATTATTCCATGAAAATCTCTTTGCAAAAGAACCATACTTTTCATATTAGGGAAAATATCAAAAACCTCTTATGTGTTTTAAAAGAATACCACTTTCAGCCTTATGTTTTTGGAAATAAACATTGTGTCCTCAGTTTGTCATGTTAGGTCAAAATTATCCCTTTTGACAAAGTTTCACTAATTTTTGTTAATTTTTAATGTAAAAGTAGTTAAAATACTCATAGCCAAATAATCAAATTATCTGTTAAAACTACAACTCAACAATTTAAATATCAAAATCAAATAATAAATTATATATATATTTTAAAAGAATATTTGTGTGTTTAGTTGTAGGTCTAAGGAGGAAGTTAGAATACATGATTAATTTTGACTAAGGTATTATAATTATTTTATAACAGAATTTTAACCAAAATTTATACCTAATTTAAGAAATTAAGGGAAATTTTATTTTTAAAATACACATGAGCGAAAACTAATATTTTGTTAAAATACGTGGAAAGTTTTTGGTATTTTCTCTTCATATTATATGTTAAAATCAGACAAGTTACCATCTTAGCTCTTTGTGGCCAAAACAGAGCCAAAAATCAAACTCGAGCTTCAAAAATCTTCAAGTCCTAGCAATATCATAGCTTTGGTCATTCTGTATTGATCTAAATCCTTGGTTCTTGTATATTTTTATCGTTTTATTTATTTTTTTTATTTCCCTATTTCGCACTTGAATTTCAAAATGTACTACATTTAGCTTAACTAGGTGTGTGTGTGTTTTTTTTTTCAATCTCATTTTGGCCCTTGTTAACTCGGTGTATATATTAAGAGGCCATACCTGAGATATAACATAGTTTGGGAAGCAAATTTGTGCATTTTAAAGTTCAAATTGAGATTAACCCCACAAATTGTAATTATCACCCATGGCCACTCAAATATATATATATATATATATATATGGGTGAAGTTTCAATGGTTACTGCAATATTTACCCATCGATGGTTATTGTTGTTTTAGCCGTTGGATGAAAATTAGACGGTTCTAATCAATTGGGTCGTTGGCCAACACCATTTATGATAATTAATTAGTTTTGAATTTACACATCTCATTAAATACATATTTAGATGGACAACTTGTTAGTGACCTGCTGACATGGCATTTTTAGATTTATTTTTTATTTATTTAAATAGAATCTTAGTATAAGATTCACCCCTTATTCTTAATTGGAGATTGAAAAAGAAAAATAAAAGTTCTGTTCCCTAAGTCAATCTTATTAAATACATTAATTGTTGACAAAATACTATTAATATTATCTAATATAAGTTGCCGCCAATAAAGATTTCAGGCGTACTGCTGGATGTAAAAAACACTGGTTTCTTTTTTTTTTTTAGTTCAATTTATTTGCTTTGATTTTTTTTTCTTTTTCGTTCAGTTGTCATATATTTTCTGGTTCAAGTAGGAGGATAACAAAGGAATATGGAGATTTGAATATGAGATTTGTTGGAAATTTTCATTTTTTGATTTCTATAAAATCTGGATTTTTATTTTGTTTTTTTTTTTTTTCTAGTGATAAGACTTTGGATATATTTATTTATTTATCTAGTTTTGAGGAGAGATACTTTGGATATTTGAAATGCTTTGTATCAGTATTTTGTATTTTTTTTTAGTCTTCTGATTTAAAAACAAAACAGATGATAGGTATTAATGTGAAAAGATAATTAATTTTCTTGATATGTTTTGGGTTGGATCTTAACTCGACTTTTTTCAAGTAACTTTTTATATTTTATTATTGATGTTTTGTTTCGTGCCAATTTATATATTATTATTTAAATTAAAACTAAATCTAAAACAAGACGACTTATTTATGCGTATTAATTACTATTACTGTTTTTGCTTTCCACTTATTATTTGTCTGTACAAATTTAAGAATTTGTTATTTTTAGAATTAATTGGCTTATAATAATGCTTTCTTACTCCTTCCAATCCTTTAGTCTATCAAACATACGATAATATTGATTAAAATCCAATCCAATTTACTCCATTCCAATTCTAACAAATAATCATATCCAATGTAGTCCAATCCCATTAACCAAATGCTATATATTTTTCTCTTCTAGTTCCTACAACACCAATCTTCATCGTCCTTCTTTTTTTTAACTCCATTTTCAGTTTTTTTTTTCAATTATTCTATTTATACTTATAAAGGATTTTTTTTTTCCCGTTTATAAGGGATTGTTATATAGCCTTTTCACTATTATTTGATCGCTTTTCTCTCTCTCTTTTTCCTAATGCAAACGGTAGCCAAAATAGCTAAAAGAAAGCCATAAAGAAAACACTTAATTTGAAGACTTAAATAATTTTTAAAAAAAAATAATATAGAAAAGAAAACCGAAATGGAACTTACAAAATATTCAAGAAAACGATAAATACAAATAGAAGACGAATTTTCCATTTTAGAAAAAAAGAAAACGGATTTCTAAACTGATTATGAAAACAAATTAGTGGTTGAAGAAAATACAAAGTCTTTTTAAATATTTCATTATAAATTTACACTTTCTTTCAAAATAATTTTGTTAATCAAGTTCACAACCATTATCATTGTAGTATTAGTGAATTTCAAAATCAAATTAACTGTTAAATATTCTTGAATAATCATTTAGCCACTACAAAATGAGAGAGAAAAATACAATGCTGAAACAAGATTTAATATTGTAAATAGAAAATACAAATTAAAAGAAAAATAGAAAAAAAGAAAGTGGAGAGAGAGGCCAAATAAAGGAGCTGGATAGTGATTAGAATAAAATATATAAGAATTAAAAAAGTTAAAGGGTGCTTTTATCAATTTTTATTACGTGTTTACAAAGTTCTTTTTAAGTCTTTTTATAAATATATAATAGAGGTGATCTTTTTTTTTAAAAAAAAAAAGTGGGGCTTAACTAATGACCTCTACTTATTATAAATTAAAAGAAAATACCTACTGCTACCCAATCCCCACCCTATTAGGGATCATAG
>JXTC01000061.1:635331-804202 GCA_002914845.1 Trema orientale
CTATAGATAGGTTAAAAAAAGTACTTATTGGATTAGTGCCTATATATATATATACACGCATATATATATATGATATTGTCTCTAGTAGTCCCAAATTTCATTAATATGATCTTTAATTAGTAGAAATAATAGTTTGGTTGATTATTTGTTTATTTCTATGGGTTATTTTTACTTCAATTTTCTATCGAATTGATTATTGTATAATATTTAATAAATGAAAAATTCTCATTCATTAAAGGATTAATAAAATTTATAGTAATAATAAGAGAGAACTAGTATAAGATAATCTTAAGCTATATATGAAAAATAGTACTTGCCACTCCTTTAAATTTGAGCCCAATAAAAGCATAATCAAACATCCTAAAAGAGATCTAAAAGAAACTAAAGAGCACTTGCATGGCTAGTAATTTAGTTGCTTTTTACCTAATCTATTTGGGTGTATTAATAAAGATTTGCCAAAAGAAAAAGGAACATGAGAACTAGACAATAACAAGTCTCTTGAAGTTGAATCTGGCCTAGATTCAGGGCATATATTTAAAAATGTCATTTCCTAAGGAAGCGATAGACCTAAGTTTCATGAAAACTTAGTTACCAGTTGGTCAGGATCGGAGCGCCCAAAGCTCCCTTTTTTCTTATCATATATTATTTTTTAACTTTTGTTGTTTTTGTTAAATAATGAGCAATTAGTACTAATTCAAGGATCCAAAAAGTTGATGTAGGTTGGCAAATTCCCAACTATACTACTCTAGAGCTAACCAAGTCTTAAGTCTCCTTCCTCAAACTTTCTCCCATCGATCAAATTTAAATATATAATATTGATCAATTAACATATATTAATCATGATCAATTAGAACGTGGAGAATATTTTATGTTACAATTAATCTTCTGATTAGCTGCGAAAGAGGCTTAATTTGTTTTTCTTTGGCACTAAGTATCCTGCAACCGCAAGTCAAGGGGCCGGCATCAAACCTTAAAAGTCAGCCAGTTCATAAAAGAGACCAGGACTCAACTACTAACAAATCAAGCAGTTGAACTGTCAAAGTAAGTGAATTTCAAGGAACATTAAAAAAATATGCACTTCGTTTTCATATATCATATTTGTATATATATATAAAAATAAAATAGGGGTAGAGAATCCCTCAATACGAATTTTAATCAAGAGAAAATACTTCTAATTTTCAGTGAACTCAACATTATTATATCACTTTCGATATTGCGGGTCAATCTATTTAATTATACCAACCTCTCATGTAAACGGTTGAAGGAAATAATTTAATATATGCGATTAAGGTAACACGTAGTTAGAGGTAAATAACAAAATATTGGAAAACAAACATGATAATGGGCCAATTTAGTATTAGTTATGCTATAACCAAGAATCAGCCATGATAAGAAAAATCCAGGTGTTTGGTAAATTTATTTGTAAAATTGTTGTATTGTTTAAAAATAGTATCTAAGAAATTATAAATTACGTGTGTTGGAGAATGAGATTTTGAGAAATTTTTTTGTAAAATCATTATTTCTTACGTGATTTTAAAATTCTGCTTAAAATAATGGTTACACAGTAGATTTTAAAATTTTTAACCAAAAGTAAGAACTTACCAAATGTCTTACCACCTCTCTTTTTTCTCTGCTTTTAAAAACTAAAACAACATCCAAAATCAATCCCAAATGAGCCTAGTGCCACAAAATGATCTTGCATTTTCTCTTTTATTATTATTTTTTTGTTTAATAGTCCTTTCTCTTAAATGAAGGTAGATTTCGATCGATCTCTATGATTGTTTTATCACACTATGTGGGTTTAGTTCCAGATCTAAAAAAATAAATACTAAAGAATATTGATCTTTGCAGAAAATTTGTTACTATATCTTGGGTGGTAGACAAGTGTTTTTGCAGGAATCAAGGTTTATCGGCTTGAAATCTCCCATTTATAGGGATGTTTGACATAGTTTTGAAGATTTTTTAGAGTTCAAAAGATCTTTTAAGAGTATTTGGAAGGATTTTTAAAAGATCTTATTTTATTCAAAAGATATTTAGAAAGAAGCATGGACCCATAACTTTTACTTCAAGAAGTAAAAAAATATCCCAAACAGGCCCATAGAGTAGGATGCAATATTAACAATCGTTTAAGATCTTATTAAGGAGGTAGTAAATATATTTTGCTTATTTTCCTCTTTTTTTTTTCCAATGTCTTTGTTCATTAATTGTTTGTCATGAAATTTCATATGATTTACCTAGATTTATTTAAGGAGTGGAAGATGAACTTATTAATTTGGTTGGAGAAAATATCTTCTTCCATGGAATCTGATATTGTAAAATTTCTAATTTTTTAATAGGAAATTTGTTTTATCTCAATAAAAAGAAAAAAAAAACATTAGAGGTGGGGTTTTACTACTACTTTTGCTAGTTTTTTTTACAATTGGGAACTGGCTATTTGCATGGTTTGAAGTCATGTGTCTGTCTTACTCTTTTTTCTATGTTAAAAAAAAGAAAAATATACTCGACTTTCAAACTTGGAAAATTACTTCTATAATATTTATCTACCGAATTGCCTATATATTAGGGTCATTATCAATTTTAACACTTTTTCAAATCGTATGACAAAAAAAGACAAATGGTAAATCATTTATAAAATCAAGACTTTCATTTAATGAAAATAATTGAAATTCTATAATTACTCCTAACTCTACCTAGGCCGAAAATTTTTTACAAAGTCAAAAAAACAAAAATAAAGGAGACGGTATTGGGACGGCAGTGTTAGGAATGCAGTCAACTATGTTTGACAATGATTGAAAATTTTTGACAGTTAGAGCTCCATCCAGTTGAAAATTTTCTATTGGGGTCGAAACTTTTCAGCTAATGATCGAAAATCGGTTAGAATGGTAGGAAGAGACAGCCAAATAAGTTTGATGGCGGTCAAAAATTTTTACTCTAGTCAACCAGAGGCACCGATGGGATCAAGATTGAGATTATCAGTGGTAGCGGGTGCTGTAGTTAGAGGTGATAGTAGAAGTAGTTTGGGATTTTGTTAGAGAAAAATTTATTTTAGGATTTGTTAGGAA
Source organism: Trema orientale (assembly GCA_002914845.1). NCBI lineage: Eukaryota > Viridiplantae > Streptophyta > Magnoliopsida > Rosales > Cannabaceae > Trema > Trema orientale. The sequence continues at coordinate 638,394 of JXTC01000061.1, forward strand.
TAAAATATCCAAGTAATTTCAGATATGTGATATAGTAATGAGCTTTAATTTTTAAATCATTTATGAATAAGTCCCTTTTTTCATCATAGACTTAGTAGACCCCCTAAGAATAAATACCCCTTACCCTCGCATATTATTGTACCTTTTAGTAAAATTCTATAATTTATACCAAATTAGCTTTGATTACTAAAGGTAAAATAATATGTTTTCTTAACAAATTAATAATTACCATTGAGAGGTTTTTTTGAGACTTTTCTTTCCCCTTCTTCTTCTAGAGAATTTTTCACCCTTTTTTTTTGAAAACCTTTACTTCCATAGATTTCTAATATATGGGAATAGGAGAATTTTTAGATCTCTCTACAGTAAGATTTTTTCTTTTATATTTTCGTTTTAGTTAATCCTTCCGTATATGTGAAGTCAGTTGTACCATACATTTATATTTATGGATATTTTGTTCCACTTGATTCTAGAGTTATATAGGTTCTATTTCTTTTTATTATTTTTGTATGTGTTCTATTGGTATTCTTCTAAATATGAAGCTTTCATGATTCAAATTTTGAAGATTTTACTTTGTCAAAGATCGCTCTTTGCAAAAGATTTATTTCGTATCAGTCGAAGAAACCAACTCTAGTGGTAGAGGATAATTTAAACGAGCCGAAGAGATATTTTTTATGGACTTCTAACATGTCCCTTTATAGATTTATGTGCACATCATCTGTGTATATTTTGTGCATAATCTATTCCTCTATATTTTTCTGTGAGAATTTAGTTTGGTTAATTGTTTACTAGTATAAATTATCTGTAATCCATTTATGATTGTATTACTGTTATTGTGAAATGAAAGTCATCTTTTGATTCCAAAAAAAAAAAAAAGAGAGAAAGAATAATACTTTTTTTTCGTAATTATAACACTACACGTATAGATTTATTTCTCATTTAGATTGAAATTATATTTTCATCAATGATAAATTTATACTTTTGTATTTGTTATGTTAACAAAATTATCCTTCTGACATGAATCTAAAATAATTTAACCAAATTTATTATAGAAATATATCATAAGGTAGAATTTAACAAATTCATCTATTCTTAACATATTTTATCTTATTTTTATTTTTTAGAAAACTCTTCTAAAATGTTTTTGATAGAATAATTTTCTACGAATCGCTTGTCAAAAACGTATCATAAGATGTGATTTGTTACCATTTACGAATTTGAAAATACAAATTTGAAATACTAATGTCTAAAAGTACTTGCTCAATTCAAAAATAAATTCAAATACAACAATAAAAATCTAGTCCTTTTTAAAATGTATATCTTCTACAATTTAAACTTAAGGCAATATTCAGACGTTTCTTTAGATATAGTTTTGCCATTCCCATTGATAATTTTTATGCTTTTGAGGCAGAGCTAACCGCCATTATTCATGTCATCTCTTATACGTGGAGAAATATTTGGATCAAGAGTAATGACTAATTTGGTCACGCTTTTTAAGACTCGTTTTGTGTATATTCCTTGACGTTGGAAGTAGTTATGGATCCATTATATTGGGCTGCTCTCTAATATGAATTTTCATGTTTCTCATATCTATCGAGAAGGGAATTCTGTTACAGATATTTTAGCTTCTAGAGTTACGAGTATTCAAGCTCCAACTTGGTGGCATACTGCTCCTACCTTCATCCATGCAATGATCAATAAAGACTTTTTTAGACTATATAATTTTCATTTTTTTTAGTGGCCCACATTGTAACACAATGTGTTCTTTTTCTTTTTTGTGGTTTTTTCCTTTGAGTTTTACATAGAAAGGCTTTTTACTAGGGCAGTGTTGGGAGATAAAGACAATAATTGTATTTCGGTAAAACTATTTGGCTCTTCCTAAGACTTTTCTTTTCTTTTTTTTGGTTGTTATCTTAATCATTTTTTATGATTGTTTCTTTCTTAACGTTATATATCTTTCTTTTTATTTCATTTTATTAAATTACCAGAGAATTTTTTAGTTTTCTATCCTGACAAGTTTCTAAGCTACTTCCTCCAAGTACCATTAAAAAAAAAAACTTAAGGCGTCAGACAAGTTGTTTCCTTTATTTTATTTTTCTTTTCTTTTAAAATAAATAATAATAGTAATAAAATTAATAATAATAATAAGCCTTTCATTCATGAGAAGACAAAGGCGTTACCGCATTAGCGAGCCTCCAAACATAACATGGTACAACGTGACAAATGATTGTTGATTATATGTTGTGATGTGAAGCAACATTGGGACCCTAACATCATTGGGAACACCNTCGGTTTGGAATATAATTATTGAAAGAAATAAAAATAAAAAAAGAAACAAAAGCAAAAAAGACTGAATTTATCATAATTATTTAACCACAATAGGCAATATGGAGTAAACAATCAACTTTTTGACTGTAACACCAAACGTGGGAGAGAGTAGATAGGAAAAGAGAGAACGATAAAAATGACAATATTTTAAGTTGTTTAGTAAAAATAACCAAGAATAAGATGCATGATGAGTATACATTCGTAAGATAATTGTATTTTAAGAACGCGTGTATGCATTCCTTCGCCTCTCAAAACGAACAAAATTATGATCATATTTGGTCAAAAACCATATTTTGAAATAACACTAACACCCCCTGGTCAAAATTAATCAAATAGCCAAATTACCCCATTAATTCTATAACCAAATAATCACTTTTTAAAAATAAAAATTAGATATTTTCAAAAATAAACTTGAATAATTTGTATTTGGTTGTAGACTTGTATGCTAAGTGGATAATTTAACTACGTGACCAGTTTTACTGTGGCGATTTCGGATGAAAAATTGATGAAACTCAATCGGACTTAATCATTAGAAATAACTTTAAGCCGATTTGACAAATTAAGAGGAATGTTTTGTATTCCTAAAAGCATAAGGTTGAAACGGGGTAGTTTGCCAAAACATAAAAGAAGTTTATATTACTTTCCCTACTTGCAAACAGAAATAGTGAAATAGGGTGTAGAGATTTCTGTGTCTATAATTTGTTCTCTTCCTTTTAGACTTGAATTATTGCTTCTTGCCGTGTTTTCGAAAGAGGTGGAATTTAATCAATTATTGAGGCATCGTTGCCAATTGTCAACATGTTAAAATTATCATTCTTTTCTGGAAAAACAAAAAACCAAAAAAAAAAACCCATATTTCAACAAAAAGTTAGTATCAAAAGGTACATTAGTTTGCCATTTGATTCGGTATCCAATGTGTTTGTGTTCCCATTAATCCCTGCAACAAGTTAGGTTCATATGAGATATTTTTACTTTAAAATAAGTTCCATTTTCTTCAAATTTTGCATAAGTTAAAGATTTTCAAAGGGGCCACGTAATGAATAATGATAATTAAATTTAATTTGTCGGTGAATCAGAACAATTAGTTAAAACGCGTAAAAGAAATAATAATAATTCAGTATGTTCTGGCTTTGCCCTTTTTATTAATGTGATAACCAAAAGTTTGAATAATGTAGGCCAAAGTTAACTAAGCTAGCAAGCTATACCAACCAAGCATTCTGGTTTTATACCAAACAAATCCTAGCTGGATAGCTATCAATATGTGAAAAAAAAAAAAAAAACGCATGATGCTATGTTTAATATCTCTGTTACAAAAGTTTGGTTTTTGAAGACTTTGCCATATATCTTTAAATTGATGTGACTTCACCATAAATTTACCTTTGGAACACATTGTTGTCACGGAAATGAAAGGGGAAAATCCTATTAGGGTTTGAAGTGTCCCGCATTATATATAGGACTAGAATTATTGGTACCGAAATGTGTCGATTCTGAAATGATCTAAAAATGATTAAGGAAAACGACAACTTCTACTATTGACAATGTGGTTCACAGTCAGGATAGTATATTAGTTTGCATTATTTTAGTCATTGTTACGTGAATATGTGGACACTTTTGGACTCGAGTTATCATCCCTTGAGAAGATTTTTTTTTTTTTTTTTTTTGAAAAAATAAAAGAGAAGCAAAAAAATAATAGGCAGGGGGTTACCTATTACGAATTAATAGTAATTAGGCAATTAGCCAAGAAAAAATAATTTGTTGAAATGGCAATTAAATATATATAGCTAGCTTGTTAATTGGCCTTAATTATTATAATCAGTATAAACGGAGATTGATTAATCATTGAGCATGGATTAAGTTCTGCATCCATGTTTTTAGACTTATTTAAATACAGAGTTTTTAGTGTTGACCGTAAAATAATTGGATCTTAGCTACCTATAAAAAAGATAAAGAAAATAAAAAAAGAGCCATGTGATCAATTGAATTAAAAAATGTGACCACACCCGTTAATTATTTTTCTCTTTATTGCTTTAGTTTTATGTTGCAAGTCGACCTAAAAGTTGTATTTTTTCACTAACATGTTAATTAACAGTTTACGTGCTCAAATTAAATGCCTGCCCAGTACTATATGTGTGATTAATTATAATGTGTAATTAATACACAGAGCAAACTAGCTTTCCAATTTCAACCTTAAAATGAAGCTATCTCTCTCATCCACAATATATCAACTTTTAAGTACAAAGTATGATTTGTTCCAAACTCAAGCGCCTCTCTCTCATCCACAATCAATTTTAAGTACAAAGTATAATTATTTTTTCCAACTTCAAGCCTGGCCACGGCTCTCTCTCCACTATCACGTCGCCTAACTACATGCATGCTTGAGTTTTGGTGGATGGAGCTGATGGTGTTTGGCCGATTGATGACGAAAAGTCTTCGTTCTCACTAGATTCTGAAAAATAGGTGTATATGAAGATACAGCGAATCACTTTTTATTCAGCAAAAATATTAAAATTATGTCTTAAATAGTTCTTTTAGTGTTTAAATAAGTGTAAATTTACATATTCGTGGACTTGGGACTATTTATTCCATTTTGTTTGGTATGCAAATTTTTTTTTTCACTCCAAACAATCTTATTACTTCAGTATTTTTGTAAATAAAGAATTGCTATGTATAATTTCGGTTTACCTATGTAGTAATCTCATTTGTTTAGGTGTAAACAAGCAAAGCATATGCTTTGCGTACTACACACATAAATGTTAAACAAAATACAACATTGACCCGAACGGAAGAGGAAAAAAATATCAGAAAACGTGGAATTTTGTGAGTGAAAAGCAGCAGGTATTGGCATGATCGACTTAAATGTTTTTTAATAGTCATGACTACAACTTGGATATATACTTAGTATAAGTGGCGAATTCGGACAATAAATATATATTGTGATTAAGGGATTGAAAATGAAATAGACATTCAAAATTCAACTAATTATTAAAGACATCTGGTGACTCGGATGTACCTATTAATATTATTGCCCTAATGACTCAGCGTCACTGAACCTGGGAATAAAAATCAATTTAAGAAAAAAATATCTTGATTTGAAAATGAGTCAGTCTATTTCCTTGAAAATCCAAATATTGACTTAATATATTTTTTGCTAATCCCCAAACTTTTATGCTCCTATCTATTTTACAGGTATTTAAGTATTCGATTTGTTTACACTAAGCATGAATTGGACAAGCAAATATGAACACTTTTTTGCAGATATCTCGATCGTTTGATTAAGAAAGAATTAGATACAAATGAACTTATATGAATTGTTAACATCAGAAGAGATTGAAAAAAAAAATCAATCTGATAAAATAAAATATTAAATATTAAAAGAAGAAGAAAAACTAACATTCAAATTAAGTTATAAACAAATAACAAATAATAGGATCCAAATAATGTACAAAAACCATTCCCCCAAAAAAAAATGTAGTAACAAGGGACTAATAGCAGTCCAATTAGCAATTATGTAAACACTATAGTGCCGTGTAAACTGATATGTATTGGACTTTAATAAGAATTGAAATAAAGGTAATATTTCCCGGTTTCCCTTCTTTATGAAACATTTTCATGAATCTGTCACATTATAATTATAAGTGAAATTGATGTTAAGTCTCTATTAATGATTTTTGCTAACTGTGTCATTTTGTTTTCCACAATAGAAACTAGGTGGCCCATGAGTTAGCTAGTTTGGCTTTTTCGATATACACCAAGTACTTTTGAAATGATTGTTGTCCTTAATTTGTTTATTTCATCTTCTCTCGTAGACAAATTGATTGAATTAAAAGACTCATTTCCACTCAAAAAAAAAAAAAAAGAAATAGAAAAGATTTATCACATATTAATAAAAGAATACCTTATATAATACGAAAAATATTAAGGTAGGCACCATGCATATACTAATAAAGACACCAAGCCAATAAATAAATTGTATTGTATTACACATATTTATTAGTGTGTGGTACTAAACATAGTTTGTGCTAATCAACCAAAATTAGTACTTCTTCATTATTCGTTTATATGTTCTCACCATGGCAACAATCAACCAAAATTATAAACAAACAAGTACTAATAAATTAATGAAAATGGCATCCCCAAAAAAGCGAGAAATTTAGTATATCTTTGGATAAATGGCACAAATGGTCCTTAAAAACTATCCAACATGTGGCAATTTGGCCCTGTTGTAGTAATTGAATCCCCTGAATTTTCTGATTTGTAGCAATTTGGTTCTTACATTATCTAAATTATAACGTGTTGTTAAATATTTTACCAAAACACACGTGAGGAGCACATATTTGAAAGGTAATTTGAGAATTTTAAGCATAAAAATGAACAATTACCTCATAAAATTTTTTTCTAAACTTACAGCTCCAAAAATTTTAAAAAGTGCAAATAATACTTTTTTCTTTTCTCTAAATTCTTTTGTTATGTTTATTTTCCTTTAAATATATTTTTATATGCTACAACATACTCCTCATGTGTATTTTTTATTAGAAATAATTTAAACAATTCAAGAGACCAAGTTGTTTCAAATTATAAAATTCAGAAACTCAATTACTATAATTGAATCTTTGAGAATCAAATTGACATAAATTAGACATTTTACGGACCATTTGTGCCATAAACCTTATATCTTTTATAAAGTTTCATTAAATAAATAATAGAAGCCATAACAACATTAGAAGAATATTGCTTTATGCCTTATTTTATACCCTTTTTTGTTTCTTATTTGAGACACTTATTTTATACAAATTTTTTTTTTTTTTTTTGGTGGGGGGAGAGGACTTATTGTCTCAGATAAAAAAAAAAAAAAAAAGAGGGGCGGGAAAAGAATTGAATTATGCAAAAGCTTAACTACCAAAAGTACAGTCAATGGATCCACCTCGGATACACGAGGCAAATTCTCGTCGTCAATGTAAATGACAAAATCTAGTGGTGGGAACCACAATCAGGTACATTTGCGTTTTCTGTGTTGTTAATTTTTTATTTGAGCTTCCACAATCATTTGATGTAACATGCTGACGTGTTCATTGTATTAGGCAAAGAAAGCTGACCTCGGCCAGGCAATAGGGGAACTTGCTGATGTGGGTCCCATATTTTTGTGCCACGAGTTAAGTGAAAAAGGTTTTCAGTGCTGATTCGGCAATGACATGATATACCCATGAGACACTGTCCAAGTCGGAGGTGACGAGGAAGAGAGTCGGAGCTCCAAAGAAAGCGTGACACGCCGGCGTAAAGGCAATAACAAAGAAGGTTGTATATTTGACTTGACTGTCTATGTCTAATTTTGGTACCTTATTTTATTTTAACTAATAAATTTTTATTTATTAGAACCTAAATTTTTAAGTATTTATATATATTTAAGTTTTTAATATATGATGTGACGTTGATTTATATGTTATGAAAATTTTGAATTAGTTTTACTTTGATTGTTCGGTCTGCACTAGGAATCTTCTATTCAATTTCCAGTCTCAATAACTGGTAGCTCCAATCTACGCATATCGGACGTGGAAACTATCATGCGATCAAATTGAAATAAGAATAATGGATTTTAATTTGTAATTGTGTGGAGTCCATAGTGTACACAACTATGTCATTGACTTGATCATGACCGAGTTCACTGGAATCAGTTTGACCATTTGATCAAGCCTGATCGACAATGCATTAATTGCTTCCCTTTCAACATGGGTTCCAATAATATCTCATTCACACTATGGGGTCATAAAGTTGAACGACTTCCTACGTAGTGTATATATCACTAGAGTCAAATGTGAAGTACTATAGAGTGAAAATAGTGATCTGATAAAGATCGATGTAGTTGTGACGTGATGCAAAATCTTAGAGCTAGTGTTTTACAGCTTGGTTTTCCATATATCAATATAAATGTATGGTGTTTTGTTAGGATTCTTTTGACACTGATATTAATATTATTGCATGTTTTCAAAGAGGCTATACGTAGTAGCTATAGCAAAGGCTACATTTACAGTAGTAGTCATAACTCATAGGTAATTCTATCCACACTCTATTACAAATTATTAATGAATTATAAAATAAGTTATTCATCACACTTAGAAGTAAACCCCCTTAAAAGTTTTATTATCTCGTATTAGCCAGCTAGTTTCAAACTCTCGTGTCATATACAATTATATATACATATACACAGACACAGACACAAGGGCCAGTACTCAAGTCTCTGATACACCCATCAGTAGGCAGTGAACCTTAAATATTGTTTCTTGGCCTATCAGGGTTCAAAGCACCGGTCTTAATTAGTCGGCCTTTAATTATCAAGGATAATATTATACATATATATATTGAATATGCTAGATTTAAATCATAGTAAAATATATATATATGGTTGCCAATCCAGTAAGTATTTTTTTTTTATCTATATGTAGGTTTTTTTTTTTAACCGTTAGATCATCATTAATCTAATGGCGATCCAACGACTATAATGATGTGTATGAAAAAATGTGCATCATTAATGCTATTTTTCTCTTATTTTTTAATATAAAAGATATGAAAAAAAGATTTTTATTAGTCAAATTAATACTTATGCATAAGTAAAAAAAAAAAAACTTAAATTAGTGCCTATATATATAACCCTGCGTCAAGGCGTGCCCAACTTGTCAGGTCATATATATAATGGCCCAAAGAGAAAGTTACAATGATCAATGGAGAATTGATTGTTTATAGCTAGCTAGCTACATATGATGCTGACAAACTTGTTTGCATTATTTCAACATGACTAACGTGTGTCGGCCACTTTCTTCTTGACATATACATATGTTTACATGCATATATCATGTATATATGGTATGCTCGCTCATATAGAATATATGTCCATTAAACTACAATGCCAATGATCTATTCTTCTTAATTATCGTTTCTAGTGTAGCGCGCGCGGAAGGATTATCATTAAGCAATTTGAGAAGGAAATTATTCGCATATTGAGATGAGGTATCGATCCAAAAATAATATACGAAGCTAGGAATATTAATGCTAATTTAAAATTTTTTGGCTTTGATTGAGTTCCAAATTTCCTGCAGTACGTACTACTAAATAATACCGCAATTTTCATTTAATGGATTGAACTTCATTAATGTTGGATCTTATAAATATATTAAGTATATATATGGTCGTGATCTCCCAGGAGGGACAGGCATTAATGCAGCAGATATTTTATTACTCTACTTTTTTTAATATCCTATTTATTACATTAATTTTAGTAGTATAATTTCACTATACATATGTAGCCCTCGACTTCGTGGCGCCGCACTCTCTACTAGCTAGTTACTAGCGTCCATATATATATATACTATTAATATCAATATGCTGTATGCAAGATATATGTACACAAGCACATGTATTTGCATATAACGAACTTTTCAGTATCTAATGAAGTACACTTAATATTGCTGCATTGATCAATGTTTGTGAGTCAGATAAAATTGAGGAGCTATTGGAATAATACGATAATAAGAAAGTGGCCAATCTGACTGGTAAGGATAACATATTATGACTCCGACAACTTCTGAATTTCTACAAGGAGTTACATATTATTGAGATAGCTACAACTTACACACACAACATATGATTTTGTATGGCGCATTTTTATATTTCAATTAATTAGATTAGTAGTCTACAAGTTGCCCGCTTTGTGCAGCAGAATTAATGAATTTATTAATATTTGAAATCAATAATGCTTAATTAAGGTGCGCAAGTCACTTTGTTATTGAAGAATCATAATGACACTTTAAGTAGAACCTAACTTATTAACTATAATCTTCTAATAATAAAGTGAAATACCGTTAGGCATCTAAAGATAGATAGATCGTAACATTACTCAATATTTTAGCCTAAGATAGATATTAGATTTGTCCTTCTATCTTGGTAGTCGTACCACAAGGCTGTGAAAAGGCTAGCTAGTTTGACCAACAGAAATATGAGATGCTCCAGCATAATTATCTGCAGAGTTGTAGTGAGACAACTGAGACAAAACAAGCTTAGCTTAGTTTGGATCAATACATAATTAAAGAACGTGCAATATTATCAAATTAAAGCTTCAATAAACTTTTCTCAACTTGTACATATGCGGATCAATCTCTAAATTAAAATTTGAAAGGCCTGTCTAATAATAAAGCTCCCAACTTGTACAACTTGTGTAACCTCTCCTTTAATCCATGTTCTGCAACTTGTAATTGAAAACCTCTGAAACCACGAATCCCAGCTCATGATACAGGCCAGCTGCATTCATCACTAATTAATATAATTGGTTTCAGAGTTAGTATACGACAAAGTAATAAAGTTATATGTCTATACATACACCTAATTAATTTCACGTGAGTTTTGAGTCCCACATCACGTGTGTATTCTTTTTTAACATACTCGATATTTGAAATGGATAAGGAATCAAAACACCGCAACATATATGTTTGTTTATATTTATGAAACTCATGTATTTCTGCCAGATGTTTTGGCGCTTCCTAAAAATGGGTAATGATCTTCATGGATAAAGAATATTCATGATCACGTGATCATCATAATTAAGTGCATATATGTATATAGATTTCCAATTCAATAGGTTTTTTTTTTTTTTTACTTATTTATATGTATTTTTTTTAGACGTTGGATCATTATCCAACGGCTACCATTATTTAGGTGATTGGAAAAAAAAATAAAAATAAAAACTTATTATTTAATATTTTTCTCTCTTTACATTTTAGTATGAAAAGATGTATGCGATAAATTTTAATTAGATAAAACAATACTTATGGATAGATTAAAAAAAATATCTACGAGATTGATGCCCATATATATATATCATGTATGAACTTTGAAGGGAAAGTTCCATTCCATGCATGGAAATTTACTTGATTATTTTAGGACTAAGATTAGTTTCTTTCCGTTCGAGTTCCTACCAATTCAGGTGAATACTGCATCAAATATTAAACAAAGAATAATACTTTCTTATAAAGGATATCCTTTTTTGACTTGTAGCTTCAGAAGCCATTAAGGGTTCCATAATCTAAACGTATAATTTGATTTTAGAGTAATGCTATAGAGCATCAGTAGTGCACATCACCGATATGTTATTGATGATTTTAATTGATAAAATAAGTCTCATGTGGAATACATTTAAAGTGTAATATTATAATTAACCAGAAATAAACTGACATATGAGCACCATATAGTGCCGTAACATTACTCTTAATTTTATTAGCTAGATATAGAAGAAGTTCTATTCCCTAGACTTGCACTAGAATTTGTCGTCTTGGTCAATTAATATAATACCTATGATATATAAAGTCATTAAATATAATATATAATTGTTTGATCTCAAACAGTTTTCTTTTATTCCAATCCCAAATAGGAAAGTGTATTATACATAGAAGGTTTCCATCTTGGTAGTGGGGCAACTAATAAAGAACCAATATATGCTCCAAGTATCTAGGTCCTTACATAGTTGAATAATTACAAGAGTAAAATAAAGAAGCGAAATATAGTAGGTCTTATTTATCATTGTAAACCTAAGCAAGCCCCTTGATATTTGTAATCCGTTTCATCTGTATTACAATTTGACAACATTTCATTAGTACGTAGATCGAGTAGCCTATTCTTTGCACCTAAAATGACGGTAACTAAGAAGAAGCAAGGCCATAGTATTTAACAAATTAACTTGATGAATTTGGCCGCGAGCACAATAAATCTGACTGTCTGAGCTAGGAATCAAGTGTCATTAATTTATACATGTCTCCATTTTCTAAAAAATAAATAAATCTATTAAGGGTCTTTTAGTCAAATGGCCGAATTTTGGATCATAGTTTACAAAATGACAATTTTTCAAATACTATTAAAATATAACCGAATTTTAAAAATTATTTGAAAAATAACCCATTTTCATATTTAGTGTATCAAAATATATTGATTTATTTTTTAGAAAATTGAATTACTTTTTCAAAATTAATTTACTTTATAAAAAAATAGATCAACTAAAAAACAGGCATTTATCAAAATAAAATTATAAAACCATCATTTATTAAATAGGTGTAAATACTCATCTATTATGTTAATAGTGCTTGTTACGTTTATTATATGGAAGCAAGTCTTCGTCTATTGAAAATATCATTTTCTCTCCGTCAACTCAACAATGCTTTGACACATCATGCATGATATGAAAAAAATTGGTGTTATTAAAATATTATCTTTTTAAATTAAAACGTCAAAAAATATGTATGTATATATATAATCGAGTGAATAGCGTAAAAGACAAATAAAATAGATGGAAACTCTAGATCCATATTATATGTACGTAAACGTCCGAGTGCAATAAATACACTGACAAGCACTTGTAACAGAGGTAACGAACACGTTGGCGCATTCTAGTCCGCTAAGCCCATTATGACAATATGTTTAGGGCCAGCCTTGCGAATCTAGACCGGCCCACTATGACTCAGCTTCAGCCCATGCCTACCATGGGCCGTACGTCATTCAAGTACATAACGGTTAACCACGTAGGACTATTGGACCCACATCCTAATGAATTGCCAAAAACGACAGTCCAAACCGTTGCCTAGACCCCTCACAACAAAATGTTGTATTTATAATTCATATTGTCGTTTAGACTCTGAATTGAATCACAGTCCATATACTACTATTTTCCCTCCAAAGAACTCTCATCATCATCATCACCATCGTCATCATTCTTCTTCTTCTTCTTTCTCCATTCAAAAGAAACCCAAGAAAAGGCTCGAAAACCCCAAAGAAAGATGTTGAAATCCGGCGTGAACGGCCTCTTTAGCAAGAAAAAAACGACGAGTCGTTCTCGCCCATTCAGCGAGTACTACTCGGAGTGGTTCAACCTGCTCAAGAACAGCCTCCTCCCACGCCTCCGCCTCTCCATCCACGGCTCCTCCATAGCCCAGCTCTCCACCCAAGTCGACGTCGTCCGCGCCCACTTCCACTCCTACTACGACGCCCTCGACCTCGCCGCCCAGGACGACGGCGTCGCCCAGCTCCTCTTCCCCGCCTGGCGCAACCCCCTCGAGAAGCCCTTCCTCTGGCTCGGCGACCTCCACCCTTACCTCTTCACCAACCTCCTCCGCTCCTTCCTCGAAAACGACGACGCCAACGAAGAAGAAGACGACGACCACAACGACGTCGTTTTCGAAGAGCTCGCCGGGAGGGTCTTGGGAAACGACGAGCTCTTCAACCGGCCGTGGCACATAGTGATGGCGTGGAAGAACCCTTCGGAGGCCTTGATGGGTCGGATCGAGCAGATCGAGTGCGGGCTCAGGCTCATGGTGCCGGCCCTCGTGGCGCGAGCGAGAAAGGCGCAGGCGGGGTTCGTGGAGGCGGTGGCAGAGGATTGGGCGCGGAGGAGGGAGGCGGCGGAGGAGGCGGTGGGGAGGGCGTTGACGGGTCAGATGGAGGAGGTGGTTGGGGTTTTCGTGGACGCGAACAGGCTGCGGCGGAGCGTGTTGGCGGAGATCGCTGGGGCCACAAGTGTGTACCAGGCGGCTCTGTTTCTTGAAGGGCTGGCCCAGTTTCTTGTTGGGTTCAGGGACCCGGATTTGGTTGCTGAGTTCGAAAGTTGCAAGGTGCCTCTTAGTAAAATTAGTCGCTTTCAGTCTCTTTGATTCGGTTGTTTTGGCTCTTGTAGTGTTGATTTTCTTGTTATGCGTGGAGTTTTGAGAGATGAGGAATTTGGGGGTCTACTAGGTTGAGAGGAATGTGTTGTTATTCATTGTTCTAGTGAATGTTATCATACAGATTGATTGCTCTAGTTTACTCTTGTTCAAACAGAAAAGGAGATTTTTCTTCGTTTCGGAATGAAAAGATTTTACTTTTTTTTTTTTCTTTAAGAAAGAATGCAGATATTGATGATTGGCTAGTGTAGGTTTGATTGAATTTAAATGGTTGAACTTTTACTTAGTTTTGCTTCTTGAAGTTGCTTCACCACCTTCATTCTAGTGTGCATTAGAACGAGGGAGATGGACTTGACTAGAAGTAATCTGAGCCAAAATGACTTTACTAGACTATTCAAAAATGACCCTTTTAAGAGCGCCACAAAATTAGTGAAGAATTGGTGATAATTAGGCACTATGGGCATGTTTGCTTACCGGTAGTGGGAGTAAGGAAAAGGCATTCATTTTTTTTTATGTCCTTACATACCAATAAGAAACACATCAAAGAGACTTCTAGCATTTTTCACTCGTTATTTTTCATTCCCCTCTATAACCTTTTCATTCATTCCCTTTACGGATCAAAATTTTGCCTACATTTATAACTTGTTAGGAGTATTTATGCCCACACCATACTCTTAAAAAAGTCATTTTGTTCTAAATTACTCCCGGTCGGGCTCAATTGAGAAAAGGACATGGGTAGGACTAATTTGAGCTAAAGTGAAATTTTTGCGTATTTTTTAAAAAATGATATTTTAAAGTGTGTTGAGGACATCTTGACCTGTGGTTAAAAGCTTCTTGACCTTGAAAAAGTCCTAAATAATAGTTTTTTATGGTCAAGGACGTCTTGACCATACCCACGAAGTCTTTGACACTTCTAAAAATGTCATATTTAGAAAAATATACACACAAAAAAAAAAGCAAAGCTATTTCGGCCCAAGTTAGCCGTATACATGTCATTTTTCTCTGGGCCTAAACTACTCAAGTCCAAGTAAAGTCTGACTACTCCGAGCAATAAATAAAGCCCAAAACTCAGGTACTCTGCCTGTTCATTAGCACCCAATGGGCCCTGATACCCAAAAAAAAAACTGCAGCCCATATAAGACGCGTGCGGTAAGTACTAAAATAAGTTAAAAAGGCAGGAAACGCCGCCGCATTAAGTGGAAATGAATAAAATGATGTATAGTACTATTGGTTTTTACCACCACCGACATTTTCTGGGTCAAACGGACTTCCCCCACAAAGGCCAAAACTCCATGCAGTTATCAGACACTTGAAAACCTCTGGACCCCTCTTAGTCTTCTCCTCTCTCTCTCTCTCTCTCTAATCTGTCATTGAATTTCCAGTAATTTCTTCATTTCCTTTCCTTTCCTTTTTACTTCCATTCCATTCCAGTTCCACGAATCTCTCTCTACTTACTTCTCTGTCTCACAAAACATGGAAATGGAACATGACAGAGGTGAACTTCTCTTCTTCTCAAACACCACAGACAAACATAGACAACAATGTCATTTCATTTTTTCAACACTGTAAAAAAAGAGAAGGTCAAAAAAAAAAAAAAAAAAAAAAGAAAGTAAGAAGCATATACCCCAATAAGTCTCACTCCTCTTCCGTAGATCATTTATTTTTCTTGTTTGTAATTCTCTCTGTAATACCAGTCTATCTCTATCTGTCTCTGTGGTCTGGCTGTGGCTGGCTGGCTGGCTGGCTGGCCTCTCCATTCATGGCCTGCAAATATGATACTCTCTTTATCATTTGTGCCCAATTGTGTTCTTTCTTACTGCTACTAGATTTGGCTGTTTGTCAGAAACTTTCCACTCATCCTCACCAGCTGGGATCCGACCCGAACCCATCTGACTGCACCGACCGTTGGATCCACATCCGGCGGCTGCCACCGCGGTTCAACCTCGATCTCTTAGCCAATTGCTCCGAGTACCCACTTTCGGGCGACTTCTGCCCCTACCTGGCCAACCATGGCCTGGGCCAGAAGACCCACAACCGCTCCCACAGCTGGTACAGAACCGACCCCTTAATGCTCGAACTCGTCTTCCATCGCCGGATGCTCGAGTACCCATGTCTCACCTCGGATCCCGCCGCCGCTGACGCCGTCTACCTCCCTTACTACGCCGGAATCGACTCTCTCCGGTACCTGTACGGCCCGGATGTTAATTCCAGCGCCGACCACGGCCTCGAGTTGTTCCGATTCTTGCAGCGGGATGAGACCGGGGCGTGGAGGCGGCACATGGGTCACGACCATTTCTTGGTCATGGCTCGTCCGGCGTGGGATTTCTCGCAGCCGCCGAGTAATGACCCTCCGATTTGGGGGACTTCGTTTCTGGAGCTGCCCGAGTTTTTTAATGTCACCGCCTTGACGGTGGAGTCGCGCGCCTGGCCGTGGCAGGAGCAGGCGGTGCCGTACCCGACGTCGTTCCATCCCCCTAACCTGTCGTTTCTCGAGGCCTGGCTCCAGCGGGTGCGGCGGTCGAGGCGGGCCACGCTGATGCTCTTCGTCGGGGGAGGAGGCGTCTCCGCGACCCCCAATATCCGCAGGAGCATCAGGAACGAGTGCGAGAACGCCACCGCCGCCGGGAACTTCACCGGCCCCGGCGGCGGTGGCGAGTACGGCTTCTACGGCGGCGAGTACTCGAGTCTGTGCAGCATTGTCGATTGCTCTAATGGAATTTGCGAGCACGACCCAATTCTGTTCATGAAGCCAATGTTACAGGCGAGCTTCTGTCTTCAGCCGCCGGGTGATACTCCGACTCGGCGGTCCACGTTCGACAGCATTCTCGCCGGGTGCATTCCGGTTTTCTTCGAGGACCAGTCGGCGAAGTCGCAGTACACGTGGCACTTGCCGGAGGATCGTTACGAAGAATTCTCGGTGACGATTCCGAAGGAGGAAGTGGTGTTCAAGGGGCTGAGAATTCTGGATGTGTTGAATAGTATTCCTAGAGCTAAAGTTAGGAGATTAAGAGAGAAACTTATGGAGTTTATACCAAGTGTTGTGTATAGGAAGCATGGGAGCTCAATGAGTTTGAGAACCAAGAAAGATGCATTTGATATTGCAGTTGAAGGTACCCTTCGGAGGATTAAATCTAGACTGGAAGAAGTTTCAGCTCAGTGACCTGAATTCCTTTCTTACTTTGTTGTTGTAATTATACATTTTAATATATAAATATTTTTTCTCCTTTGTTAACTTATGTAAGTTTATGATTTATGTTTCTTACTCTAAAAGTAAATCAAACATTTTTGGGCAACTTTATGATATGTTTATTTATTTCATTCGATACTAAGTATGACCCGGATGCAAAATGTGGTTTTATGATGAAAGGAAAAGAAAAAAGAATCAATTTTTATTAAGTGAGCAGAAGCTAAGAAGTAATAAAAGGCAAGCAAACAAAAGAGAGCTAGCTGGTGCAGAACACGCATGCCAAGGTAATAATACACATGAAATTTGAAGCGAGAAACCGCAGAACTGCTGTTTTAAAGGAAAATTTCTCTTTTTCACTCTGATGTTTTATGAGGGGCAGGGGGTTCAGTGGTTTCGTTTGATCATCCCCATCTAACAATGGCAGATCCCCAAGTGAGACCAGCGCCAAAACCTGCAGCCGCAATAGTATGTCCTGCTTTCACTTTCCCACTTCGAACAGCTTCATCCAATGCCAGTGGGATGGAAGCAGCGCTTGTGTTGCCATAGTTTGCCAAATTCGATAGGACTCTTTCTTGTGGGACTTCTAAACGAGTAGCAACAGCATCTATTATCCTCTGGTTTGCCTGCACCATAAGACCTCTATTATAACTCACTTATAATCAGGAAGAAATCTTGTTTCGGAGTATTCCGCAGCATTCTAGGAAAAATCTGGCAGAGTTTTCATTACCTGATGGAGCAGCAACCAATCAATGCTTGAACTAGAGACGCCGGCCTTTTGCAAAGCAGACTCTATCGATTGTGGAACACATCGGACAGCAAAACGAAAGACCTCTTTCCCGTTCATCTGAATGCAGGAATAGGAAGACTGTCTTGGAGGAAAGCCTAGCACTGAACCATTAGTACCCAACGCATGATCCGTTTCAGTTTCTTTGATGCTCGCATTTAGATGCCTGCATGAGGAGAGACCAAGTGATTACATATCAGAAAATGTGTGCTCATGCAATGATTGAGATGGCCGAAGCTTGCAGCAAGGAGAGAGACAAAGTAGTACCTTTGGCCATCACCATCACTATGCAAGTCAAAACCAAACAAACCATCTTCTTCACTGTCGCAGGCCTGCATGACAATTTCAGTACAAAAATAAGGACACAATTTTTACAGCTATTGGATCTTTCCATAAAATATTGCGGGATAATTATCATCTTATGCTACTCTTGAAACAATGACCCCACATATCTCAGAACGAGAACAAATTCACAGAGCAAGTATACTTTATACTTCATAACATTCATTTCTAGAAGTTTCAATAAATAGCTAAACAAAATTGAAAGTTTAACCGTATTGAAAATTTCTGATGACTGTTGATAACGAGAAAGGGAAACATAGCGAAAAGAGAAGACAAGTCTTTGAATAAGTCCTTAAGGAGCCTAGGTTTTCTCAAGCACGTCATTTTCTTTTTCTCTCGTAATTTTCTTCATGAAATGAATGTAGCTCACATAAACTTCGATCAGATGTTTACACCTAGATCTAGCTGACTGTCTTGCTCGGTATATGTGCTTATGAACAAGCATCAATCTACTCAACTTGACAATATCAAGCTGATCAACATGTATGATTGTTATTCATTATTTACTACAGTTTCAAGCCTGCAAAAAATGTCTCATCATTTTTACTGTGATTTCAGGATTTCGCAGTTATATGGTAAGATGTTACGAGCATTGATAACCCTAGGGAGAGAGATAATGACCTGTACTAATACAGCACCAGCAGCATCACCAAAGAGTATACAGGTTCCTCTGTCAGTCCAATCAACGTATCGAGAAAGAGCATCAGCACCAATCACCAGAACATTGTTAAAACCACCTCCTGTTTATGCATATGTGGAGTCTTAATTGTTTTGAAAACAGAAGTTGCCTCGACTTTCTAAAAGCAAAAAAAGGTCTTACCCCTGATGTAACAAGCAGCTGAAACTAGACCCAAAACAAATCCACTACATGCAGCTGTAATATCATAAGCCAGAGGATTTCTTTTGCAGCCAAGTGCTTTTTGGATCTGAGAGTTCCAATGAAAAATAAATATTAAGACCATGGAACAGTATGAGAATGGTTATATTCCCAAGCAACTTAAGTACTCAGGCAAAACAATCTCAATAGCATTGATAGTGTGCTACCAAAATTTAAAGCATAATAATCCTCAACTTAAAGTGTTAATAACAATATCTGACACTCTTTTTAGCTCAAAACAGGCGATACTTGGCCAGTTGGTTGATATCCTATGGCATCAAATGCAGAGAACCAGAAAATTATCTTGTTATATTTTTCATACAGCACGTGTGACTGTAGATAGAAGGACAAGCAAACTAGACTGCACAACTAAAAACTTGGAAGGCATACAATACGTTGTTCCTATTGCAAAAACCACTCGTTCGCATCCTATGACACTTCACAGCACATACCAGATTCCATTTTTCTAGAACCATTCAGACATGCAGCACAGCAATAAACTTAATACATATTCAGTATGCAGATGGAACCCCAATATCCAATTCTGTAATATCTCTACAATCATATACCTGAGGAGCACTGCCAAAGAGATCCTCTGGGGTGGATGTACACATCAAGACTAGGTCCACATCATCAGGATCAACCTGTGCCATCTCAAGTGCTTTCCTTGCTGCCTCCACAGATAAAGCCGTTAAGCTATCTTTGCCTGTAACAGCAGTAACAAGATTAGAAAAACAGAAAATATTATCCACTGTTTTATATTATTTAGGATGCAATTTCGGAAAGAAAAAAATGGGTCTCCAAATTTTCATAATGTGCCAAACAGGAGACACCTGGAAACAATTGTAAATCATCCTAGACTCAAACTCAGCAAGATGCTCAGTGCCCACTAAAGGCAAGCAAGCAAAGCCACCTCAGACAGTTAGCGACATCAAACTTATGGTAGTTGGGAATTACTGCTAGAGTGAACTGACCTGAAAGGACTCGTCGATTACGAATACCAGTACGAACAGATATCCATTCATCAGAAGTCTCAACTATTTTTGCAAGATCGTCATTGGAAATCTTAAGGGTTGGTACTGCTGAGCCACATCCTACTAACTTGCAGCCTTTACTGACAAGCCTGTGAAAATAAAATATTTATCAAGGGAAAAGAACAAGTGTATGCACAGCACTCAGGTAGCCATTTCCAACTTCAAGTGCTACTCCATCAGGCATCAGGCCAGGTATGCATAACAGTTACCACCGCACTACCAGTCTAATAATCTAAAAATGTAGTTTAAACTTGAATCGAAAAGATTAAATTTTGAAAAATTCCAGCACTTCCGGTGAAATTATCTAGGAAATATATTTCGACTCAAAAAGATGAGATTTCGAATGAACAAGCGTACAATTCAGATAGTAAGTTTCAGTGAGAGAAAGAGAGTAATTAGCTCTTAACATACAAAATAATAGGACAAAAAATAGCCCCGCCATCTAGAACAAGCCATATCCAAACTACTGTTTACGCATATTCAAAGCTTCAACAAATTAGCAACAGATCAATCTCAAATAAGACCGAATTCCTCTCTCTTTTCAACTCTATCTTATGTTATATAACTAAAAATCATTAAACCAGGACTTGGCAGTTTCCATCACCTAGCCCAAGAAGAAGAGAGCTTATGAGTTCGACTCAGTTCCATTTACCAAAGAGTAAAATTTTCCTCCTGAAATGGAATCAAAATCAAATTTTCCTCTGAATTAAATCTCTCACAATCAGCAAAGTTCATCACTGATTAACCCATCCTGGAATTTGATTTTTATCCAACTGACTGTTTCTTTGACTCAATAGTGTTAATAAACTCCCAATTATAACGTCCAGTTAATCATCAACTTCAAAATACATTTGCAAAGCTCTTGATGAGTGTAGACAGATATAGGCAAAGTGCAAGCTAACCTAAGAAAGAAACGAAGCTTATAGTCTTGTACAATTAACATGCCATTCAATCTCATTTAACTAACGTAGTTATCGTTCTCAGTAGAAAGATTCTAAATTTTGAGAATCAAACTCAAAATCAATTTATGCAATCAATCCCATGCAAGAGCAACCCACAAAAATATCTTCGATACAATCGAGATAAGAAAAATAATAGAGGAAACACCTACATCGATACCAAAAAGAGCTGCTTGTTTCCACAAAACAAACACCTTGTTGACAAAATCATTGGTCAGGTAAAGGTTCTAGATAGAGATCCTAAAGTAAACGCCAAATGGTACCCTCGAAACAATGTTCAACACTCATTTGATACCGTTCTTCGCCAACATAAACAGCTTCTTAAAACAACTCAATTTGCATTTATATCCCATTTTTATAAGAAATGGACGAAGGAGAAGAGGTGGGCTCAAATTGCTCAAAGCATGAAAGAAATCAGAAATGAAACTCACCGGGGAACTCGAGATTCAGAAGGGGAGACTCCAGAAGCAAACTTCTCTGCACCTTCAATGGTGCTAGAACAGAATACCCTTTTGGAGATTCCATACGAAGAGCAAAACCCAGATCGGTAAATGCCTATTGAAGGCTGAATCATCCTCCTGAGGCTCGGAACAGAAGGAGCAGTAACGAACCCAGATGCATTGGCCATTTAAAACCACAGTAAAACCCAATAGAAGAAGGACCCAGAAAGAAAAACAGAGCGTCAGAGTCAGAGAGAGTGATAGAGAGAAGATCTTTATTTAGCTTTGATAATGAACTAGAAGAATGTAAGAAGAGTAATATGTGAAGCCCATTAGAGAAGAACGGATTTGGAAGACTTTTTGTCAAGATTTTCGGAGGGTACAAGGCTAGACACAGAGGTGGGGGCGATTATGCCGAACCCAATTTGAGGAGACTCCAATGTCCTCAGTTTTCAATCTCTCAAGACTATTCTTCACTTTCCCTGTGTGTTAATAATGTATGTCATTAAGCAGAGGTCCAGGTGAGACAGTCATGCAATGCTTCCCTATTCCCAAGATTTGATTTTTTTTTTTTCTTTTTTTCCTTTGGGTTTTTTCTCTTCCTTTTTTTTTCTTTTTTTTCTTTTTTTTTTGTTGTACGAATCCAAGTGGGCAACTGCTGAGATTGAGATGGTAATGGGAGAAGCTTTGACACATAACCAAAACTGATGGCGTTTATAGACTTTTGGTTTTTAATTGTTAGTTACGTGGCAAAACACTATTAGTGAAGCTTTTCACATTGTAATGAGTAGTAGTGTAGGCTTTACATTGCATTTTGTTTAAAGCCCAAGGCTTCTAATAATTTTTTGAAAAAAAAAAAAAATAGCCCATAGTGTTATGTCATGTATTTAAATCTACCCAGATAGTGTAACCAAAAATAAAAACAAGATGAATGAGACTAGTAGTACTAAAGGACCCAAGCGTGAAGGAGATTGACATACTCACGGATCTTGGTTATGATTCTCAGGTGGTGGTGAAAGTAGATTTAAAGTGGTAGAGCTGTGCAAAGCAGCAGAAGAAAATGTTAAATATTGTGAAACTGTATCGCGAAATCTGGATCTAAAGAAGGAAAATTCTATGAACTCCTCATTATCACCGGACTATTAATCACGAATAAAAGAGTTTTTAGGTCCGATGTGCTTGGTTTAGATCTATTTTTTCAACTGTGGTCAAAGTATGTTCATTTCCATTACATTGCACTTCCATTATAAATAAATTATACATGTTCATTTCGTGAAACATGTCATGAAAAAATTTGAAAGCAAAAAGCACACTACACCTAACAAGATTAATTTTTAGTTTCATAACATATGTCTCTTTGGAACTTTCTTTGGGACAAAATATTTTCCTTTTTACTACAAAGTTACAAGCACGTTTAGCTACAAATGCCATTATACTACTAACTAATTAAAGTTTCGTTTATGGGCTTTTTTGGACTTTTTATTTATTTATTAATATTTCACACAGATAGTGAAAGTTCCTAAACAAGAAATGGGAAATTGAGATTGGATAAGAGAAAAAAAAAATATTTTATTGATAGAAAATGTTATTCAACTATCATATTTAAATGCTATTAATTTAATTTTCACATATTTAAGATATGTTATTGATATTTTAGAAAAATTGCACGCATTAATACCATTAAGTCTTCTCTTCCAAGTTTTTTCACTACATAATATTTTTATTAACCTTTTTCCTATGAGGTGAATTGAAATATACCTGAGATGTGATAAGTACAGAATATAACTTAATCGTGTCATCGTTATGTGGTAATTAATACCAAATCAATATGCGTCAGACTTACACTTGTAATTTTGATAGTTATACTATATATGGTTGTGGGTTTAATTGCTTCTCAAGTTACATTTTAATTAGAGGCAGCTGCCATAAGTAGGTTTGTGGATTTGGTTTGTCCTCCTCCTACTTCTGGTATACATGGTGCCATAAGTAGATTTCTATGGTTCTGACTTACTGAAAATCGAAGATAACGCATTAGTTAAGATATACAGAAAAGGCTGCATCATTTTTTGCTATATAATCTCAAGTTGCCTTCCATGGACATATGAGGAGGAGGCAAAGAATCAGCCACCAAGATTTAATTACATTTTTCCTCTTTTTAAAACACTGAACACTTTGCATATGATTAATAAAGACTAAAGATCAAGAACCGAAATTTCGGTGAAATTTTGGAAAATTGTGGGTACCGAAATATCTTTTACAAGTAACAAATTTTTGGAAAATTGTGGGTACCGAAATATCTTTTACAAGTATCAAATTTTTGGAAAATTTTCGGAGAAATATCGGTAAAAATATCAATTTCGAAAATTTGCAGTGTAATTTTTCAGGAATTTCAAAAAATTTTGGAACTTGAAAAAAAATAGGAAATTAACAAATTTTTTTCTTTTTGTTGGATTATTTTTAACAAATTACAATTTTCAACACCATTTATACACAAGATATAAATAAATTTCAACGTATTTTTAATTATAAATATTTTTTTGAACTTTACATAAATTATATTATATATAACTTTTTTTTCATTCTCTTTTTTTTAATGTTATTTTTTCATGCTTTATCTCTATTAACTATGTCTATTTCTTTTATTTTAATCATAGTTGGACAATCCATTAATGTAATACATGCATGCATTTCTAAGAAGTATAGTATTTTTTACAGTTTTGAATTAAACTAAGCTTTTTTTTAATTTTTTATTGTTTTATATAAAATTTTCACGTGTTTCTGAAATTTCCATTGATATCGAAATTTTCCTTCATATTTTTACCGAAGCTGATATTTTTGTCATTGCTAAAGATTAATCTGCCTATATAAATGTATATTTTGCTGAGCATATATCATTGTGTGCGTGGAAATTAAAATTTTCCTTTCCTAACACATGATCAGGATCTCAAACTAATTTATAGTAAATAATTCTGTCATCTTAATTAACAAAAAAAAAAAAAAAAAGATATGATTTCTTAGTGAAGCTAAGACATAGGGAAGTTTGTTTTGCCTAATTAATGTGAGATTAGCTCTTTAGACAATTGTCAACTTTTGTTTTTAATTATGTTTAAATTCATTTGAGACGTGAGTAAAACTCATATTTGATAAGTAAACATTATATGGTTCATGAGTTCCATTTATTGGAACTAATAATTTCTAATTTTTTTTCATTTTATTTGTCATTATCTTTTGCCAGCATATGCCAACGGGCCATAGTAAACTAAACTATGTGTCTAAATCGATAACTTATATAACCAAAGTAGAGGTCTAATCAAGGTTGACATGTTATCTCCTTTTATTCATTTAATTTTTTTCCTTCGACAAGAAAGGAACAACTGTACACGCAATGTATATAAATTAGATACTCAATAGTTGGTTGGCCTACTCTTCTCGAGAGGGACTTTGTTTTCCCTTTCTTTGCAACTTCAAACTATCTTTTGTGGCATAATTAAGGACCTTAAAACTTCTACCAATTGATAACAAGCAAATTAGAGCTATATATTGACCTCATTTTGAGGCAAGATAATATTTTTCAGTACTACTTTTCAGTATAAATTTTTTAGGATCAGTAATGTTTATTACTATCACTATCACAGTGTAACTTACCGTCGTAATGAAAAGTACTACTTATAAAAAAAGTTATTCTGAAAAAGTAATAATAAAAAAGTCATTTTGGAGGGGGGGAAAAGTCTTACTTATGTAAATTATGATCTTATCCAATAAGTTAACCAACTTACCCAAACCATTCCAATACTTTTAAGGAAATTAGGTTCGAAGTCACTTACTGGTTTTTTTTTTTTTTTAATACGTTTAGTTTTTCTTTTCCTTGTTATAATTAAGATTTCAACAGTTTTAATTCGATAATTGTGAAGAATAATTTAAGTATAAAACTATTAGTATTCTAAACATTAAGGGGTTTTTAGTAAAATAGCCAAATTTTGGGTATTCTTAACATATTTGCATTTCGAATAATTAAGGATATCAAAATCTTACACGGTAATTAGGGTTAGCTCAGTTGGTCCAAGGTTTTAGAGATGTGTGTGTAAGTTTGAGGGGTCAGGAGTTCAAGCCTTGATAATGTGTATGTGTGTGATATTTTCTTTTAAATCTGTAGTAAGTGGTGGTCATTAGTTAAGTCCCACTTTAAGACACCAAAATCTTACACAAAAATTTTAAACCAGAAGATGTGACATTAATTTTAACCACTTATTATTTTAAAATAAGACTATACTATTTAGAATTATGTGACTAAAAATGATGTCACATCACTAGTAAATTTTTGGTGTCTCAATCTTTTCTCTCCCATTTTTCAAACACTATAACAACATGACTAGTATACTAATTGATAAACCTAGTGACGGATTCACTTTTGTATAAAAACCCGATATACTCAATGTACAAAGTGGACAATTGATATGGATACCAGTGTAAAAATTGATGTATTCAATTGTTTACTGTAAAAGAAGGGAAAAAGGAGAAAGAGAGAGACATTTGGTAAAATAAAATGTAAAAAATAAACAAAGGAACTTGCTATCCTTAAAAGCTCCATGTACTTTTGGTTGATTTATATGTCGTAGGCTTTTGGTAAGGATCTATGGCATGAGGGATTTGGACATGAGGAGTAATTTGGGACAAAATGATATTTCTTTTATGACCATTTTTTAGGATCAATAAAAAAATTATGATTTTTTGTGACCACTTATGATTAGTAGTTACAAATAACGGCTGACTATATCTATTAGTATATAACCAAATTCAAAAATTTATAGCTAAATATTTAACTCACTTAATAACAAAAATAAAATTACAACATATTCCACGATTGAAACTTAAAAAAAAAATAGACATTTAGATATAACTTTAAAATATAAATGTCTACTTGAACCAATTTAAAAAATTAGATATCCACGTAATTCTCTATGGAAAATAATTATGGTGGCTCGTAAGAAGTCACGACGGTTATAACTAGTCCAAAGAAAATCATTCTGAAAAGTAGTTATAAAAATGTCACTTGGACTCGAAAAAACCCATAGGTCCATGCATCTTCGGAGCAATAGCCTAAATGCCCTTTACCAAAATACATGCCCAGAGTCCAAAAAAAGTGAAAAATCCCAGATGGTCAAACTTTTTTTGAAAAATATCCAGATTTATTTAGAGATTACAATTCTTAAAAGTTCAATTTATAAAAATATCATATTAAAATATATTTAGAAAAGTAGTACTCTCCTTTTCAAAATTAGTATTTTTCAAAAGTTCTTGAGATAACCAGTTAGTTATTTAAAGTGACATAGTTGTTTTCCTCGTACCATGTACCCCCTCAAGTGGTAAAAATTATATTTTTGAAATCAATTTTAAAAGTGGTACTTTCTAAATATATCCATTTTTTTTGAAAGTTCATAAATACCCATTTTCAAAACTATATTTCTATAAATACTTGTTTTTTATTTTTATTTCATAAATACCCCTTTTTAGAGAAATGTAAACCACCACTATTTTACATATAAAATATAGACCACAGTATACATTTAATGCATGAAATATATATCATAGTCTATATTTCATGAATAAAAATTACACTAAAAATTGACACACATTTTAAAATGCATACCATAGATCAAATTTATAATGAAAAATGTAAACTGTGGTAAACATTTATATTGTACATGTATAACATTTATATTCTACACATAAAATATGTACCTCATGAATAAAATTTACATTATAAATATGAACTACTCATATTTTATATATGAAATATGGACCATAAAAACGGGTATTTTTGTAGAAAAAAAGTTAAAAAAGATATTTATGAAAATAAGTTTTAAAAACGGATATTAGGCGTAAATTTCTCTTGAAAATTTGCCACGTATAATGAAATCAGAATTTCTCATGGCCTAACCTAACATAACGGCCCTTTCTGAAACCAAGAGGGAAATTGACGTGGATCGTTCATATTTAAGGCAAATGGACTTTTTAGTTCACTTTTTCATAATGACTTTTGTAGTTCAAAATAATGACTTTTTTAGTTTCTTTTGGAGAGAAAAAAAATAGTTATTCCGAAACTACCCTTCTGCCATTTTTCACTTTGTTATTGGTAGTCACAATTTGTAACTGCTTTTTTTTTTTGAATAGTTTGTTTTAAATCGTTACGAAGATTGTGAGTTTTTGTTACTAGTATGCACAAGTTGTGACTAATTTTTCGCTTTGAAGTCATAATTTTGTGACTGGTAGTCACAACTTTTATGACGCCTTTTCAAGGTATATTTTAAATTATTATATTACTCACAATTTTGAAACTGGTAGTCACAATGTTGTGATTGGTAGTCACAATTTGTTTTACATCGTTACGAAGATTGTGAGTTTTTGTTACTGTTAA
Organism: Trema orientale; assembly: GCA_002914845.1. NCBI lineage: Eukaryota > Viridiplantae > Streptophyta > Magnoliopsida > Rosales > Cannabaceae > Trema > Trema orientale. The sequence goes on from JXTC01000061.1 coordinate 666,444, forward strand.
GCATAATTTGTGACTGATTTTTCGCTTTGAAGTCATAATTTTGTGATTGATGATCACAACTTTTGTGATTCCTTTTCCAGGTATAGTTTAAATTATTATATTACTTACAATTTTGAAACTCGTAGTCACAATATTGTAATTGGTGGTCACAATTTGTTTTACATTATTACAAATAATTAAGACAATTTATACTTTAGTGTAACTAATAGTCACACATTTGTGACATGTAATAACAAAAGATAGAGAACATGCCACTTAATTTCGTAGTCAAGACATTTTTTTTTTCTTTAGGATTAATAGAATAAGAGTTTCTAATCGGAAATTTAAAGAATCCTTACAAGTTACAATACACTTTAATAAAAGACCTTTCAACTAAGGACATATCAAATTCAACCTCTATTTATATGATTTGGAAAACTAAAAAGCCATGAATACAGAGTGCCTTATCCCTTATGAAATTCTATAACCAAACAACTCAAACAAAAGTAAGAAAAATAAGGGGAAAAAATATTCATAATATTTTTTTTTCCCCCTTAAGCTAGTGATAAATGATAAATGTAAGGGGAGCCTAGTTCAGTTTTCCACCACCAGATCCCGCTTCTTAGTCTGCTCCAAGAACTCATCAAGAAGCAACGAATCCAAATTCGAGTCGGGCAGACCTGAAGTTGCCATGCTGACTGGACTCTGCACTATCCACAAGAACCTCTGACTGTTCCTTTCCAACCCAAAACCTATTTCTCTTAACTGCTCCGCCAAGAACGACCCCAGACTCCCGAAACAGAGGAACACGACGCTGTGACTCATTTGTAAGTCATGCCAAGTTAGTAATTCGAGCCGACTACTCCTTTTCTTTCTTTGGTCATAGTCAACGGTCCGATGCAGTGAATCGGAGGAGTCACACCATCTGGGATACATAGGCCGTCAAATATATCTTTGACCGCTCTGGGCTTGAGCGACTAAAACGTGTTGAACATATCAGAGGACAAAATCAGCGGGATGCCGAGAATATCGAGGAGGGTATTTTGGTCTTTGAAGCTCTGGTCGGATTTCCGGTGAAGGGTCGGTGAGTAAAAAAATGCTACTAGGGAAGCGGCCCCAGATGTGTAGAAGAGGAAATTGGGAATGTTGAGCTGAGGAAGGACGATAAGCATTTCGGCGTAGAAGAAGTCCATGATGATTGTGTGAATGGTGTCGTTTTGGGAGATAGAATGGAGGGTTTGGAGTATGATTGGCTTATTGTGAATGAGTATAAGGTTAATCATAAAAAGGGTATTTTAGACTTTTTGCTGAGTGGGGAGTATTAGAAAAGTCATTTTAAAAAAGAGGACTAAAAAAGTCTATTTACTAAAGAAACAGACTAGCCACGTCAATTTCCCAAACCGAGATGGATAACAGTAGGCCCAACAAATACAATTTCTTTACGGATTATCCACTTCGAATAATGCTGAAAAAAACTAGACTTAATACACGCACATAAATATCGTTGCAACTTTCTATACAAGACTATGTTGCATGAAGGCTCACATAGTTATTTTTGTTTTTCTTATCATTTATTCAAGATGACTTCATTGAAATGAGAAAACGAAGCTATAGAGTACAGACACCAAAACTAAAAAAACCAATTAGCTAAGCAAGGAACCAACCAAACGACCGACCGGGCAGAATACAAAGGTTAGCTCTCTAAAAGTAGACAATAATTTATATATACCGAGGGTAAAGCTTTATACAATTACATGACTATCTTTGGGAACATTTTTATCCTTTCAATTTATGTACAGTTTATGACGAGTAAGTAACTTTATGCTTCTAGATCCGGATATATCATCGATTCATTTTGCAAGTTATTTATTTTCAATAATAGTAAAAAAGGTTATGATATAACAATAGTCAAATGCGCTACTGTTGCTAGAATAGTCCTTCAAGAAATTGGTCCAAAAGAACATCTATCATCAAAGCTTGGACATATGAAACACAAGTTATAAGTATAAAAATCTGGGTTAATGGCACCATTGGTCCTCAATCTATGATCAATTTGGTATATTGGTCCTCAACCTATTTTTTGTGGCATTTAAGTCCTAAACGTTTGTTTTTTTAGCACTATTAGTCATTTTGGCATATTCCATCCAAGATTCCATTAAAATTTATTTGAATGAGAGAAATTTTACACCATTGATCTCGAATTTTTAATTATTTAACACTTTGATCAGTAATGCATTTGTCAATCTTTCAGAAAATTAAAATTCAAAGATGGATATAAAATAAACAGTTCATTTAAAAACTAAATTCAAAAAAGAAAAAAATTATACTAATAAACTTTAGTTTATGTTAAACTATAGTAATTTTATGAATAAAAAATAATTATTTTACCATTTTTAAAACTAAAAAAATTTTGCATACAGTCATACATGCTTTTATACTAGTCAAATTTGACTGAAAATTTACTACATCCATTAAATATTCATGTAATTATTAATGGTTATTCTAAAAAATTAATTAACTATTTGCAGCAAATAAGTCTGAAAAGTTTTATAATTTTCCATTAAATGTTCATTTCTTTATGTAATTGCATCTGTCAATCTTTCGAAAAATTAATTTTTAGAATTTTAATTTTCTAAAAGATTAACAAATGCAATATTATTAATCGGAAATATGAATACCAAAAAAAAATTATAGATCAAATTGTTAAACAATTGAAATTCAAGATCAATAGTGTAAAATTTCTCTCATTCAAGTAAATTTTAATAGAATCTTGGATGGAATATACCAAAAGGACTAATGGTGCCAAAAAATCAAACATTTAGGATTTAAATGTCACAAAAAATAGGTTAGAGGACTAATATGCTAAAATGATCATAGATTAGGGACTAGTGATGCCATTAATCCTAAAAGTCTTCCATGTGATGCAACAATTGTGACACTTCCATGCCATTAATATTTGTGTTATTTAAATCTACCATCCTACATGTTAACAATTAATGTGCGCATATCGAACACCTTTTGTCGTTGAACTATTTTCTAAAATATCTATTCATCAATGAAAACAAATAATGTGTTATTATAGATTGGACTAGTTTCTATATACTTCATTACAGCTAAAGAAAATAAAAACCATTTTCTTGGCAAAAGCAAAGGACTAGCTAGAGTGATGGAGGGGTTTGCCCAAGAAAGACATATCATATAGGTCAGCGGCTACTAAAGATTAGTTATTATTACAAACCAGTATTTTGCCGTAATTTATTCTTTAAAAAAAAAAAGTATTTTGCCGTAATTCCTGTTGAAATATGGAACTGTACAAAAAACAATAAATTATTATAATAATAACACAAACAAGTTTTGAGCAGCCTCAAGCTCCTCCTTTCCCTGTTTTGTTTTTACTGCTCATTACTCCCGAGATTTAATACCAAAAAAGACACCAAAGATTATGGTCCTCTTCTGAATATACATACTCATATCTCATCTGTGTGTGTGTGTGTGAGAGTGAGAGAGAGAGAGAGGGAGAGAGAGAGAGAGAGATATGGTTGAGACTTGAGGAGATGGAAACGGCTAAAAAGAGAGTAAGGCTTTATTATGTGGGGGTCTTTTGGGGGGAGTAGGATATATAATAGGGATGGGGACTAAATCTGAGAAAAAGATTTGATTTTGATGTGTTCATATGTTGATAGAGGCTTGAAATTGAAATTCCAAACCAGCATCTATAGTTATTGCTAATGCATGTAAAGGTTAAGGTAGCATTATTGTGTGCCTGTGTTTTAAATTAAGGCCCCCAACTTCCCTCTCTACTAAATCTCTCTTTTTTGTGCTTCATTGGGAACAACAGTAATACCAGTTGTATCAGACCACACTTTCCCTTTTCTTCCCCACTACCCACTAGCTTCTCATTCTCTTTCTCTTTCTCTTTCTAACTCTTTAGCCCTTAGGTGATTGATGGCTCCACTCTCTTCTTTGTCTTCATAATCCCTGACAACCCCAACATCCTCCACTCTTTTCTTTTGTACCAAAGAACTAGCTAATTTAAAGGAAAAAAAAATGGTGAGCCTCTTATCTCTGAGTTGAATTTTAAGACTTTCCCACTTATTATTATTATTTTTATTCTTATTATTCTTTGAGTTAATTTCATTGAACTATTTTTAATTTTTGGGCAGGTTGGTGTGGTTTCTATTCCCCAGTGGCTTGAATTTCTTTTAGGGGAGGAGAAGTTTTTCACTCCTTGCAATATCCATGAGTGTACTAAGAAAAATGAAAAGAACATCTTCTGTTTGGATTGTTGCACTAGCATATGTTCACATTGCCTGCCTTCTCACCATCTTCACTCCCTTTTACAGGTTCTTAATTCCTCAAATTTACGCAGCACTTTGTTTTTCATCTATAATGATAGTAAAACATAAACAACCATATTTTTCTTTTCTTCAAATTTTGTGGTTTTTAACAGATAAGAAGGTATGTGTATCATGATGTTATACGCTTAAGTGATGCTCAGAAGTTAATTGATTGTTCCTCTGTACAAGTAAGTAGCTCAAAAAACTTCTCTACACATTTACTCCAAAACTACTTCAACCAATACATATACTTGAGCTAATTATTGTGTATAAAATTGAATAGTCGTACACAATAAACAGTGCCAAAGTTGTGTTTTTGAACCAAAGGCCATTGTCTCGTCCATTTAGAGCTTCTGGAAACTTCTGCATCAAATGTGACCGAAGCCTCCAAGACCCTTTTCTCTTCTGCTCTCTCTCCTGCAAGGTTTTGTTTTTTTCCTCTCACTACACAAAATTTCACCATCTGGGCTTCTCTCTTTTGGGCTTTTTCAGAGACTAATTGTTATAGACTAATTACAGGTCCATCACCTCATGGCCCTGAAAAATGGAACAAAGGAACAGAGAAAACTGGTCCACAGCTGTGGTTTTCTTAAGCTACCCAATAGAGCATATAGACAGAGCTTCCCGGAGCTTGAAGTTGACCGAATCCGAATGACCCCCGAGTCGGTACTTGACCCGCCCGTTTTACTATCCGGGTCAACCAGCAGTACCACTAGTTCAGGTGAAGGTGTTGTTAGTAGTGGAGAGAGTTGGAAGAGTGTAGTGCTTGTCAAGAAGAAGCGTAGCAGTGTTAATTATGGGCCTCGTGTTATGTACCGGCCGGCGAGGTGTTCGCCGGCGGTGGATGTTGCCGTCGGTGGGAACCGCCGGAAGGGTGTTCCTCAACGGTCACCTTTGTATTGATTATGTTAATGATAGTATATATTATTGACTGTCACTGTTGAGTATTGGGGAACATTTTTGGTGATAACACTGTAATTAGTTTACTAGTTTGTTTGGAGTAATACAATGTAGAAGCATGGCCGTGGACATTTATTAGTGGCTTCTAATTTGGGTAGGGTGATAATCACTCTTATTCATACAGCTAGCCACCTAATTCAAGTGTCCAAATATTTCTGAAGCAAAGACTTTATTTGATTCTTTTGTGTAAACTTAAAAAAAGAAGTTTAAAAAGAAATTACTTTTAGCAGACACTTACAAAAGAATAAATAAAAATAGTGGTCGAAAAGGAATGAAAAAATTATTATAAAATGAATATGCATTTGTTTATTTTTCCGAACAGCAATTTTTTTTTAAAACATTTTATAGTAAGTGTTATTTTGGTATCGAATTAAAAATCTCAAGAAGCAGGTTTTCACCGCTATAAATAGTGTGAGCGTATGAGACGAAGATGATGATTCTCTTTATAATATTTAGTGAGACCCTGTACAAAATTCTCCTCATATATATATATAAGTTAAATATGTAATTAACTAATTTAATAATAATTCAATAATTTCAACTTGAATTTTTTTAAGAAAAAAATCCTAATAATATAGTCATATACATAATATTGTTTAAGTTCTAAATACTTGAAATTATGTTGTCTTTTTGAATGAAGGATATGCTATATGGTTTTTAGTTTAAATATTTTATATTTTAGCTAGAATCTGCAATAAATGAACCAAATACAAAAAATTATGAACAAAGCACATAAACTTGTTAAGCAAATACAAATTAAAGTGATACTGGAAAATTCATGAACTACTATGAAAACTTCATGAACCAAACAGAATTGGATGTTACATGAACTTGTCTTTTAAAATCCATGAACTATATAGAAAAATTCATCTACTAAGCAGAATCAAATATACATGTATAGATTAACACATAAACATATTAATAAGTCCAAAGGACATAATAAGTCTACATAAGCACACATAGAAATAGATCACAATACGCACATGTTAACATAAAACACGTACAAATTAATATACTACAACATAAATTTATATACTAAATTGAAATAGTCTTGAATCACAAATAAGTCTTATGACCTTAAAAGCATTATAAATAACCTGAAATCTAGTTCAACACAACATAATACTCACATATAGAAGATTTGTTAAGCACTTACCAAATGAACCATGTACCAAACCATGTATGGAACCTAGAATATGTGAACCATGTACCCTAAATGAAAAAACATAAGAGAGATAGTAATCTAAACAATTTGAACCCAAAGTAATAACTATGTACCCTAAAATATGTGAACTATGTATGAGTTTTTCTTATAGTTACCAAAATAGCCAACAAAATTCAAGAATATTAATCATGAGGGCGTTTTGGTCACTTATCCACTTCTCCAATACAAAGTTATATGATTCAACTTATAAAAAAATAAAAAATAAAAAAGCTTATTTGCTGAATCCTTGCATAAGAGCCACACAATAGTCAACTCTATAGAATGCATATAGATCAATAGTCAGTCACTATAAACCTATGTGCCTATATTGATAGTAGTAGATAGTAATACTAACACTTTAATCTGACTTGTAAGTATACTCATAGTTTAAACGTATAGAGTTACGAAATTCTACTCCTGATTATAAAAAATATGTCTATGAACAATAAACTTGTAACCAAATGAAAAGTAAATTATTTAATTAACACATTATTGCATAAGACAATTTTAAAATGTGTATTTTATGACTTTTTCTTTGGGTTCTTGAGTGAAGTGTGTCTAAGTTAGTCGTGTAATAATTTTTTACTAAAGATCAAAATACCATAACATACATTTTGACGTATTTTATGATATGAACCATATACCAAATGACTTTAATGTATGAACTGAAGAGATTAAACACTCTAACTTGTACAACATCTCTTTTTGTCATTTTATCAAACACTTGATATGCATAAAATTTATAACAAACAGTTATGATCCATTTTCCCAAATTATAAATCCAAAAATACATGTACCATTACTTAAATTTATAAGAATATAAACCATGAACTAGAAAATGAATATAAACTAATATAACATAATCAAACTCAAAATTGTAAGATTCGAGTTCATAATATCATTTGAGCCGGCTTATATACCGAATCTAAAAATATGTGTATCAAATTCATATACTTAAGAAAAATCCAAGAATTACGATGATGCATGTACACCAAAAGACATATATACACATATATATAGTTCATAATAATGGAGTAGAAATATTTACCTCTGCGATAATGAATCGGAGCTACCGTCAATGGAGTTTTCTTCTATGGAATGAATCTTAGCTTTTGCGTTTTAGAATAAACCCTAGTTTTCATCAATTGAAATTTCAGTTTGGATGAAGAGTATGTGAGAAAATTTTTGACGATCGGGAAAATTTTCAAGGAACGAGAGAAACTAGATGAGAAAGTGAGGACATGTTTGAGAAAATAAGGGAAATGTCGATCAAAAAGGGTTCTGATGAATGAGGGGTATTGTTAGTCTTTAATTTCTAACGGGCCTTTAATGGGTCATAAGCCTATAAAAACTGGGCAGTGGTCATGAATTGAAATTAGGCCGGAAATTTGGACGTACATCTTGTCCCCCCAATTTTCTTTGAGGAAAAAAAAAAGCATCACTTCAGCCGCACATAAGGTAAGGTAAATGGTGGAATCTGATATTACCTTTTCCCTTTTTAACCCTAGCTCTCTATCTAATTTAAAAGAACATTAAATGTTGTTAAACTAATTTCATGTTTTGCACATGACCGATTTCTGTTCAAAAAAATATTCATAATAAATAATCATTACTTTAATAATTGTACATCATGTATAACTTAAAATAGTTCACTATGTAAATTGAAACTTTAAGGACCAAAGTAGTGCCACGCACTAGGTGACTAATATTGTCATTAACCCTTAAAAAAAAGGTACACAATAATAATATTTAAAAAAAAAAATTATTATGATGAAGATCAATCATATCATCGACAAAATTAGAGAGCACTATTAATAATCAAAGAAATTAATTATTATTAAGTACCTGCATCGCTTGTGGCCTAATTAACCCGCAAACGCGCGATACGTGGAATATAAAAAATACGACAAAAAGGATCCCAAAGAGAAATGAAAATACAACATAAAGAAAGAATCCGAGAGCTAGCCCAAACAACCAACAATATTAGGATATGATGAGATTAAAACATATGGAAATGAAGGGAAAAGAAAATTAAAAAACTAAAGCCACAGAAAGAGTAGTAGTGTTGATACGATCACGATCATGATGATAGTGCAGACTTGACTAATGGATCTCTTACTCACTAGAACATATGAAGCCAGAGGGAAGGCCCTTATAATAATTCCCACAGTTGCCGAAAATGCTGTTTACTGTTTCGGTGAGATCAAGGTCGTCTAATAGTGTAGCATCAAGAAGACCAGCGAGGCTGCTAAGTAAGTCTTTAAGAGTGGCGCAAAGGCAGGTGGGAACTTGAATAGGCAGACCGCTGATGAGTTTGCAGCAATATTCCTCATTGTGGCCGCCTGGGGTCAAACCACCAAGAAGCTGTGCCAACAAGCCGCCGTTGCTGCCCAACAAGTTCAACAAGTTGGTTTCATCCAACAAGTTCAATATGTTCAACAGGTCAGTACCCTCCAACAACTCAAGTTTACACGCTATGAGCTTAGCAATGATGTTAGTAGTAGGACACTGCAGGCCGTGGGAGTAGTAGTTATTGGAGTACTGCACGGGGTGGGAGCTAACCATGGTGAAGAAGACTAAGTTGAGGGAGAGGAGGAGGGCAATGCAGACTTGAACCTTAGAAGACATTTTTTTTTTTCCTTAAAATAAATAAGACTAATTAAGGGCTCAATATATAGTGCTTTTGGCTAGCTTGCTAGAGAGAATTATTCGATGTGATGGAAATGTTTGAAGTTGGCTTGTGCTTTTATAGATACAACTCAAGGCTTATTAAGATAGGTAAGTTTTTGAATTAATGTATTAACAATTCAAGAAAGTGGCTTGTGCATGCCAAGGAAATGACATAATATCATGATCAGGGACTGAGAATTTTAATGGAACTCTCAATCCTATGATAATTTAAGGCCCTGGACAGCTATTTAGCTGTTAATTATAGTGCTCGCTTGATTTGTTTGCTGATTCTCTAGCCTAGCTAGTTTTAATTAATTAGTAATATTACGCTTTCTCTAAACTCTAAATGCATGGTCGTGTATATGTTTTAATACAAGGAGTCCTATCATGATCGTGGCCTCCAATTACTAGCTACCTACATGTCCCAAAAAATCTCCTGACCATTTCAATCGCCCTATTAATTCATTAGTTTATGTATATACATATGTAATTACTAGTATATTAATGCACGTTTTGTCTTTAATTCTAAATTATTCCTCTGTCCAGCTTTCATAGGAGTACAACAGATCCATTACTATGACAGGAAGATAACATTTTACTATGTTTGAGTTTGATTATTTTCACATATAAAATAAATGGGCAATCATAAGTTTTGCACAGTTCATTTTTTTTTTTTTTTTTTTTTGGAATGAATACTTTTCCAAAAGAGGGATTTATTAAAAGAGTGTAAGAAATATACAAGAAACAAAACGAGAAGTGAACAATTACAGATACGTCCATTTGAGAGAAAACATATACATTATCTCTCAACCAATGGAGAAAATGATTGAGGCTCCTGAAAATCACAATAATTCTGTAGGAAGTTTCACCTAGCTGTCAATTCTTCTTTGAGATTCATGATGCCTAAATAATATTTTCTACTAGCACTACCAGGAAAAAAAAAAACAAACAAACAAACAAATTTTTAGTTACAATACAATTTCTGACTAAACAGTAAAATCTTTGTAACTAAAAGAATTTCATTATTATTTTGTTGGGACTAAAAGTTCTATAACTAAAAGTTCTTGTTGATAATTGGTGACAAATAATTTGGCTAAATTAGTTGAGATGTTATAACAGCAGGTTAGTTTAGAGTTAGTTAAGACCGCAGTTTTATTACTCTAATTAATCATAATGATGTGTCAATAACTCTCTGATTTTAGGCTCTAAAATGTGAGGCTCTTTCAGTTTAAATAAGTAGCATTGCTTTGTTGTTGCTACGAGTTGGTTACGAGTTAAAAATAATAGAGGTGTTGAGAGCTAGAGCTATTATTGCGCTGTTGTAGTAATGTTGGTGATACTCTGTTTCATGTTACAACATCGACTTTGTATTTTGAACTAAGAGATTCTGAGAGTTTTACTGAGAGACTTGCATGGTTGTGGCTAGATGTGGCAAAACGGGCGGGCCGGGCGACTTCAGAGGGAAAACGGGCTGGGCAAGCCCGGGATTTTAAAATTTGAGTCTGGCCCGGCCTGTAGGCTCGCCCAGGCTCCTAGGCGGGCCGGGCTGGATCGGGCCCAGAATGGGCCAAAACGGGCCGGCCCGTATCGGCCCGTTCTTAGCCCAAATTAAAAAAATAAGATTATTAACTGTATAATTAGTTAAAAATATTAGAAATTTGAATAATTGATTGTATATTAAAAATATTAGTTGTATATATATTTTTTTCTATTGATAAAATTTTTTAAATAATTAAATAAGCTAAAAGTATATAAGATGAATAGTTGATAAAAAAAAGTTTAAAACAAAAATCTTAAGAAAATTATTTAGAATTAGATTGACATTTGAAAGTGTGAAAAAAAAATGAGGGAATGTGTATTTATAAGTATTGGAAAAAATTTTATATTTAAATTTATTTAAAAACTTTTTAAAAAAATTTTAAAAAAAATTATTTTTAGCGGGTCGGGCCAGGCCGGCCCGTGCAGGCTAGGTTGGCAGGCCAGGCGGGGCCAGCGGGCCTAAATATCTGGGCCCAGCCCAGCCCTATCCCTAGGGCTGGGTCAGCCCGCGGCTCGTTATAATGCGGACTGGGCCGGACTAGCCCACGGGCCGCGGGCCGGCCCGTTTTGCCACCCATGGTTGTGGCTTGTAGATTGAATCTTGCTATATAATCTGAGAGAGTAGAGGGTGTAGTCTTCTTAGTTGATAGTGGATTCGACCAAAGATCTTATATCTACCTTGGATGTACAATTTTCACATTAAAAATTAGAATTAAGTATCTCGTGTGTTGTTTTCTCTTATGCTATGTTTTTCTGCGTGTTTTTGATCGATTGATTGGTCTGGTTGTTTTATCACCAGTTTTAGTCTTAAAAAGTTCAATTTAATGTGACTATTTAATTTCATTAACGTAAATAAAAAATTGTAACTAAAATTATACATTAATGAAAACTATTGACTAAAATGTGAAATGGGCGGGCTGGCCCGGACCGCCCCACCCAAATCGGACTTGAGAGGAAAAATGGGTCGAGCCAGCCCAGAATTTTAAAAATTGAGGCGGGCCTACAGGCCGGGCCGGGTCCCGAACGGGCCAAAAGGGGCCGATCCGTTCTTGGCCCAAATTAAAAAAAAATTAAAGGAATAAGATTATCAATTGTATAATTAGTTAAAAATATTAAAAATTTAAATAATTAATTGTATAGTAAAAATATTAGTTGTATATGTTTTTTTTCTATTGATAAAATTTTTTAAATAATTAAATAAGTTAAAAGTATATAAGTTGAATAGTTGATAAAAACAAGTTTAAAACAAAAATCTTAGGAAAATTATTTAGAATTAGATTTAAATTTGAAAGTAGGAAAGAAAAAAGTGAGAGAATGAGTATTTATAAGTATTGGAAAAAATTTTATATTTAAATTTATTTAAAAACTTTTAAAAAAATTATTTTTAGCTGGACGGGCCGGGTCAGCGGGCCTAAATATCTAGGCCCAGCCCGGCCCTACCCTAGGGTCGGGATGGCCCGCAGCCCGTTCTAATGCGGGCTACAATGACGGGCCGCGGGCTGGTCCGTTTGGCCCGGCCCATTTTGCTACCCACGGTTGTGACTTGTAGATTGAATCTTGCTATATAATCTGAGAGAGTAGAGGGTGTATTCTTCTTAGTTGGTAGTGGATTCGACCAGAGACCTTATCTCTGCCTTGGATGTACAGTTTTCACACTAAAAACTGGAACTAAGTATCTCATGTATTGCTTTCTCTTATGCTATGTTTTTCTGCGCGTTTTTGATCGATTGATTAGTCTGGTTGTTTTACCACCAGTTTTAGTCACAAAAAATTCAACTTGATGTGACTATTTAATTTCATTATTGTAAATAAAAAATTATGACTAAAAATATACATTAATGAAAACTACTGACTAATAGTTACAAAAAAAAGCTTTAGTTGTAACTAAATGTTACTTTCACTCGCAAAAAAAATTAAGTTACTGCTAAAAGGCTGTCATTAAATGGTGACAAACTTTCTTTTGTTTTTTTGTTCTGGTAGTGAAGACATGTTTATTATTACTAATCGAACAAAATTAAAACACACACCTGAAACAACTTAATCTTATTTCAAATAAGAAAATAGGAACAACAGAACTTCAGTAGCGTTTTAATGGAATGCCGCAGAGTCTTGTTTTAGAACTTTTTAATAGCTCCAAATGAAAACAATATTGTGTTAGCATTATATATTTGTACATGTCATATATTTAATATGCTTATAAAGACGAATATTAAAGCACTCCTTATTTAATAAATTTAACTATTTGCAGCAGGCATCAATGCATGGACAGGGAAGCATAATGCATAGTCCCAATTACCGTATTCCAGAGCCATTTCGAGATCATGTCTATGTCAGGACTCTGCACTCTCATATCAATTAACATTGAAGATACCATCTGGGACAGGGACAATGCTATTAGTCCACTAGATGCCCTTAATCTCGCCAGTACGTTAAACCAACTATGAGGAGAGTGTGCAACAAACCGCGTCCCCGCCGGCTTCATATGTACTCAGTAAGGACAATCGAGTCATCTGCACCTGCACTATATGATCACGATATCATCATGAACATGATCAGATCAGTATTATTACTCTTTCTTTCCGTTGTTATCTCATCATATCATGTTGGGTTTCTTTTCTTTTCCGTGTTGTACTTTCATATTGCTCTGCTGAGATTCTCTCTGCATGTGTGTTGTATTTTTCATATTAATAATGAGTAATATTTCGAAAATATACTTTACTCTGTAGAACTTTAGCTATCAAAGAAATTTACTTGGAAAATTTACTAACAATCCCTTTAATCCTTCCTAATAAGCAAAGCATATGCCTCCAGCCCCTCAAAAAGCTATCAAAAGCAAAGCATGTTTAAGTAGATTAATAAAATGTTAATCCGTATTCTGAAATTCAAAACGAAAAGGAAAGTAAATTATTCAACTTACAGTTGTGAAGCTAAGTTCACAAACAACACATAGATACTGACATTGCAAATCGAAAAGTTAGGGAGCCGAAAAATTGTAACTTAGAAAGCATTTGACTTAACAGAACAAGCAAAAGCCCTCTTTACTCTCCAACATGTTTTTCCGATAGTCTACAATGATCATATGTTAACACAATTGCAAAGGAGCTAAATGCAAATCTAAGCCAATCTTCTCCTCCCAAAATTCATTTGCTCAAACATCTAGTATCCTTGCTTAAGCATCTGGTATCCTACTTTTCGCACTTTAGAATCATGTTGTACTTGTGTCGTGTGTGCTGTGCTGGCCCATAATGTCTAAAAACATGAAATAAATTAATTGTACGCTACTTTTTTTTTCCTCATTAATTAAATCCACCACCATACCACTTTTTAAAGTGATTTTTTGACGAATTCTTGACGATCTTGACAAATTCTTGACATTGCTAGCGATCCTGACGGATTCTTAATGAATTTTTGATGGATTTTTTACAATCTTGATAGATTCTTGACATCAGCGGCGATCTTGAAGTGTTCTTGATGAATTCTTAATGGATTCTTAACAATCTTGATGGATTCTTAACAGATTTTTGATAGATTCTTAACATTGGTGGTGATCTTGACGGATTTTTAACGTATTCTTGACGCATTCTTAATGAATTCTTGACAGATTCTTGACTAATTCTGTCCCAAAAGTAGTAGAATCTAATGGTAGTGGTAAAATTTAGTTAAACATTGAAAAAAGTGGTAATTGCCTATTTAACCCAAAAACATGAGCCCAACACAGTCCCACGCCTCGTGTTATGTTTAGTACAACCCAAGATCGCCTCGTGCTATGCCGTGCTTAGCACAAATTTTTTCATGTCGTACTGTCATGCATAATGGATGGCCTGACCCATTGACATCTTTAGTCCAAAAAATAAAATTATCAAGAAAAATTAGGTGGAATACACTATTTCATAGTAAGTTTTAGAAAATACAGCTCTCTCAATAGTAATTTAGTAAATGTACCCCTTTTAAAAAATAGAGGTGTGAAAGGACTTATATACATTTAAGTTGAGAGCACTCGATATAGTATCGAGTATTAGACTAGAAAAAGGAAAAAAAAAAATATTTTAGTATTAAACGCGAGACAGGGTATCAAAGACTCTTGATGAAATAAGTACTAAGGGCATTTCTGTCCTTATAATAAATTTAAAACTTAAAAAGAGGTATTCATGAAAAAACTATTAAGAGGGGTATATTTCCTAAAACACACATTGAAAAAGTTATATTTTGCTAAGAAGCTCTAAAGTCAATAATACAAAGGAAAAATGTTCTAATGTGATGATTCTGATAAGAATAAAACACAATGTATAGAAAAAAGGACCAAAATTAAACTCTTTTAATAGTTTAAAGATCAATATGACCAGAAAGTGGAGTTCCTAGTGGGGGACGAGTGAGTATGCGTACGAACCTGTATTTGGAAGCGGAACAATAGCTCAAAAATTTAAAATTCAAACACTAAAGTGAGACTTTCTCTATAAGATATTTGGAAAAATTACCTACATATTATTTATCGGTTAATTATGCTATAAACACCATTATGTTGTTTACTTGTAACTTGATTTTTTATGGATGAAAGTAATTATAATTAACATAAATCACTGACACGCCTTTCTTCCATTAATAGTATCACGAACGGAAATCCAAAACTGTGACTTTTAATAATTTTAAGTAAAAATATAAATAAATAATGAGTTTGTAAAAATTCAAGAGATGTTAAGTACTTAGAATTTTTCATTTTAGTTCTCAAAACATTATAAATTTCATAGCCAAGAAACCTTTCATTAATTCTAATTACTAAAGAAAAATGTTCAGTAAAGTTTAAGAAGATTAAATCTAGTAAATTTATTTAGAAACTTTTTGTTAAACCATAAACTTTAATAAATGAGTTTAGTGAAAGCTTGAGTCCAAAATCCAAATGTCCAAAATAGTTTACAAAATCAATTATAATTCCAAGTACTCAAATTATTGTAAAATCATCCACGTACATCCATTTAATAAATAAAATAATCTTGACTAAAAATTAGATATAGAGAGAAAAAGGGCAAGATGGAGGAACCAACTAAGGAAGAGGTATAAAACTGTAAGCACAAGTCAAATAGCTTGTCTAGCCATCAAAACAACTACCTTAAATAGACAAATACCTGAAAGTTGGAGAAGTAGAGGGTAGGCATGTGAATGCTTAGTATAGCATGTGATGGAAGATGTTAAAACGTTTTACTCTGAGGTTGAAATTTCTGGTGTGCCTAAGCGGTATACTCATTGCTTGGGAGACTCTCAGGTACTTGTCTACTTTTCCACTGGTCGAGAAGCAGGAAATTTTTCCGAAACAATAGCAAGCTTTTTTTCTTTTTTCTTTTTTTTTTTAAATTTATCATTTTGGTTGTTGCTAGGCTCGGAATAAGTTTATTCCACATACTGTTTTTGCAGATTGAGTATTGTAATTGGCTTGCCATTCAGTCTGGGTGTCCATTCTATGAAGAATGGAGGAAAGAAATGTCTTATGCTGTCCAGAAGAATAGAATTATTCGACCAGAGACATACCGTGACAATTGGGAAGGTAGTACTTAATATTATTGCAGGCTCATCAGGACTCCATGAAATATTCTCCAAATTAAGTCAGCAATGAAAAACTGAAAATTTACTAAAAAAGGGAGTAAGAAATTTCTAAAATCCTCGTTTTAGAACTCTTGGTCCATGTTCTCGTTTTCCAGAGTCAATTGGTCCGTTATCAAACTACATGTTGTTCTCACCTGTGACCTAGGCTACCTTTCAGTATATAATATATTCCAGACCATGGGAAAATGAACTGTAAAACTATGCGAACAAAAAAGGTTCAACGGGGCCTATTTTCAATAAATCATTCAATGTTAGCATCCAAAAATCTGTTTACTTTCAGAATCAGTCGTAAAAATTTACAGCCAGTAACACCGCACCGGTCAGAAATTTACCAAAGAACTATATAAATAAACATATAAAACATATCTAATCTGCTTACTTCTTTTTCTTGGAAAATGCCTTTCTTGATTTCTTGGGTGATCCATCTTCGGTAAAAAGATAGTCGTACTTCTCCAAAACTCTTTCTTTTTCTTTAAGCCTGCCTAAAAGTTCGTATGCATTTGCCACTCTCAGCACTATTGATTTCTCTGGAGGTTTACGATCATATGCTTCCAGCCCCTCAAAAAGCTATCAAACACAAGTTAGTCTACATGGCAACTTAATAGGAAAAGAATAAACTAGAGAAGGCCCAAAATCAGCTTATAACAGTGAACTAAGTTCAATAACAGTACCAACGTCTTAAAATTGGACTTGATAATGTCGACAACTGAAAATGTTCATATTCAGTACCCTCAGAAAGCATTAGACTTTACAGAAGAAGCAAAAGCCTACCTTGACAAGGTTCTCCAACATGTTGTTCCGATAGTATATAGATATCATACTTTTACACAACTGCCAAGGAACTGAATGCAAATCTATGCCAATTTTCTTCTCCCAAAATGCATGTGCTTCATCTGCCCGGTTGTCCATATCTAAAGCTTTTATTAACTGCCTATATGTACCCATTGTGGTTCCCTGTCCCTTGCTTAGCATCCATTTAATAACCTAGAAGACAAAAGCGAGAACCATGACTACTGGCAAAAGAAAGAAAACAGAATAAGAAACGAAGGGAAAATCTTATACCTTCTTCCCAGTATTATACAAATGAAAACAAAGACATCCTCAATATTTTCTGTTTTATGGAAGATATGAAGGATAATTGTTTCATCTAACTTCCCAAGCCACCAAAGGGAATTCTAGACGACAGGGACAGGGCCATTCCAAAAATATAATGCATGAAAATGAGCCAAGCTCGAAAAACTCAATGACTAAAAAGAAATAATAATCCGAACAAACCAATCCCAAACTCTCGTGCTTCAAATAAATGGTTTAAGAGAAGGGAGGAAGTCTCGCAGAAAACTTTCAACCCTATAACTTGTTATCAGAAATTCAAAACTAATAACAACTCTGATGCACGGAAAACAGGAAAAGGGACAAATTAGAGCCTCTACTTATTTCATAACTTGTTTGCTTCGGAGAAAATGCATAGAGAAAATGTATTGAAAAAAGTGCATGCTCTCTTGTCCGGTGTATACCCTGCCCGGTTTTTCTATTATGGAAAAGATCAGCACACACACACACATAGACACAATGCAGCGAGTAAGAGAGAGAATCACTCCTACCTGCACAACTTTATGCCACTCTTCCTCCTTCTCAAGAGCAAGCAACACCCTTTTAAGTGATGCTATGGGAAAGTTTTGCTCCCATGCAACCCAGGCATCAAGAGCACCATAAACAGCCTCCTTATTGTCGAGTCTGTCCCTGAGATCGAGTAGCTGCAAAGTTGGGGTTATCTTAACAATTTCTCCAGAGAGGACGTGCAAGAGGAAGGAAAGGAAAAAACAACAGTAAAACCATGCTTAACATGAGAAAAAGAGACCTAAAAATCAGGATAGCATTATAGCAACAAGAGGATAATTGATGATCATGAGGCTTTAATCTAACTATAAAGCAAGAATTATTTCATGCAAACCTTCAAATCACATAAGACCAAAACAAAATGTAGTGGTGTACAAAGTCAAAATTGTTAACAAAATTTTATCGAACTCAACTGAGATGTAAAAAGAAGGGAGTGCTTAATGTTTATTTGCTTACCGTCTTCACAAGAAATTCGCTCTTCTCCTTCTTCGAAACATGCCTTGAGATTTCGAACTTTCGTACATCCTGGGAATTTTCCTCTTGACAGTCACCAGGGGGCCGGATGTTGCTGCGGTGATCCTAAAACGTGGATGTTTAGACCAAACAGTCAAATGAAATCCGTTGAGCTTCATCAGAAAGAATACAAAACCGCTATCAAATAATTCTAAACGACAGAAGCATGCCATGCCTCCAAGAAAAAAATACAACAACAGAGAAAACTCTATATATAAGACAGAATATGAAACGAACCAGGAACGAAAGTACAGCTTTTATATGTTTTTTGGGTTCTTATAAAGCTTCAAGGACTAACATCCTGAAATGAAGTACAGCTATTTCACCACATCCAAGGAATGCAAGAATTCAAACTAAACAAACGCTATACAATAATCACACAAAATTAAGGATACTTATGCACAAGCAAATTGATAGTTCCAAGATACCTCCAACGATGCAGGAGAAATTGCTGTGCTTAAGTTGGATATATGAGCTTGCCCCATTCCACTACGGCTCCTTACTCCAAACCCAGCTAATCTGCGAATCTGTAAAACATAATAAGTCACAGAAATTCGTAAAAATGCCACCACAAGGGCTCATTTGCATTATGAACAGGAATTTTATATGCATATATATATATATATATATATATACATACGCACACACAAAGAGAGAGACCCCATTAACTCGAATTGCATTTAGAGCAAAATAGAGAGAAAGTAGGAACTCACAAGATAGGACATGGCGGTTAACCCGTATATGGCACTGAACTGAGTCCCAACGCCGGCTGAAGCACCTATAGGCAGTGTGAGGGTTTGCCTAAGCCCCCACATTAAGCCGAGGGCCCGTGGCCGAATAATTTTTTACCCATTTTTAGTTTTTTAGTTTTTTTTTTTCCCCTTAAAATTAGTTCTTAAAATTAAAGCTTTAACTAAATAGTAAATAGTAAAGAAGGAAAAAAAAATCGAAAATTGGAACAATAATACTTATTGTACTCTATTGTTTAAACATTTTCAATTTTCATATTTCAAAAAATCAAGCAAAATATTTTCTTTCAAATTTTAATAAGAATAGAATTATCTCATTACACATTTGCATATTTTCACCGTTGATATTTTAAGATTGCATTATCATAACTATTTCATATACACCTTATAAGTTGCTTAAAAAATTGGAGAGGATTAAGATTTTCTTTTCCTTTTGTATTAAAGTTTATTTTTTCTAGAATTTACAAACTACGTTCTTTTTTTCTTTACTTGTATGTAAATATCTATTTATTTTCAAATTTACAGTATGTTTTGATAGAAAAAATGAAAAAAGAAAGAAGATACTCTTTTTTTTTTTTCATCTCACAAGCTCTTTCTTGTAATTCCTATTTTTTTCGAAGTTTTTAGTCAAAATACAAATAGAAAATAGAGATAAAGAGCACCAGACAAGTTAAATATGAAGAAGCTATTTAATTAGAATTACTTGTTTGCTTGGCCATAAGTTGATTTCCATATTCTATCTTTCTATCTTATTTATTTTTTCATTAACTCACTGATTAATATTGACGTCTAAATAATACGATAATAGTTATTTTTTATTACTATTTTCTTATATTGTGTTTTTTTTTATAATTAGAATAAATATATCTAATAAAAAATATCTATCTAGATATAATAAATTTAATTAAAAAATAGATAAATTGACAATTAAAGTTTGATTCAATTACAAAATGGAGATATTAAAAGTTTCTCACTTATAAAAAGGTAAATAACTCAACATGTTTTAATGAAATAGGGAACATGTTGTTGTTGTTTGTTTTCTTGTTTTTTTTTTTTCAATTTTTAATAAATGTCCTATTGGATGATCTGCTTACCAAAAGTACTTCCTAAGGAGTGGCTCAAGAGTAAGACGACTCGCCCTTTGAAACCCAAGGCTTCCACTATATACATACACACATTATCATATATATATAATTTAATTTGCTCTAATTAAAGATAAATAATTAAAACTTAGTTACATGTAATATCACGAATACTTTAATTCTGGTTGTAATAATAGTGCTTATTATACTATTTATTATAGATATATTAGATTTACTAGCTTGTTTATAGTCCCACATTGGAGAAAAAAAATAAATTTGGACCTTTAAGATCTAATATAAAGCGTTAATCACATTTTTTTCTATGCCTGATTTTCAGTTGAGTCAGACTTTAAACTGATTTTGACTGATTGTGAAGAGTCTGAACTAAATGAAAGGAAAAGACAAGTTTTAAAGAAAATTAATAAAACCCTTTTGTTATTTTTCAACTACAAATGAAACAAGCTTTTGACAGAGTTAGTAATTCGAGTTATACCTAAAGCTAGAAAAATATTGGAAGCTAGAAAATATTGATATAAACATCCCTAATTAAAAAATTGGGGAGTGAGAAAATCACCGATGTTCCATTCATCTATGTGAATAAAAATCACTAATACTAAAAGCCAATTGGGTATGGCTAAAATCTGATTTCGAAAAAACTGGGATGTAAAACTAAAATCTAAAGTTTATTTGCTTCTTAAAACTACTTGAAACATTGTTAGATTTTGTGCCAATTATTTTTGAAATTTTTTACTAAATAGTTTAATTCTAAAAGCTACTTTTAAGGCAACAGAGTTAGATCATGATATATGTAATAAAAAGTAAGTTTACTAAACACCGGTCATAACATAAATTATTCCATAATCAAAATCAGGAACTCAAACAATTATCTCAAACTAGCCCTAAGTACATTTTAATTTACCCAAAACACTATCATGGCTTTTAATTACAACTTATATCAAAGTTTTATGTTTGAAAATTATGTCACAAAATAGGTGCAAAATCGTAATTCTAAACAATACATCTTCCTAAAATTATGTATTCTAGAGTCAACATTCTCAAGTCCTATTTCATCTTGAGCATATTATACCAAGGACTAATTAGTCATAACCTAAGATAATACAAATATATTCAAAGATAAATACACTACAACTCATCCACGACAAAATGAGTATGGAGCAACAAAGACGATACAAGCAGACATGCTTTGGACACTTAATTGATGTGAGGGTCACAAAAAGCATCCCACAACTCATTCACAACTTAATTCTGAGATCCGTACCATGCCCTAGTAGTGATGAAGCATGGTTCAACATCAATTGAGAAAAAATATGTGTTTGGTTTGAAGCAGTATTTGCACCAATTATGGGGTTCAAGACTAAACAACTAATTAACTTGAAGGAACATTAACTATAAAGTAAAAAAGGTTTCAAAAAATTTTTCTCCCTAGGAAAGAAAGTGAAAAAGAATGAGATAAAAGACAAGTTTGAATCATATGGTGGCAATGAAGATGAAATGATAATAAAGCTCTGCAAGATGTACATAGTTGGATACCTTTTATTTAGCGATCAGCAAGAATATATTAAAACTGAGTATGTTGACATGGTAGACATTGAGTAGATGTAGGAGGACTACCATTAGGGTAGAGTCTCCTTTTAGAAAACAATAGAGTGCATCAAATCAACATCAAGCAAGTACCATTTATCGCAGTACCCTATATACGAATGTCCATATATAGGCTTAAATAACATAATGTATATATAAGTTAGTTATAATCGTTCATGTAATTTCGAACATGGTATATATGTAATATGGTATACAGCTTCATATACCATGATAAAAATTTAATATACCAAGAACAAAAATTCATGTATCTGAAAGTGTGAGAATAGATAGAAACAAAATAACAATATCAGATATCTAAATTAACGAAACTGGTATATAACCTCATATACCATGACAAAAATTCCATATATCAAGACCAAAAATTTATGTACCTGAAAATGAGAACACCTAGAAACAAAATAATAATATCATATACCTAAATTAATGAAACTGGTACATAACCTCATATACCATGACAAAAATTCTATATACCAAGACCAAAAATTCATATATCTGAAAGTGTGAGAACACCTAGAAACAAAATAATAATATCCTATACTTAAAGTTATGAATGTAGAATATAACTTTATATAATATGAACAAAAATTCAATGTGTAAGAACACATAGAAAGAAAATAAAAATATCCAATATCTCAATGTAATGGATCTGAATAGGGTATATAATCTCATATATCATGACAAAATTTCTATATATCGTGACCAAAATTTTATGTACCAAAATATGGAAAAAAAAAATTAAACACTTCGTTTCTAAACAAAATAAACTACAAACTCAATACAAAGAAACTAATGATCCCTATGGCTTTTCATCCTCTTCGGAGCACATAATTCGGTAGGTATTGGATTTCGGCAAGTTTTCCGATTGTGGCCAAATCGCTTGCATCGACTGACCTTGCTTGCTTCTTCTTCTTAAACTCACCAGCTGAAAGATTCTTTTTCATTTTTGGCCTACCAGTATTTGCTTTCTCAGTATTTGGAGGGAGAACAACTTGCTCTTAGCATATGTATTCATACATAATCTAGTATGTATATATATAAATATTATATACAGCGATGATTTTTTTATTCTACCAACATAGAAAAATTCAATAATATAGCAATAAATTTAGTATATAACCTTATATACCATGACAAAATTTCACATATCAAGACCAAAAATTTATGTACCTGAAAGTTTAGACACTTAGAAATAAATAACAATATCAAATATTTAAAGTAACGAATCTGGTATATAATCTCATATACCATGACAAAATGTCTATATACTAAGACGAAAAATTCATATACCGAAATTAGGAAAAAAAAAAAAACCTTTCAATTCAAAATAAAATAAATTACAACTCAATACAAAAAAAGTAATAATCTCTATGTCCCATCAACTAATATCATAGGCCTACAATGATGCTACCCTTTAATGGAAGCTTTAAACGCCGTAAAAAAGTACTTGAAATTCTCATATTCATCAACTTCATAATCAATATATGAACCTATACGAACTCTTGAGTCTCACAAGATTACAGTACTCAATAATGTAAGAATTTTTCCCAACACCAACTTCCATCAAAAAATGCAAAAACAAGAAATTCAAACACAATCAAGAACGTAAAGAATTGTTATTGAGGTCTAGCTTGAATTTGAGCCTACTTCCTGTGAACGTGCCTTGAGCAATTCGATTATGTACTATCTTGAATAATAGAATTTACAACACTCAGTCTCTCAATTCACAATTTCACCATTCTAAGCTGATCCCGATAAAATTACAGTGGCAAGAAACCCCAGAAAATTTCCTCCACTCTCTCTCTCTCCCTCTCTCTCTCTCTCTCACATTCACAATCTCCCTTTCTCTGTAGTTTAATCTCTCCATATAACAAAATTAAAAAAATAACTCTCTTTACCAATTCTGTTATGCCAATGACATATATATATATATGAAGAAGATGATGACGTAACTATTCTTCAACAGCTCCTAGAACTTCAAAATATGATACACTATTGCCCACATGAGTAGTACGTACATGTATCAGCTTGAAATATGAGCTCCCTGAGCTCATTAGCCAAATGTGCTTAGCCTAATAAAGCCAATTTAGCATATAACTACTTTATATGAGCCCAATGAGCTTATATAAAATCCATTTCGGGCTCGTTTGAGATAGTTTTTGCTTTTATTTTTATGTAGTAAAAAAAGAGAAATTAAAGTCATAACTTTTAGTATACTGTTTGAATGATATATTTTAAATTTTAATTTTAGGATCTAAGTGGTATTTTTTTGTCATTTATTTAAATAATGCCAAATATGGAAATATAAATTTTCATTAAAACTCAAAAAAAAAAAAAAAATCCATATTTACTTTGAAGCTCTTCCTAGAGAAGTCACATGATTCTAGCTTCCTTTAAAAAAAACTTTCAGAGCTCAAAAACTCTTATGATGTTTCACCCAAATAGACTCAGAAGCTGTTTTTGGGCTCAGGAAGCCAAAAACATTTCTTCTAAAAGGAGAAATTAGGCCTTATACGACATTTTTAGAAATTTTTTCTTTTGAAAAATACGGTGGGCTGTGTTTTTTTTTTATAGATCGAATACGATTTTTATTAGAATAAAGTCATTTTTTAAAAATTATTTAGAAAAATACCATTTTTTAAAAAAGTAACTAGTAATCGGTAACCAGTTTTCATTTATTTAAAATTGGTAACTAGTAACCAAAAGTATTTATAACTAGTATATAACTGGTAACTAGTAATCAAATGCATTTATAACTATTATATAACCGGTAACCACTTTTTAGAAACTGGTAAATAGTAACCAAATGTATTTATAACTGATAACCAGTTTTTAGAAACTAATAACTATTAAGTATTTTAAAACTGGTATTTTTTTAAAATCTTTTTAGAAAGTGATATTTTTCTAATAAAAACAGTAGAAAAATTAAAAAAAAAGAATATATGACCTCCATATTTTTGTAATTTTTTTGGGTTTTTATAAGTAAAAGTGTTAGAAACCCTTCTAAAAGTCATGCCAAAGAAGCCCGTCATGAGCTAGTGTAATGAGCTTGTAAACAATACATGGGTCTCACACAGAGTACTTTCTTTTCTGGGAAAATTAGGTAGATGTCCAAAATTTTAGATTAAATTAAATAGATGTCCAGTTTTTAAAATTTATAGCTATACATCCATTTCCTTTAAATGGACAGCCGAGGTGTACATTATTTTTACATTTTTACCCGTTTTTAATATCTCAGGTTTTTTTTTTTGTTTTTCACTTTTTTTTTTTGTTCATTCTTTCTCTCTCTTTCTCATATTGTTCTCCTTCTACATGAAACAGAGTATCACCAACATTATTATAGCAGCGTAATAACAGCTCTAACTCTTAACAACTCTATTATTTTCAACTTGTAACCAACTCGTCGCAACAACAAAGCAACGCTACTTATTTAAACTGAAAGAGCCTCATATTTTAGAACCTAAAATTAGAGAGTTATTGATACATCATCAAGATTAATTAGAGTAATAAAGCTGCAGTCTTAACTAACTCTAAACTAATCTGTTGTTATAACATCCCAACTAACTTAACCAAATTAGTTGTTACCAATTATCAACAAGAACTTTTAGTTATAGAACTTTTAGTCCCAACAAAATAATAATGAAATTCTTTTAGTTACAAAGATTTTACTGTTTAGTCAGAAATTGTATTGTAACTAAAAATTTGTTTGTTTGTTTGTTTTTTTTTTTCCTGGTAGTGCTAGTAGAAAATATTATTTAGGCATCATGAATCTCAAAGAAGAATTGACAGCTAGGTGAAACTTCCTACAGAATTATTGTGATTTTCAGGAGCCTCAATCATTTTCTCCATTGGTTGAGAGATAATGTATATGTTTTCTCTCAAATGGACGTATCTGTAATTGTTCACTTCTCGTTTTGTTTCTTGTATATTTCTTACACTCTTTTAATAAATCCCTCTTTTGGAAAAGTATTCATTCCAAAAAAAAAAAAAAAAAAAAATGAACTGTGCAAAACTTATGATTGCCCATTTATTTTATATGTGAAAATAATCAAACTCAAACATAGTAAAATGTTATCTTCCTGTCATAGTAATGGATCTGTTGTACTCCTATGAAAGCTGGACAGAGGAATAATTTAGAATTAAAGACAAAACGTGCATTAATATACTAGTAATTACATATGTATATACATAAACTAATGAATTAATAGGGCGATTGAAATGGTCAGGAGATTTTTTGGGACATGTAGGTAGCTAGTAATTGGAGGCCACGATCATGATAGGACTCCTTGTATTAAAACATATACACGACCATGCATTTAGAGTTTAGAGAAAGCGTAATATTACTAATTAATTAAAACTAGCTAGGCTAGAGAATCAGCAAACAAATCAAGCGAGCACTATAATTAACAGCTAAATAGCTGTCCAGGGCCTTAAATTATCATAGGATTGAGAGTTCCATTAAAATTCTCAGTCCCTGATCATGATATTATGTCATTTCCTTGGCATGCACAAGCCACTTTCTTGAATTGTTAATACATTAATTCAAAAACTTACCTATCTTAATAAGCCTTGAGTTGTATCTATAAAAGCACAAGCCAACTTCAAACATTTCCATCACATCGAATAATTCTCTCTAGCAAGCTAGCCAAAAGCACTATATATTGAGCCCTTAATTAGTCTTATTTATTTTAAGGAAAAAAAAAAATGGCTTCTAAGGTTCAAGTCTGCATTGCCCTCCTCCTCTCCCTCAACTTAGTCTTCTTCACCATGGTTAGCTCCCACCCCGTGCAGTACTCCAATAACTACTACTCCCACGGCCTGCAGTGTCCTACTACTAACATCATTGCTAAGCTCATAGCGTGTAAACTTGAGTTGTTGGAGGGTACTGACCTGTTGAACATATTGAACTTGTTGGATGAAACCAACTTGTTGAACTTGTTGGGCAGCAACGGCGGCTTGTTGGCACAGCTTCTTGGTGGTTTGACCCCAGGCGGCCACAATGAGGAATATTGCTGCAAACTCATCAGCGGTCTGCCTATTCAAGTTCCCACCTGCCTTTGCGCCACTCTTAAAGACTTACTTAGCAGCCTCGCTGGTCTTCTTGATGCTACACTATTAGACGACCTTGATCTCACCGAAACAGTAAACAGCATTTTCGGCAACTGTGGGAATTATTATAAGGGCCTTCCCTCTGGCTTCATATGTTCTAGTGAGTAAGAGATCCATTAGTCAAGTCTGCACTATCATCATGATCGTGATCGTATCAACACTACTACTCTTTCTGTGGCTTTAGTTTTTTAATTTTCTTTTCCCTTCATTTCCATATGTTTTAATCTCATCATATCCTAATATTGTTGGTTGTTTGGGCTAGCTCTCGGATTCTTTCTTTATGTTGTATTTTCATTTCTCTTTGGGATCCTTTTTGTCGTATTTTTTATATTCCACGTATCAATGAGAAATGATTAATTAGTGCTAATATATAATTGAATTATCAATGAGAATAAGGGGGCGTGATAAGAATAAGGGTGTATTATTATTTGACATTTAAGTATATATTTATGTCATTTTATATAAGGGTAATTTTGTATCAAATATATGAAATAAACAAGTGTGGGAAGAGGGAAAAAAAAAGTGGTAATAGAGCTACCTAAAATTTAAAATATAACTACTACTTTCCATATATATCCTTAATTTTTTTCTTAAATCATCCCTTAATCTGAGTTGGTCATCTCTTTCCACCCCTCCCTCTCACGTATCACAAGACTTCAACGATTTCTACATATTTACAATTATAATACTATCTTTATCCACTTTCAATGGCCAGATCCCAACTTGCCTAGCCAGATGAAGGCCATTACACATTGCCATAGCTTCCGGCAACTCAACGTCGTTTAGTCCCCAATCCCCCGCCCGACCTCCTTTATTCGCCTAGCACTAATACTTATATGACATCCATATCTTCAAATATTGATAAATCAGGAGCAAAATAGCTTATGACCTATCTGTTAATAGTTGACTAGATTTTAGAGAGTGAAGAGAGAGAGAGAGAAAAAAAAAAAAAAGAGTTTTATGATCACAATTTTTTGTCAATTATTTTGATTAGGTTTTAATTACTTAAGTTATTAGCAAGGAAATTAGGGTTCTTATGAATGCTATTAATTAGTAAGAAAATTAGGGTTCAAGAATAGTTGTGTTGAAAAATGGGGTGAGGACGGTTTTTTTTTTTCTATTAAAAAAACAATTTATGTACTAAAATAATTTCATTCACAGTTTTATTTATAATAATACAAATTACTAAAATGAGGTACATGTAAGAAAAATAGACAGAAAGAGTTATTTAATAAGGACATAAATAACTTTATATGAAATGACATAAATTACAATAAATAATTTTGAAAACTAGAATTTTCTTTCTCAATTAGGGTATTCTTTCTTATAGTACACCCCTTAAATAAATACAATTGATAAAACTAATCATTGCCTAAAGAAATCTAAAAAAATTATAAAACCTTTTTAGTTATATTAAATTTGGGTGGCTCTAACCCCCTTCTTTTTTCTACCTATCATTCATTTACTAATTTGTGAAACAATTAACCAATGACATAAATAAACACAAATAAAGTTAAATAATAACTAGGGATAACTGTAAAAAAAATACCATGAAGTCTGGGTGTTTTACAATTTAAACCCTGAAGTTTGGATTCTGCAAAATAATACCCTGAGATTAAGAATTTCTAAAATTTAATATCCTAGACAGATTTTTTGACCAATTTTATGGACGAAAAAATAATAATATCCTTCATTAAAACTAGATTAATCCATATTATTCATCTTAATTTTGAGGATATTATTGTATTTTATCAGTTAAAAATCAACCCAGGGTATTAATTTTCAGAAATTCATAATCTCAAGGTATTATTTTCCAAAGTCCAAATTTCAGGATTTAAATTAAAGGAACACCCAAACCACAGAGTATTTTTTTTTGTAGTTATCCCTAATAACTATTCTTTCTTTTATGAATTTTTTTTTCTTCACGCACCCTCTTAAGCGCACTGGATAAAACAAACCACGAAATAAAATCTTAATCAATCAATAAAATTTTAATTAAATTTGAGTTATTATAATGATAGAGTAACATATAATAACTTTCCAAATTTAAGATCTCTTACTCTCTCATATATACCAAGGACTTTGCTTGATTTGTTTTTCTGATTCTCTAACCTTGCTAGTGTTTTAGACTTTCCGTAATTTCTTGAATTATAGTATTTGTATTAATGGTGTTGGGAGAATTTCTTTAAACCAATCAGAAGACGACATGTAACACCTGAACAAGACCAAAAATGACATGTTATGACAATATGCCTAAAACGACACCAAACTGATTATGGACTGAGCAGCAGAAGGAAGACCAAGGCCTCATTTGGTTTAGATTTTAGACAATCTAAAATCACTTCTTTGATAAGTTTTGGTTCATTTTGTGTTTGGTAAACAACCAAAAAAATGATTTTGGAACAATCCACGCAATAACCATAGCTAGAATCTAAAGCTGGACTGAGGATGCTTCTCCAAATAGATTATGCGGTAATCTCCTCCTCACTTTAATGATGTTTTTAAACTTCCAACTATGCCCTCAATTCATTTTAAAACTTCTAAGCAATATCCCCCTAAGCGACGTATTTTCTTGTGGTAAATACTCAATTAATCTTCTCCAAAAAGACATATTTTCTCAATTAATATTTTCCCAAAATATTGGTCGGATTAAATTAAAATGATCGTTTGTTGTTGGAGTAATTTTTTTTTTTAATAATGCTGAATCAATATTAAAATTTGAGAAAAAATTATATGAGATTTCTACCTTTCTTCTCGTTTTATTATATTTTTTGAAGGGGATATTTATATTTCTATTATATGAACATGTTAAAAAAAATTAGATAAAGATATTGCCTCTACTATTACCATTGTATCTGTAGTTCAAAGTCCTAAGATTTATAAAATAATAAAAAAATAAAATCAAGGGAAAAAAATAATTATTTAATTTATTATTTTATTATTTTTTAATGTCATCAAAACTTATTAAAATCATATATATTTAAAATTAGAAAGTATAGATAATACATATACACAATTATACACACATCCATTTAAATGTAAAGAATTATTTTTTCAACAAACTAACGAAACTTATTTATTATAATATCTATTTTGGTCATTTTATTGCTTAAATAATTTGTTATTTATCAAACTGGCCCTATCTACTTTATTTAGACTTGAATTTTGTGTGATAATTTTCATCAATACTTATTTGAATTAAGGATATTCGAAAAGTAAAAAAATATTTAATAATGTTTCTAATTTTTGTGTCAATATTTGTTTTAAAAAAAAAAATACAGGAATTCTTATTAGTCTTTAGGTTATTATAAAAAATTTGTTCCCAAAAACTTATATGTTAAGTAATAAGTTTAAGTGAGTTTATTTTCATATCAATTTTCATTTAAAAAAATATTGGTATATTTAAATATGTACAAAAAATGTATAATTGTGCATAATATTAATAAAAGCTTTTTACAAAATATACATAATTGTACAATAATGTTTATTTTGGTTATTTTAAGTTTGTATAATAATTCAGCTATACAGTTTACCAAATACTTTAATACAACTTTTCTAAGTCACAACAATTTAAAATTACAGTTTACCAAACGCTCAGCTGCTTTATGCTATAGCGAATTTTTTCTTCAACGCAGCTAAAACTGATTTTTTCTCTAGCCACAGCTATACCAAATTGGCCCCAAGTAGACTGATCACCCGAAGGAAGAGCAACCCATGCAAAGTCAAATGATCTGGTAGGACTCCAAAGGGACAATCAGGTTCGCAAAGACCAGGTACTAATCCTGTCTTACAAACCATAGGAATGAGCCGAGCAACCCTTGAGAGATAAACAACTTGGTTAGAATACCAAAATAGCCAAATCTACGAATGTAAAGACCAGCACCTGATTGGAGTTTATAATTCGTGCCGACCAGCTAAACGCCTATAGTAGAAGACCAATAACGAATAACTGAAGAAACTAAACAACTACTAAGAAACGACATAGTACTTCCGACCAAGTAACAAGTGATTATTGGTTTATATGAGGAGCCAACACCTATAACACTCAGAAAGTTAACGAAATAATTCTTCACACTCTTTCATTAATTAACCAACTTTTTAAATAAGCTTGTTGGGAACATTTACATCCTAAACTCTAGGAACTACTAACGGTAAAATTAGGCACAATAGAATCCACTAACAAACCACTTAGACTAATTCAAAATGATCCACTAATTCAAATTTGAGGAATAAAATAAATATCATAATTAATAAAACAACTAATTAATATTACTAAGCTCCTGTCATATATGTAACAGCTCCCTCCTCCGCAAAGAGCACCCTATTCCACAAATGTTGATCCCAACCATCATCCCATGAAATAAATTTCTTATCTTGGACTTCCAATAAACATATTTTGGTGTGTCATCAGGCAATCAAATATAATTAATTTTTCATTAATTAACTATCCTAGTAAACTAACACAGTGGTAAAAAAGAGTAGATCCCACAGAGAATGAGTATTATTATCAAATTGACCTACTAATTAAATGGGGATTTAGAATTGCAAATAAAATAAAGACAAATAATAACAAAAGCAAAGACAAACTCATTAAACTCAAGAGATAACAAACTGGTTAAAAACTATTCTCTATCACTAGACATAGGTTCCAACTCAGTATAGATTCTAATTATTAACTATTCCTCAAAGCTATTAATCCTAGATAGCTTATGAACGCCTCAATATTACGTCTCTCCTTAGATTATATATTTCCTAGACAAATGCCATAGCTAACATCTTTTAACTAGTTCCCTCAAGCTAATGCTCTAGGACTAACCTAACTGAAGCATTAAACTGAGAGATTAATTGATCTAGGTCCTAATCATGCAAACGCTGAATATAAACCTAGGCAATGTTCTTCTCTACAACTAACATATCAAATGATCACATCAATCATAGACTCGCTATTCAATAGTTTAAATATGATAAATACCAATTCAAACATAAGTAATATAATCATGCATTAACAATTTATCCGCGTATCTAAATAAATTAACACAATAAACATAAACTAACTAAGAACCAAAGGACATAACTTTGAGAAATAGAATAGCTACTAGATTAAAATCAAGAATAAATTAATTATACAACCACATCTAGGGCTTCAAATAGCCCTTAACCAACTAAAACCTAGCCAAGTATGTTCATAAGATCAAGCAAATTAAACACCATGCACGCTAGAGAACTGAATTCAAATGAAAAGGGAATGAAATCTCAGGAGGATCAATAGTGGCTGGTGGAATCTCCAAACGAAGCTTCTCTTCATCTGCAAACGCTCCAAATCCCTTCAAGCCCTCTCTCTCTAGGTCTTTTTAAGTGAAACTGAGTCTAATTATCCTTTGGTCTGACCTAAATATTCGGGAATAAATCAGGATCAAATCTCACTTACCAAAAGAGATTTGATTCGTTATACGTACAAATACTAATATTTTAATGAAACGAAACCCAAATTCATACTTATAAATAGGAAGAAACAAGTTTTAGGGGGTTAGACACTATTGTATCAAGAACCCTCCAAAAAAATAATATTGACTAGTGGATGTAGGATTCTTTGTTCAAAATACTGAACCACTTTAAAAATCTCTTGCTTTAGTGTCTATTATCTGATTTCTACATTTGAAACAATTTTTGGTAACAACGGGAACTAGTTCTAGAAATTCAAAGCTCAAGAAAACTCTAATTATTCAAAATAAGATGAGACCAAATTATCCTTGATTTATAAGATAATAGCTTTCTTAATTAATTTATATCCTGCAACACTCCCACTTGTACTAACTTGTAGAGAAGTATTCAAAAGGAACTTGCTTTCTTATTGCTGACTCTATTTAGAAAGTATTGAGTGAAGTCTTGGTGTGCTTGCAATATCAAATGGTCATCTTCCCAAATATCGCGGTATGTCTCTGATCGAACAGTTCTGTTCTTTCCAGCTGCATAAAACATTTCTTTCCTCCATTCCTCATAGTCTGTACACCCAGACTGACCGGCAAGCCAACTAGAGTACTCAAACTGCAAAAACCGCATTTCAGGCCTTTCTTTTTTCTTTTTCTTTTTTTTTAGTTTTTTTATTTCTTTAAAAAAGAAGGTAATTAATAAGGATTCAGAAAACTTTCCAGCTTTGTCATAAGCTATTTAAGTTTTGCATTAGATGTGAAGCACACTCGGAAAATAGCTAAGTACCTGAGAATCTCCCAAGTAATGAGTATACCGCTTAGGCATGCCGGAAATTTCAAGCTCAGAGTAAAACGTTTTAACATGTTCCATCATCTCTTCTACTGTTGGAAGGGTGATTCGATTAGAGAGAACACCTGCTATCCAATTGCTCTGAAACTCGAAGATGCGAAATGGAGTGTTCTGCCAACAATCACAAGCAACAAGATCAACTTTCATAACCAACCAAACATTCATTAGCATATATGAACATGTTATAAATCTCTTATTGCAGAGGTAGATATATACCTTCCATGGTAACCCGACAAAGGAAAGCGACGGAGCCAAGGCTGGCGGGAAGATGTGCTTATACAGCGGCCCCACACGGTTGTAGTCCACAGTCACAATGCCATTGGTTTCAAGGAAAGGGAAGTGATATTTATACCTTTGGGTGGGCAATTGGATGAAAAACACTAACAATTGTTTTCATTTTTGTGTTTCTTCACTTTCTGAGTAAGAAACTTAAGGTGAAGCTCTAAATCAAACCAAAGAAAAATTAGAAAGCATACCCTGTACAATGAAGAATGGTGTCGGCATAGACGACACTCCCATCCTGGAAAACTACACCACCATCTTGTTGAGCTCTGTCAATCTGCATCAGAATATGGCAAACATATTCTTGAAAGGCTTTCTACAATGTATATCTGCCTAACTCTTACCAAGGGTGAGTAATAAGAGTATTACCATAGGATGTAGCCACATATTATCATAGCCTGGCTGCTTTGCGGTGGTTCCATCACCAAGTAATCTAGACGCAACATGTACTTCTTTGGCAACTACAGCTATGTCTCGAGAAATGTCAGCGGCGCTTGCTGAAGCTCCTATCAAAATCACAACCTATTCATTCAAAGTAGGAAATGGGAAAATTAAAAATCAGCTCGTTACAGAAGAAAGGAAACTTAACACGATTTGTAGAGTTGGCCGAGTCATATAGACTAGACCTGATCTCGAAATGGCTCTGGAATACGGTAATTGTGGCTATGCATTTGCCTCCCTGGCCATGCATCGACGCCTGCAACAAGATAAATTTGTCAGATGAAACGAGTACTTGTACTAAAATATTCATCTCTGTAAGCATAATATATATGTGCAAATATATAGTAGCACAATATTATGATGTCTCATTCAGCCAGCATATAGACGTGACCATACAAACAAGTTGTCTTAACAAGACTCTGCACCATATATTTCTGTACTCTAGAAGTGGAAACAAAACCAGAATCCTATCAGGAACCTCTGAATTATAGCTATTTAATTGCATCGAAAGCATGAATGCATTTAAAGTAATTTTTGCAACTCATAATATTAATAAACAAAAAAGACAACTAAAAATGGCAAAATTTTGCAACTCCTAAAACTTGGTAGTCTTAAACCAATTCCACTTGACTTGCATGTATAAATAATTTCTCTGTACACTCGATCAAAAAGTCAAAATCCAAATAGCCCATGTAAGAATAAAAAGGTCAAAAGTCAAAGCGTCTTTTGTTTTGTGGAAAAGAAAGTAGCGAAAACAAATTTGCCCGAATAAGAAATTGGAATTACCCGGAATTTGAGCAATACGAGGCTCTTTGTAGTGGCCAACGCAGACAACTACAGCATCATAAGTCTCGTCAATTTCAACATATTCTTGATCTGATCTCATCTTTGACCTTACTTTCCAGCACTTATTGCCTCCTTCAAGCTCCACCATACCCGCATAGACCACCTCCGTTTCAAACCTCACCAACTCAACTATCCCAAACTCCTTGGCGAAGTCTGTCAAATACATCAACACCTCTCTGTGACCCGGAAACCTTCTCGGGTCCCTCTCCTCCGACTCCTTCGCCACAAACGGGTAAACCCGATAGCCCATGGTTTCTCTGGGGAGGTTGGTCCGGAGAGACTGGTAGAGGCTCGAGTGGACCAGGGTTCGATGTGGGTCCAGCCCAAGTGGGTCTGACTCGGTCATAGGATTGTAGAGCCAGGCGCCACCAACTTGGCCTTCTCGCTCAAAGACCACCACTTTGTGACCTTCACGGCGGAGCTCTTGTGCGGCGATCAGGCCAGAGGCTCCGGCGCCGATCACGGCCACGTGGCGTGACATGAGTGGGTGAGTTTTGGAGATATATGGATGGATCCACGAGACAATGATTACTTATATTTGTATATGTAGGTGCTAGGAGTGGCCTTGGCCTGAGCCTGACATCATTAGATGTATAGTGACTTGTTAAAATGTGTTCTAAAGACCCAGTCACATCTCACGATTCGGGTTGATGGTTAACTATTCGTGTGTTTTTTTTATTTTTTTCTTTTTCTTATTTTTTTTCCTTAATAAATAAATCTTCAAGCACCAAAATAAATCCAAATATGTAAAAGACAAAATGTCGTTTGAGAAGAGTGAGTTTAGGTAATAAACATATAAAAGAATGTTAATACAGCATCAGTGGTAGAATAGTACATATGAGAGAGAGTGAAAATTTTTTCACCAATATGAGAGAGAGTGGAAATGCATTCGATTTATTCGAACTCCATGCAATCTTTTGAAATCATTCTTTCAAATCATTAAACAAATACGTCATTAAGAGGCCTTTTTAACTTTTCCACCTTTTCAATTATTAAAATGTTCCTTCCACCCAAAAAAAAAAAGGAAAAAATTATTACAATGTCATAACTAGAATTTCTATATCTTTAGTACCCTTGACGGAGAAACTGCAAACACTTTTATAAGATTTAACACACACAATTCATAAATAAACAATTTAAACAAAAGATTAATTTATCAATAAATATATATATCGTATATATCGTCTGTGGGCATGATTAGCCAAAAGAACGATACGTGGGTCTTACACAAAGTAAATAGAAATACTCATTATTAATATGAAAAAATACAATCCAAAGAATGAATCACACTGGCGTAACATGAAAATACAACAACAACAGAAAGAATCTAAGAGGCCAAACAACAAACAACTTGCTGGTTAGATTTAAATAGAAACAAATAATAAAAAATAAAATAACAAGAATATTTATAACAAAGACACAATATTATATATATATAGAAAGAGTATTAATGATCGATGATGATCATAGTCGATTCAATCTTAATTAGGACGGACATATGAAGGCAGCCTACAATTTTGGTGGACAACATCGGTGAGATCAAGGCCACCTAATGCTGCAGCATCAGGGAGATCATTAAAGTTGGCAAGTAAGTCGGAGATCATATCTCTAAGGAGCTTGCAAAGGCAAGCGGGAACAGAAACGGGGATCATGTCATCCGGTAGAGCCTCGATGAATTTGCAGCAATACGTAGAGTGGCCTTGGGTAGAAGCCATGTCTTCTCAATATAAGACAAAGGACTCAATCGAGTGTTCTCAGCTATATAGCTAGCTATAGTCACTGTTTGATTCGATATGGAAATGTTTGAAGTTGGGATTCTGCTTTTATAGAAACATCTGTAAGGCTTTGGATAAGTTATAGCATCATTAAGCCAATAAATCAAGAAAATGATTTGATTTGTACTCATGTCAAGGAAACTACACAAAATATCATCAGAGACTTGGAAGATTCAATTCAACCAACTATAGCTATTAATAGTACTTGCTTGATTTGTTTGTGATATTCCTCTAGCCTTTGCTAACTAGTATTAACTCTTTCCCTAAATGGGTCTTGCATATTTGTACATATGGGGGTTACAATCTTCATCGTGGCCTCCCATTAATTACTAGCTAAGACTAAGAGCAATGTGCTAGAATGCCGGTTAATTAAACAAACGTCTTCAGAAATCTCATCTCCTACTCATGACCTGTACACAACAATGCATACATTAACATTTATACGCGTATATATATATATATATATGAGAGGTTTTGTCAGTAGCTAGTTCTTAATTTTCCGCCCAGCTAATCATGGGATTCAGCAGAATTCATCTGACAGCTGGGAAGATTATAACATTTGACAAATTATATTTGGATAATACTTGAGATACCAATTTTTGTACCAAATTTTTAATACCAACACATGTGACATGCGATTTGTCACTACTCAATTGGTGATAATGTTTAATCTATTTGTAGTAAGTTTTAATATACCAATTAGATGATGACAACTTATATGCCACATGTGTTAGTACAAAAAAATTGGTACAAAAGTTGGAATATGTAGTGTTATCCATTATATTTATATATATCTGAATTTGATTTAAAAGTGAAAATTAATGCGAAATGATTCTAACGTTGTATATTATACACATAAATAGCTCTCTGTCAAGTGATTAATATGCTAACTCTCATTAATAATAATAATAATATCTCGATACTCTCTCACTGTTATATATATATATTTTTTCAAAAAAAAAAAAATTCGATCTCCTTCTATCAAGTTTTCTCTCCTACCAAACACACTCTTATACTTTATTAAACTTAATATACTAATGTAATATAAATTATCACAAATTCAAGATATGATCTCAAAGAAAATTTTTGTTTCATCTCATCCTCCCTTTAATAAAATTGATATTATTTTCAATAGTATTCTCATTCTTTAGAAAAATTGTCATTTGTAGCAAGGATTTTGGTTTGTAGGGTGGCCTTGTTTTTCTAATCAATTGTCGTTTATAGGAGACATTGGGATTTTAGAAACTTGTCATTTTTAAGGAAATTATTATAAAAACTCAGATTTTAAGAGGGTAATTTGGAGATTTTACCATTTTTGTATTAAATAAGAGAGAGACTTATTTGCACAAATTTTTAGAAACAGGGATTAAAATGCAAGAAATTTGAAAAATAAGAGACCAAGGTGCAATTTCAAAAAATTATACAGCCCATTTTTGACCAAGACCAATGTGACCCCCCTCCCCCTCCCCTTCCCCTTCCCCATTCTCCCTTCCCTTCTTTGTTTTCTCTCCTTCCCACATGACATCTCTCTCTTCCTCTCTCTTTGACCAAACACCACTGCCACCACCAAGTACCGCCGACGTACCTTGGGCCTCCGACGACCACCATCACCACTCGGCGTCAACTCCCTGCACCGCAACAGCCACTAGTTGGAGTTTTGCCACTATCGGAGCTGCCGTTCGCTAGAAAATACCATTTTTGGCCGTGAGAGTTTTTAAATTTCCAGCAAGTTTTCCAACTGTTTCAATAGGTATTATTAGGTTAGTTGGATTCATCTCATCGAGAGGAATCTCCAGGTATATATTTTATGACCCCATTTTGCCCAGATTAAAAGTTACCATTATCGGTTGTTTATAGAAGTTGAGTTCGGAGTTGACTTTTTGATCGGACCATTAGATCGTATTTTTAATGTCATTTTTGGAATGTACTTGTGAAATGGTGAAGATTGATATATATATATTGACTATGTTTCGTGACCAGTACAAAAAATGATATCAAACAAATTAGATTTTGCGTCGTTTTGTGTGCCACATGTCAAGTTTCGGCCTGGACCTGAATTAGATGAATTATATGTCTAACTTAGCTATTCTAAGTACTAGGAATTCAGTAAAGAAGTCTATTTGTTGATTTGAAGCTTTGTTGAGGAGTTGATTCTTCATAAGTGAGCGATCGAGGGTTTGGAATAGTTTCAGACCCTTCGAACGATCGTCCAACAATATCTTGAGGTTCTAATAGCGTAGTATCACTATTCTAGTGAGGTAGGGATTCGATTACCTCTATTTTATATCATTTTAAATAAAACTTACTTTATGTTATATATGATGACAAACATGATTTTAGAATTATTTTAGATATCTGTGATGGAATTGGATTGTATGATATATATTAGATTGCTGGACTTTTCTAAGTGTAGGTTATCTTTGGATATGTTAAAAGAGGGTCGTTATGCTACCCATTTTTTTAGAAAATTTAATTAACCATTTTATTAAAAACCGGAGTATCATTTGAACTTAAATTACTGCTTGATTATTTCTACACATCAGTTCAGAGTATATGTGTCATAGGATCACACATAAATACCAAGTTATAGCATCATGGGGTTTTACAGTGTGGCGCTATGGTCTCACCGACGATGTAGAGTCTGTGAACCCACACGAGATTTTTCTTCTGATTACCTCCCCGTTTTGGCAGGCGTAGGCGAGTCAGTTGCCCCTCCAGGTTGGCAGGTATAGGCAATTCAGTTGTCCCTCTAGATTGGCAGGTATAGGCGAGGCGTTCACCCCTCCAGGTTTGGTAGGAGACACACGGGTGTCCCCTCCGGATATAGGCTAGGTGTCAGGCAAGTTGTATGGTACATGTATACCAACACCCTGGTTTCTATTGATGAGAGGTGTAAACTCATCCTTATCAGGCAGGAATGATAAGGATGCTAATACTAAAAAATAGAATTTTTAAAATATTTAATAGGATTAATTTAGATAAGGGGTATCTTTAATTATGCCACTTGGGATACAAATATAGCTCCTCCTTCATCTGAATCATTTTGAAAGCAGTATTTTTCTAATTAGAATCCGGGATTTTTCAATTTTTTGAAAAATTATTATAAAAAATTAAATTTTCTCGTATTTGAATATAGCTTGGAATTAGATTTAAAATATATTGTTTACCATATGGGCTATATAGGAAACCATAAAATTTGTGTAACATGATAATAAATATGCAAAAAAGAAAAAAAAAAACTATATTGGATAGTTTTAGATTAAAAATAATAATTGAATAAATTTTAAAATTAAATTTAAAAAAGATAAGAAATAAAATAGGAGTAAAAAATGAATTAGACATTAATAAGGGAATAGAAATATGTGAAATTGACTTACTATTGTAGGTCATTTTCTATTTTGACAAACTACTACCCATTCATTTCTATTTTGACAAACCACCATCCATTCATGGAGCAAAAACAAAAATAACTCACTTTATATGTATATATATATATATATAGTTTTTAGTCTTTCAAATCTTAGAATTGAATTTTTTTTTTAATGCAAAAGGTTGAAAGTTGTGTAGTACTTCAAAACTTATTGGAGATACGAGAAAAGAAATTTCATTGAGTATTTTTGTCCAAATTCATAATTGACATACATTTGAAAGGTGGGAGAAAAAATTTTAAAACTTTCAACTTTAGTGAGAGATTTTTTCTTTTTAGAAAGACATTTGGAGAGAAAAAAGAGATACGGTATCAAACTCACCCATTAATTAAATAGTTTAACAATATACTTTTTTTTTTGGCTGAAAGTTTAACAACATACTTAATTCTATAACCAAACACCAAATTTTTTTGAAGCAAAATTATATATCATTTTAGAATAAATTTGAATATATGGCTTTTAAGTTGTTTGGTTATAGGCTTAATAGATAATTTAATTGGTTAACCATGAGAACGTTGGTCGTTTCCAAATTTTTTTAATTAAAAAAAAAAGAAAATTGAAAAATGTGAATGGAAATTCGTCACAAGAGATAATTTTGATCCAGTTGATAAACTTGGGGATACATTTTGTATTTCTAAAGATACAGGAGTATAAAATAGTATTTTCTAAATTAAATGGTAAATCTTCGATATTTTGCTTGGGTTAATGGCACCATTATTCCCCAACCTATTACTATTTTGGCATATTGATCTTCAACTTTTTTTTTAAGGCATTTAAGTACTAAACATTTCTCTTTTTAGTACCATTGGTCCTTTTGGTATATTCTATTTAAGATTCTGTTAAAATTCATTTAAATGAGAGAAATTTTGCACCATTAATCTCGATTTTTCAATTGTTTAACAATTTTGTCCTTTTTTTGTATTCATATTTCTGATTAACAATATTGCATCTGCCAATCTTTTAGAAATTAAAATTTTAAAAAATTAATTTTCTGAAAGATTGACAGATGCAATAACATAAAGAAATGAATATTTAATAGAAAACTATAAAACTTTTCAGGCTTATTTGCTCTAAATAGTTAATTAATGTTTTAGCATAACCATTTATAATTACATGAACATTTAATGGATATAGTAAATTGTCAGTCAAATTTGACTAGTATAAAAGTGTGTATGTGAAATTTTTTTAGTTTTAAAAATGATAAGATAATTATTTTTTATTCATAAAGTTATTATAGTTTGACATAAACTAAGGTTTATTAGTATAATTTTTTTTCTTTTTTGAATTTGGTTTTTAAATAAACAGTTTGTTTTATATCTGTCTTTGAATTTTAATTTTCTGAAAAATTGGCAAATGTAATATTGTTAATCGGAAACATAAATACAAAAAAAAAAAATTGGGATCAAATTGTTAAACAATTGAAAAATCGAGACCAATGGTACAAAATTTCTCATTCAAATAAATTTTAACGAAATCTTGGGACTAATGGTGCCAAAAAGAGAAACGTTTAGTACTTAAATGCCACAAAAAAAGTTGAGGACCAATATGCCAAAATAGTAATAGATTAAGGACCAATAGTACCATTAACCCTATTTTGCCTTAATACATTGATCATAGTTCGGGGAAGTTTATAAAATTATTATTGTCATTGCTGTTGTAATTATTTAACTAATACATAGACCACAATTACCTAAAAAATGAAAAAAAAAAACAAAAACAAAAACAAAAACAAAAACAAACAGAGAGCACAAAGCTAGTAGCTAAGTAGCTTATGTATTTGCTTCCCTGATCATTTTATTTTTCGAGAAAAAAAGATTAATAGCAATAAGAAGTGAGACACTAACCCCCTAAAAGTCAAAAAGCCATTTCTTACAAAAATCTATACCAATTATTCAATGTGGCAGTTGAATCAATGAGAGAAAATAATGTTCACGTAAAATTAAAGCACACACGATAATGTCACAAAGAGTCAGAAGCAAATATTAAAGACTTCGGCCTATTAGTCCTTGTTATCTTTTTTTTTTTTTTGGAGAATTATAGTAACTCACATATTTTGTTCTTGTTGTATTTGTGATCTATTTTTCGTCTTATTTTTTGAAAAGTTTGAATTATAATCTTTGTGTTTATATTGTAATTTAAAGTTTTTTCTTTGAGTAATATATTCACTTGAAGAGTCCGTTTTTATCAAAAATAAATAAATAACACCCTAAAAAAAAAAGCACACATAATTACAGGCCATTTATCAAAAAGAAAAAAAAAGAGATTTTTTCTAAGTACTGGTCTAACTTGTTTCTTCACTTTGGTTAATTACTTTTTGAGTTTAATTAATCATAAAGACTAAAGAGTTGACTTAATTTGGTTGATCATGATATATACCACTGCTGGTTCCTCATTTTCCTCAAAACTTTGTACGTATTATCAAACTCTCGTACTAATTTATTAATTATAATAGTATAATAACCATTAAACTCAACAAAACTTAATTAATACATTTAGAGATATGCTTAAATAGTTATTTGTATCGTTTCAAACGAGCTAGTCCTCGACACTTGGAAAGAAAACAACTTAATAAGAAGCCTTAGTACGAGATGAAATATTTCAGTGACAGTTCTCAACCATAAAACAAACAGAGTTATGTTGGAGAGTTGGTGCAATTTCACATCTGGCCAGCTAATGTTATATTGTCNGTCCCTGCGTGTAGGTATTATAACCACTATATCTATATCTTCTAATTCTATATGTCATAATACAACTCATGCCATTATTTCTAATTTTCCTAACAAAAACCCAGAAATTTTCATTTCATTCTCTGTTATATTTTAGTCTTAATTTGTAACTAATGGATTACATAAGGCAGTGAATTTTTTTTTCTAGAAGAATGAATTATTTCCTACGTGTTAAAAAAAAAAAAAAACTAGCTATTAGTTTTAACAGTTTCCCAAGTATATAGAATGAAATAATCAAATAAACGTAATTTTGAGTTCTCATGCACTAGTATCATATTAAATATGAGCCAATAATATAAATATTGAGTTTTTGAAACAGTAAAGAAAAAAAGAAAGAGAGGATAAAATTATAAGCATAATCATTGCTAAATATATTGTCAATTTTAACTACATTAATGAGAAGGCAAGAAGTATGTTCAACTTTGAATACATCTCTATCAGCTACTTTGTATAATCCATAATGGATATCCATTTAAAAGAAAAATTATAAAACTTCTCATATATTTTAACAAAATACCAGTTTTGACCATGTGTTTTAGAAATATAAAATGCATTTTTTGTATTAGTCAATTATTTCAAAATTTTCTTTTCTGACAAATTGTCATCATCTTTTTTATCTAAAGATGTCCAACATGTTTATAATCAAATTATCTATTAAAGTACAATTAAACAATTTAAACTCTAAATACTCAAATATATTCTGAAAAGATTATATAATTTTTTAAAAGAATATTTTGGCATTTTTGCATTTGGTTTAGTAGGGTTAAGGATGTAGTTAAATTATTTATTTGATTTTGGTTAACAATATTAGTGTCATTTCACATTATAATTTTGACCAAACCTGACCTAAAATATAATTTTTCACCTAATATATTTGACAAATTGATGGAATATATTTTGTAATTTTGAAATACACACGCAGAAACTATTAATTTGCTAAAACACTGACAGGTTTTCGGGATTTTCTCATATTCAAAATCAACCCTTTTATATAATTAAATAATAATAATAATAATAATAAAAAGAAGTAAAAAAAAACGTGAGTTCCATCATATTGTCTGAGGATATCCCTTCAAGTTATAAATTTTGGATTTTTAACCTTTGAACTTCTAAAACAAGACCAGGCAGTGCAAAATCCTAGCTAGCTAGGGGCAGCATTCCAAGAAACCATCGCTGTATCTTCATGGATTTGGGGAATAATTTGGCCTTTTCAGCCATTTAGGTGGACGAATATGAAGGCTCTGGCCCTTTGCTTTGTCACTAGAAAAGGACACAAACCCTGCCCAAAAGGAATCTCAATTTACAGCCCAAGGATCATTTATAATTTACAAATTTATACATTTATACACTATAATAGTAATAAAGAGCTGTGCAAAACCAATAAATTTTGAAAATCAAGTTCTTTTAAAGGATTCAAAAAAAAAAAAAAAAAAGCAATCAATTGTGAGTTATTCCACTATTTTTAATTGATGATTGATCCCTTTTAGAAAAGCAACTAAACTAAAGAAAAGAAAGTGTAAGAAGAAACGATTTGAAGTATAAAGTCATTACCCCAAAAAAAAAAAGGTAATAAAGTCTACAAGTTGCAAGTAGAGAGATGAAAGAGGCTAATAATAACTATGACAACCTGTTAACTAAATGGGAGCTTTGGACATATGGCCCTACTTGTATTTAATTACATAGAATCTAGCATCAACTCCCATATTCCTCATCAAACAAGGGTTGTACCATATACATTTCTATTTTTTTTTTAATAACTGACTAACCAATTCCGGAATTCATTTATTTTTATATGTATTTCAAAGGACTTTCCACTCATGCTTTTTTTTTCCCACTTAATTCTCTTATATATTTTAGACCAGCATAACATGTCATACAACATGCTATAGTTA
Source organism: Trema orientale (assembly GCA_002914845.1). Taxonomy (NCBI): domain Eukaryota; kingdom Viridiplantae; phylum Streptophyta; class Magnoliopsida; order Rosales; family Cannabaceae; genus Trema; species Trema orientale. The sequence goes on from JXTC01000061.1 coordinate 711,087, forward strand.
ATTTTGGACTTGAGTTTGAGTGCATCCTGATCAACGAGTAGGGCAAGCAATTAATTCCGGCAGCTTTCACGTAAAAAGTTCCAAATTTTTCCAGTACAAGTTAGGCTTTAACAGTAAATTATATGTACCTTTGCACTTTTAAGAATAATATATAAGATTTAACATTTTGTATGGAAAAAAATATATATCTCTTTTAGTTAGGACAAAAATTGTTCATAACCAGTGGTAATAAGTTATATGGACTATTATGGAGGATAAAGACAAAATACAGTAATACTAGTAGTGAGTTTAGTTTGTTATAAATATGTTTTAGTCATACACGAGATTACACGTGAAACGCGATAAAATAACAAATCAATACGTCAATCTCAAAATGAATACCCCATTAATTCGGAAAAGAAAAAATAGATACCCCATTTATAGCACATATATATAAAACTCATTGAACTATAATAATGTCTATTTTTTACATTTGTTTGTGTTTTGAAATTGTGAATGTAACTCATTTATATAAAGGAATTAGGCATATCATGCCGTATAAACATGTTTATAAAATAAGCTGGGTTTAAGTTTTTTTTTTGAGACATTATTAAACGTCTCTAAATCGAATCATAGTTGTACAATGTCAAATCTACGACATTGGTCAACGCCAATAAAGAAAAATCAACCGTCGACTAAGAGGTAAATACGTCGGATCGCATGTTTACTTCTCGATTAAAGTGTCACATTCCCAAATAAAGAATATGCGACCAATAAAAAAGAAAATTAGATCGAGCTTCCTAGAAACGGGTAATCTGTAAAAAAGAGTTACTACCCAATTTTATATTGTTGCTCGAAATTGTATTCTCTATTATATATTTTCTTATTATCAAAATTAGGTAACCTAAAACCACTCTCACCTGTACAAATGAGCTTAGTCTCATTATTTTGGTATCTCACAATCACTTCACTATACGTTTATTATTTTGAACAATAAACGTATATTTTTTTTTGGTTAAATCATTATAAAATTTTTGTCTCTTTATTTTATTTTAATTTTTAATTCAGTTTAATTTTTAATTCGTTTCACATATAAATTACTAGTATTTATTGTTATATATATATATATATATATAGACATAGACACTGCACTAAAACGATTGCCACTCGTTTGGATAGACTAGTGGCAGGAATCGGAGGATCACTCTTTGTTTTATCACTCTTTGTTTTATTTTGTTATCTTGTTACTTAAGAGTGAAAGTGATCACATTTAAAAATATTATAAAGCATAACGAAGAAAAATAATAGAGTAGGAAAGAGAACAATGATAGCAACTCTAGACTATGTTTTGAAGGTTTAAGAAAAAGGAAAATAAAAAAAAAATAAAAAAATAAAAAGAGGAAAGGAGTGGAGAGAGAAAGTTGGAGATTTAAGAGAGATATTGGAGTAACCAATAGGAGTAGCTTAGCTTTGACCTTTTTGCAGTTGAAACTGTCGCAGCATGTCTGACTGGTCCTCCTTAAATCAGAAATCTAAGTTTAGAGAGAGAAAGAGTCTTTCTTTGGGATTCCCCCTCTCTCTCTCTCTCAAATAGAGAGATTAGAGAGAGAAAATGAGAGAGAGAGGGCATAAAAAGAGACAGAAAGGTAATAAAAATGAGCAGAAAGGAGAAAATGTGGGTTTAGTCTCAAGTGATCCCACACGCGCACCTTAACCATTGTGTGCTTTACTAATATTACTACTACCCATTTCTCTGTTTCTCTCTCTCTCTCTCTCTGTCTGCCGAAAATCGTTTTTCTCTTTCTTCTTTTTATTTATTTATTTAGTTTTCATATCTTTTCTCCAAAAACCCATTTGGGTTTGGAACCTTTTGCTTCTTATTATGCTCTCTATCACGTCTTGTAAAAATTCAGAATTTATAGGAGAAAACAAAGAAGAAGAAGACTAAGTAGATATGATTCTGTCAGCACAAAGCTCTGTTTTTGGGTTTTCTATTTCTACCTCATGGTAACCAACCCCTCTCTCTCTCTCTCTCTCTCTGCATTTGGGATTTATACACATGGGAGTTATATCTATATGTTGTTTACCTTAATGGGATTTCTTTTTTGTGCTGCTGTATTAGAATTCTTGGCCGTTAAGACGTATGGTTTTTATCACCAAGTTTCATGTCTTTCTTCCTTGTCCTTTTCTTTTCTTTTCTTTTCTTTTCTTTTTTTAATAATATTTCAGCTTTGTTATAAAGTAGTGGCTTTTTTTTTTCCTTTATTAGACATTTAACTATAAGTGCACAAAATATGTATTGTTTTTTTCATCTGGAAGCACTTTCGGTACGAAATCCATCTCGAGTAGAACTTTCAATTGGGTTGTTAAGTATTAATTCTAGTTTGTTCAAAGGTTGAGGGATTGTGTTTTTTCTGTAACCTTAGTTTTGATTGGATTGGCTTGACGATGTTCTTTCAGGTATATGGGACTGTGTTGAACTTGAATCTGTTTATTTATTTATTTTTTTTTTCCAGAATAATTGTGTTATGAAACCAAATATAAATATATGCAAGGTGGTGAGAACCAAGCTCTCTAAAACTTGATACTATTGTGTGTGTGTGTGTCATTTTGTTTTATATAAAAATTGCCCATTTGAAAAATTGGAAAATAGTATACTTCCATGATAGATAAAGGAGAAGGATACGCTGATTTTGATAATATGTTTTTGGTCTGAAGTGTATTCATACACATATTATTGTTTTATTTTTTCAGGTAAAATACAGAGACCCTTCATAGTTTAGTGGTCTCAAATCTATTGGCTTTGCATTGCATCTGTACTTAGGCACCATGAAGTACAGTGTGGAAAATATTTCTAAGAGCTGGCTTGCTTAAAGACGAACGATCTTATTCAATTTGAAATTGTCCGAACAAAATGTTGATTCGACGAGACTTTGATCTGAATTCAGTAGATATGTATACTGACTCAGCGCGCGTATATACTGAGTCACTAGTTGAAGTTTTCAGGGAGACTATGCTCAGACAGGAGATTGTATTTCAGAAGCAGGTATGAGCACACGGTTAAAATATGTTGTTGATCAAACCACGGTATAACAACTTAATTTATGAACTAATTTACGACTAATTTTCGTGTTCATGCTTGTGATGGAATACTATATAACTAAGAACTATACTTTCGACTAATATGTCCCTCAGGTTCATGAGCTCCATCGCTTATATAGGATGCAAAAGACACTGATGCAAAATAACAGCTGGATGGAGTTTGATCAATATAATTTGAATAAAGTAAGTATCGAACCAAGGCAGTTGCCTAGTGAAAGCTAGTGAGATGTGGTCCTTTTTGGGGATGATTGGATACGAATAAGATCTATCATCCACTAATAGTTTAAATGCTCTTCAATTTGTGGTGTGTTGATGTGGTAGACTTAACTTTCAGGTGGGCTTGACACATTCTGGGAGCCAAGGATTTTTAGAAGGATGCCAGGATGTATTCCATAAACTTCAACAGAGGCCTCTTGGTCATGAACTTCCTGCCAAATATTACACCAGTCATGTTGGTAAGATCATCAAAGAAATGGAACTGTTGCCGATGACTTTAGAAAAACGGTATGATTGGTGTATTCTCATTGTCGTGATAATGTTTCAGATACAGAGGATTTGAAACTTTCCCTGAGGATTGGAGAAGATAATGGGAGAAAGCAAAGGGCCAAGAGAACTTTGTTTGATGCAAAAATGCATCCCTTCTCACAAAATGTTATTGATTTAGAAGAATCAAGTGAGACAACATCAAATGAGGATTCAGGAAATGCATCTCCTTTTAGCTGTGCTGCTCTGACAGTAAAGTCTGGAAGCAAGTATGAGTCACAAAATTATGCAGTGACTGATCCAATCATCCCCAGTAGTGGTCTGAAGAAAGATCAATCACATGTGAAGGTAGAAAACTGTTCGTTTGTAGACGACCATGAAAGGAGCTCTAATGATCAAGGTATTGTTAATTTACCCTGGGAACACTAGTTGTAGCATATCACTATCATGTTGAACTTTTGACTCTAGTCGGCACATTTAAAACCTATCTGTTGGTCCTTTTAGCAGATTTGGAAAGGTGTGACGTTAATGTGTTGAACAAAAAACTGTCAACCAAGTTGCAGCAAATAAGTTCATATGGGAAATGGGAACTGGACCTTAACAAAGTTTGTTGTGATGACTCCTCTTGTTACTCAAATGATCCTATCATGAGTCATCCTTCAACCGCCAGTTCATCACATGCTTTCCTTGGTCTAGTTGGCAGAGTAGAGGAGGGCAGTTTTCGATCTAAAGTTTGGTCTAAAGAATATAATAATTGCTCTGGTGAAACTTCTGGCATTATCCATCCAGATGATGCTGGAAATTCTGTGTTGGAAAATTCGAACAGCATCCATGAAAGAACAGGAATTTGTCCCGAATCTAAAGAGTTATGTGGCAGTGAAGTAGTCCGAAGTCCTTTTGAAGAGTTTGGCTGCAACAAGAATGATTCTGATGATGCAAATATTGGATATAGGTTGGAAACTTTAAAGAGCCAAACTTCTACACGTTTAGCTATTAGAGCAGTAAACCATGAGAAGGGGGAATCAGAAGATGATGTACTTTCTTATTCAGATCATAGTAAAAATATTGTCCAAGATGCATGTGGCAACACATCTTCAGCATCGTGCAAACCTTGCCATGTTGGTGATAACGAATCCAGTAATGGAGAGACTATGCAAGCTGAAGTTGAGTTAGGTAATTCCTTATCTATTGATAGGCTTTCGGGAAACGAGAAAAGGTCTCAAGCTCCTGCGACATTGTGTGGTGAGCAGAATCTAAAATCTTCTGACAGCAGTGAGTTCAAACATGAATACCTCAGCAAAGAGGAATCAGATAAAGTAGTTGATTCTTCAGTTCACATGGCAGCTGAATCACTGATTCTTTTCTTTTTGGAGAGTTCAGCTTGTTATCAAGATTGTTCTATGAAAGATGCAGAATCAACTGAGATGGAGGCTAACGAGAGAGCCATGCCACAATCCTCTTGTGATTCATTTGAGCTACTCACTCTAAAACTGAAGGAATGCAGTGAATACGACACATGCGTTTCATCGAAGCCACCAGAAGTAAATTTCACAGAGAAAAAGGATTATGGTTTCAAAATAAGACGGGGCAGGAGATTGAAAGATTTCCAGAGGGACATACTTCCTGGTCTGGCATCGCTTTCCAGACAAGAAATTCGTGAAGACATAAACATTCTTGAGGGAGTTTTAAGATCAAGAGAGTACAGGAAAATCCAAGCAAAGATGGCCGATGTACACGGCTGGTGCACACCTGCAAGAAGCAGGCGTTCACGGCTCAAGTACACTGCACGTAGAAGATTTTCATGAGAATTCAATTTAGTTAGGAATGACACTAGACATGAACATACATCATTGTGGGTGTGTAAACCTTTTATGCAAATAATATTAAGGTAATATTCTGACTTTATTATCACACTCACAATCTGAGGTGTGTTTGTGTTTTGGATAATTGGAATTGTCATATTTTCTTCATGATATTACGATTGGAAGACAGAGTTACCAAGTTCAGTCCGAGTTACTTTGGTCCATTTGGCCTTTAGACTTCGGACTGTTTCTAACCGTCTAGGCCCTCAATTAAAATATTGAGAACTCTCAATCAAATTGTTGAGAAGAAATTAGACTTTTGGATTTGCTTTGAGATCTTCACCCATTTTAAGTCCACCAAGATCAGCACAAGGACCTGGTGATGTCAGTATACAATATGTTTTCCGTCTTCATGTTAAACTCGAACGAATTTTTTGTAGACTCTTTCAACCAGTATTGAAACAACAAAACTATGACCAAACTAAGGACGTTTAAGGAAAGAGATATAAGTGTAGAAATTTAGAAGCAGTTGGGAGATTTTAGTTTTCCAAGTAGCCTACTCAACTACTTTAATACTCATGCTAGATAAGTACACAATGGTCTATGTAGTTGAGCAGCCTCACTGAACCTGAGATCATTAGGTCAATACTACCGAAAATTTTGACCTTTTATCTTGGCTACTACATGGTTATTATTTGTCTCCTTAACAATAGTACAAATATATAGATATGTACAAAAACTTGTATGCTACACTTTGCACAACTTTTAATGTCAGAGATTTCTGGTAAATAGGCACAAGGGTTCAGTGAGGTGGTCCATGGTTTGTGTATTTTGATGAAGCTAAGCTATCACGTGCCTTCGATCACCTCACCTCGCCTCTGATCTAATTCAGATCTGTTCTCCCAATCAGATTGTTTCAGGCCCAGCTTTTTAAAGTCTCTCTTTCGTGCTTCTCCTTCCAACTATAAAGACAACACAATCAAATACAGAGAAAATCCAACCAATACTTCAGGAACTCTCAAGCCACCCTATAGTTACAAATTGTTTGCTTACCTAAAAAGATAAAAAAGCCCAGAAACTTATTCCACTGATGAAAGAAAGTGATGTTAGTACAGAGAACCCAATTGGGTTTGATAACTTGAGCTTTTTATTTGGTTATATTTATGAATATAATAAATGAAATTGAAGATAAAAAAACCTCCGCCACCCATTAACAGCCTTAGTGCATCTTTTTGTGTGACCTTAGAGTCTGGGTCCCAACTTTTGTCAAATTGAGCAGCTACTGGATAATCCTATATATCAATCTATGTCATTCTAAATAGTAGTAGATTATATGTTTATCATTATAAGATATTTCTGGTATTATATAGTATAATAGAGCTTTGGTTCCAAGACGAAATAAAATATGCAATAATGGGATTGGGAGGAGTGGAAGCAAAGACACTAAAAGACAACTTTGAGAAGAAGCATTAGCATGCTGATGCTGCAATCATCAATAGGCCAAATGCCAATGGTCCAAAATAACTTTGTTTGAATTATAAGACTGCTAGTCTTGTTGGTTGGTTAGTCGATTGGGATTCATGGGCTAGTTGGTGCAATGCTGCTGCATGCAACCAAAACTCTTTACCTACATCTTTGAATCTTTGTGTGTCTTCTTATGTACTTGTACATTAACATGCCCCACAAGCCACTTAAATAATCATAAGACAAAGCCTGGGGATTCAGTTGATATGGCCTTTTTTTAAAAAAAAAAAATTGGTCAATTATTTCAGGTTCATTGGTTCTTGTTTAATGTATAGTTTACGGATCAATTTATTCAAAGTGGTCCATTTCACCTTTCTTAATTATTGTGCTATTTAGCGATATATACTCATCTTCTAAACACTTCTCTACTTTATAAATTTTTTTTAAAAAAAAAAAAAAGAAAAAGGAGAGGAAGAAAAAGAGAGGATGTTCTGATATTGTTAGATCCCCTTAAACGACAATTTAAACTGGTCAGTATCCCGTGATGGATTTTATGATTAATCATTAGTGTTATATCTGTGAGTCTTTCAACCACACTGAGGTTTAGACTTATGTTAATGTTTTTTTCAGTAATTAAATACTGATGCGTAAAGCCTAAAAATATTGAAGTGCCTGCATGCAATTACGGTCACCTATGCTTCTAGTGATGTAGTCCACAATTTTCAACTCTCTCTCTTTCTCTCTCTCTCTTTCTATATACATATATATATATATATTGTATAGACATATCTACTAAGATTATTTGGATAGGCATGGGATAGTGGATTGTGAAACTTAAACCACCATTGACTCTCTGGGGGTAGGCAAGATAGAATTCACATGAGTTCCTGTCAAAAATTAGGAAATCTTCACAAAGTGGAATTGAATACTTTTTGTCCACCAAAACCAATGAAACAACACCAAAATTATCCCATATATGGTGGATTCTAGCACTTGGGTTTCCTCAAAAGATTTAGTATGAAGCAATGAACCATAATACTCCGTACTTCATCCGATCAAAGTATATATGGTCATTAGTGTTTTTTGGGCTCTTATTAAACTTAACAGTCATCTATCTTTTGCCACCATTGATGTTATTTTTGCTATGCTTGAGTAATGCTTGAACAGATTTACAAGTTGTATTCCTAGCGATCAATGGATCAAATTATGGGAAAAGCTTCAACTTTCTGTGTTTCGATGAGTAGTAGTACTCCAAGATGGGATTTCAAAGTTCATGAAACTGCTCAGAGTAGTTTAAAGAGAGCCCATCAGCTCTTCAATTGTATCTCAGATAAAAAGCAAGAGAAAAGTGTTCAAGAAGTAAGCCTGATAGCTCAAGATGCCATTGATGAGTTCAAAAGGCTGCTTACTCTCCTGGATAATGGATCACTGCCATCAGATAAAAAGAGGATCAGAAAGGGTCCTTTGCCTAAAACCCAAGATATAAATCCTGTTGAACTGATGGATAGTCCAAATTCTTCATACAAACCTTTGACATACAACTCAACTCAACCCTTTATCAGTAGACAGTTTTTCCCTCCAAAGAGTAATATTCAAGCTACTACCACTCTGATTCAAAGAAGCAGTCTCAGCTTGATAAGAGAGAAACAGAAGCCAAGTTATTCCTCTGATCAAACCAGTACTCTGGTTCTTCCTAGTAATTCAATCATGGGGCTGAGCCAATTCTGTCAACAGCCTAGCAACTCTTTGATCAGTATGAATGGAGGTAGCATTAAAACACATGCAACTCACTATTCTTCGTCAGAACTTCTAACTTCTGATGTGAGTTCTTCTATGTTTTCTTCCAAAAGGAAGAATGGGGAGAAAAGTGAAGATGCAAGTACAAAATGTGTAGCCTCAACTGGTGGGTGTCACTGCTCGAAGCGGAGGTGAAGTCATCTATGTTCTTCGATCTAGATGTTCTAACTTTTTATCACTCTTTCCAACCTAAAGATGTTCATGCATAACTGTTGTGTGTTTTCTTATTTTTTTTAACCAAACATAACATGTAGAAGTTTATTGAATTTACTTTCATAGTATGTAATACATAAGTAGTAATGGCTTTTGGTTCTTTTTCTTGCTCTTTTCATTCATTTACAGGAAACTAAAGAAAAGGCGAAGAATTCGAGTTCCATCTGTAAGCAATAAATTAGCAGATATACCTCCTGATGACTACTCTTGGAGGAAATACGGGCAAAAGCCCATTAAAGGATCTCCATATCCAAGGTAAGTCAATTTTCCTCTCTTTCTTCATTTTTTTTCCCCTATAACTCTTTCAAAACTTCTCCTAAGCTAGGGAATAAGCTGCTAATAAAATGCCCTTTACTTCTATTTGTTTGGATGCCTAACATTAGGAGTCAGGACAAACTTAGGGACAAGTAACATGTTCCTATATGTATGCACAACCTTGATTTGTTGACTGTTTTCCAAGAAAATCTTAACACTACTTGAATGTTTAGAGTTTTTCTTTTCTCAGGATCCTCTTTATTATGGTTATAGAAAAGACAAAAAAAAAAGGACAAAACTTAGTCATAGGAGCTATTAGAAGTGATGTAGTTTCTTCTGAAGAGAGGCAGGAATCTTTCAAGTCTCCAGTCAAGATTTTCTTGCATTTTTAAGATCCAAAAACTTCTAAAAGAAATTCTAAACTGAATTATGGGAATTAGTTATTTATGCTACAAGTTTACAATGTTTAAGCAACATAGATGGAATGATGTGTCTTAAGTTTAAATTGGCCATTTCCTTAGGTAAAGCTGATTTATTTATGCATTATTTTTCAAAGGAGCTATTACAAGTGCAGCAGCTTGAAGGGGTGCCCTGCAAGAAAGCATGTAGAGAGGTGTTTGGAGGATCCTACCATGTTAGTTGTGACATATGAAGGGGATCATAACCACTCCAGAATTACATTTCAAGCCCCCAATTTGATGATTCAAGTCCAGCAATAGAACACTCAGGAAAATGAAAATGGCACCAACATATCTCCTCCTCCTCCCCTGCCTAAGTAGGAAGAATAGAGGTAGAATCCTGTTTTGTCTTCTGAATATTCTGTATTTGCCTTTCTCTTCGGTGTATGAAAACTCCAATAAGTTATCTGCCAGACCACTTACATACACTCTTGTAAAAGACTCCAAATAATTTTCCCTTTAGATTTTAGACAGTAGTAGCCGTTGGGGTCAGGTCAGAATTTGTCAATTCTACTCCAGCCATTCATGTAGCCCAGTGGAGATAACTTTAGTTGACTGAGATGATATCTTTCAGGAAAAAAGAAAAATTATTATAGTTATCAGTAAATCGATATTTCATCTCGCAAGTGGCCGTAACCAAACTACAAATAAAATTGTAAATTTTATAGTAATTGGAACTTAAACTAGCTAATTAGCTACGAATTTGCACCACTAAGCAATCAACAATAATTTGATTTTTCAATAAGTTTAGCCCTTTTTCCATAAAAGGAAAAACAAGTTTGGCACTTATCCTCACATGTGAAGCAAATGACTGCTTTGTGCAGCCTGTTGTTATGCTCATGAAATTTGTAGGTGAGAACTTGAATTTTGAAAGTAGTTTTTTCATGACCTTAGGTACCTGATATTGCATAACAGAACAATGAGACACTACACATTATTTTTCAAGCTGTACAGGTTATGATCCATGGACAATGACTTCCTAAGGTTCTGCTTTTCGATGTTATGCCTCATATCAGATGAAAAACCAATCTGGTTATCATGCCTCCTGAGTACTAATCTATGTATTAGTATTAAGAACTCCAATAGAAATAACAAACTATGCTGCATGATTTTGTTGGAAATTGTAGTCAAAATGAACAAGCTTGCATGGAAGAGTATCTAGGTCTCAATTATCTTCCTGGGAGCTCATCAAGTCCTGTTAATGACATTCAAATGAAACCATAGTTACATCGAAACGGACGGTAAACAAGTTCATAAGAAATCTTCTTTAATGTTACTACAAAATTCCAATGCTTATCTAATTTGTGGGAACTCTCAAGGACAACTTAACAATTAAACATTATAACCTTCTCTATCTCCTCCTCAACACCAAAATCTTTTCTTCTTCTTTTTTTTTCTTTTTTCTGCTGTAATGATCCCTGTACTAGTACTAGATTTTTTTGCTTGTTCTATATAATTTTCTTTTTCCAAAAGAAAAGTTGCAGCTACTTCTGATGAAAAACAAATCAAGGACAGCTATAGTGACCTTTTCATATTTAAAAGAGCTGTGTGGCCAAAGTGGGCTCCAACATTTATCCAAGACTAAAAGGGCTCTAATTTAATGGATTATATGACAAACATGGCCGACCATTACCAACTCTGAAGAGGACAAATTTTAGTTTGCTCATACTCCACTCTGCTAGCTAGCTAGCTAAGACTAACACATACAGAACAAAAAGAAAAACATTTGCATTACATGATATGCCAGGCTAAAGCTAATTAGGCATTTAGGCCCAACCTGGGACAGCTCCCATATCTTTTGCAAACAAGACTTAATAGACCCACCACTTTGTCCCAAGTGAGCCCTTTTTGGCTTAGAGTGTTACCAACCATCTCATCTTGATTGAAGATGTATAGAAGAAAGCATGAACCGGAAAGATGGGGAAAAAAAGGGTGATTTCAGAGACTACAGAACAAGTAGATCGGCTAATTAGGAGCTACATTTTTTGTCAAAAAGCTTCTCTCTCTTTTGATCTCACTAGAAGTGTGTGGTTTAATTTTTCTTTATTGGGTTACAACAAAGTGGCCCTTGATTAGACTTTGCAGACATTGGATACTCCTATTAGTTTTCTTTCTTTTGATAAATCTAGACCTTAAAATCTTGAAGGAGAATTTATAAAAGATCCTCTTTATCATTATATCCTACACTGAATTATGAAGGTCCTTTAAGTAATATGATTTGTTGAACCTTGAGTGTGCCATCCAACGCTTATATCAAATGATGGGTACTCTACTCTAGATTGATTGCATGAGTGGGTGATTGAGTACTAGCAGTAGGAGGTATCATATAAAGTTGGGCACCATCATGTGTTACTTCTTCTCAACCACTAGTGATGCTTTGATTATAAGGTGGTAGGCCATATTAGCACAAGTCGTCTTTGATCTCTCTTTTTTCTTTTTTTTTTTTTCTTTTTTCCTTTTTTCTTGGTTCTCTTAATAAGCAGAAAAAAAAAAGAGTAAGATTGTGAAATGGGTGCCGCATATGGGAAACTCCAATAATTATGGCAGATGAAGAAAATCTCCACATTCTCTACAAAACCCAACATGATTGTATCCTTTGAAACTATATATTATTTCTTTTTTCTTCATGAAGATTACAAAAAGATTCACTTCTAACCAGAAGAGGACATGATTGTGATTACTTACCACTCTTACTCATACCTCTCTATCTCATTCTCAACTGGTACAACAGGAAATCAAATTTAGATGCAAACCCAATAGAATCACATAATCAGTCAGCTGATATGTGTACATATAGCCCCATATGATATGCTTCTGCAAATTTCTGCATTTATATATTGCATGCACCATAAACACGTGCATTTCTCTGTCATGATTGGAACAAAGGTGAAACTCACACATGGGGGTCAACATTTGTATATTCAAACACTTTAGTGTTAAGGAACATGATGAAAGTAGTTGAACAATGTGGATTGTTTCAAGTGAATTTTCTGGATAACTCAAGTGCTTGGCTGTAAAGAATTTCTCATTAGCTAGTAGCTGTTGTCTTCCAAATATGTGTATTGTTTTATTAATAAAACAGAGTTTTAACCACAAAAGAAAGAAATTTACCATTTTCAATGAGACCCCATCTGTTTCGTAATGACAATCATTTCCAAATAGACATGATAAAAGGATCAATATATATTCGTCAATAATCTCTGCCATATGGTTCAATTTTCCATCATTTTGGTAGAAAACTTTTCCTTCTAAAGTTGAATATAGCATGTCCCCCAACTATTTTTGTCATGTAAAAAGGAACCACATTTGTCACCATAACTAATTCTTTTATAGCCTATTCTTTCATTCCCTTCCTCTCCGTACTCATATAATATATATAAAATTACAAGCGAGAACGTATGGTTTCAAACCGGGTCCAGTATTCCACACATAATCTAAATTTGGTTGAATTGTTAAACTTGTTAATTGGTATATCTTAAGTTGGGGAAAGGAGCTAATATGCCATTCATTTTCTTGATGTGATGAGGTCCATCAACCAATGATATGTTTGACAATTTGCGATGAAAAAAAAAAACAAAACAAAACAAAAAAACAAACTTGTTTTGTATTGATAGAAGTTGACCCTTAACATTTTGAAGTTGGAAATACTAATCAAAATAAGATTGTTAAAGAAATGCTACCATAGTATCACAATAAGAGATTCTGATTTAAAACCTTAACCAATTTAGATCAAAATAGCATTATCAAGACCATTTTTTGCAATGACTTTTGAGGAGTGGTCATTCTATTTTTTACCGGACACAGTTAGAATGACCGTTGGTCATAAATTACCTCAAATGGTCATATTTCCGTCAATTTTTCTGGCGAAGTTGACATAAATATTAAGCTCAAATAGAATCGACTAATTAAGCTGAGTAAATACTAACTAAACCAGTATTTCCTTCTTTTTAAAAATCTAATCACTTTAACAAAAGTAGGACCGCAGTGAGATTGTTATGGTCCAATATAATAATTAGTATGTGGGTGTGACCACGAGAAGCATAGATTAGATAATTGTGACTGGATGGCCCTTTATATGTATCTAAAAGACACTGCTTATCTTCTAATTAAACCAATTCAATTTTCTGTTTCTTTTCTCCAATAAACAAATAACTAATCAAATAAAAAGTAAAAAGGGAAATGAAAAAGGGGAAATTCCAGCCTTATCTGCCAAGGGGACCCTACTCTTCACTTTGGTATGATTAACCCTTCATTTCCTAAGTCAGGTCCTAAAATACAACTGAGACATTATTCAGATAAGTTCCAAAAGCACACCACTATAAGAAAACTCCAGAGCATCAACAAGTTATGGAGCACATGATCCTGTTAGCTCCTTATTAAGTAATTGGTGCTTTTTTTTACCTTGTCCAGTTTCCTGGTTATTAAAAGAAGAGTTACATTAACATCAAATAGAATACTAAGAAATGTAACATTATGTCACTAGATCAAAAAAAAAAAAAAAAAACCCCTCACTAACAAAGAAAAATCATATATAAAGTATTTAAAAGTATATTGCAATGTGTATTTGTAAGAAGTAATATTACACGTGTAAAAGAGTATTTCTAATTTATTAAAAAGAGATTGCTCTACGTCTCATCACAGATTGAGTTGCCTACTCGGTTTCAAATGCAAACCAAAAACCGAACAAACCGAAAATTAAAATAAACCAAACTAAATTCAGTTTGGGTATAGCTGACATACCGACCAATTAGTTTGCGATGTGCCCTTGTACAAGTGAATAGGCAATCAAGCAAATTGCAGAAATACCCTATAAAGGGCTCTTGAAACAAAAGCAAAGATACATAACGTTATTGACTATCAACTATGATTTTCATACTTTAGGCCTTATAAACTTCTTCTTTTTTCTTTTTGGGCTAAAACAGTTCGTGATCGCATCAGAGTACCATGCAACAAAATTGTTGGCAGTATTTATTATTAGGACATTTACCACTCATATTTTGGGTGTGCCTAAAAACATGGCAAAAGGCGCATTTGGTGTCGCGCATGGGATTGCATTGATGGATGGTGAAAGTGGGGACAACAAGATCTTTGGGCTATCTTCCAAGAAGATACCCTTTACCCCAAAAATTTATGTTCCTACCAAACACAACCCTTCCCTTACTCTGCTCGATCTGCACCGTTTTCAGCTAGGTTTAGGTCACCCTACCCTACACTCCCTATCTTCTCCTATTTCTATTTACCCTACTACACTCCTCTTATCCTGATCCATACATTGTTTAAGTAAACAAATAACCTTCCATTTTTTTAAGCTAACAAGTACATAGAATTAATAACAAGGAGGAAAGGGAAGATAGATAGAATGTGTGTCACATGTGTTAGTTATACACATATGTATATAAGTTACATTATTTATTTTGAATCTTATCATTAACATATGATATCAAAGTGAATAATTTTATAAAGGGCATATTGTATCTGGTTAGAGTAGACAAAGCCAAATGCTAAACAGGTAGTCATGCTTAGCGAGAAAGAACATTGATCTAAAAAGTAAGACTGTTTTTATTCATTTTTTTTTTTTTCAGTTTCTCTAATTATTGATGAAACCAAGTACAGAGTGTGGTCGTGTGAGAATGTCCTTTTGGCGAGTTCCAAATGAGTATCTTTAGTGTTCTGACGAAAGGAAAAAAAAAAAAAAATCATGAAACATACAGAGTGTACTACAACATCGGGTTTAAAAATTGAGAGATGATATATTATAAGAAAAACAGTTAGCATTATCCACATTTTTTGTTTTTTTTTTTTCTTTTCTTTTTTATTAAGTAGAACTTCTGAGAATAATTCGAGGCTTATACACATGCTAAACAACATGAAATAAAGTTGAGTAACCTATATAAGGTTGACAAAACACAAGTTGTCGGTTGGAAGTTTGGGACAAACCACATTAAATTTGTTATGTGTTTATATGTATATAGTCCTTTGGGCTTTGCCAGACCATACTTAAGTATATGAAAACAGCAAATATGTCACCACTTGAGACAAAAATTCATACGGGCAGTTTAAGAGCTGTATTAAATATGGCTCTCTTGTTCTCAAGAGCCAAATTACGTATTATTATGTATTAAAATAAAGGGTATTGCTGATTAATCATGCTTGGCTCATGACTGGTTAGAGGAATCTCTTTTGACTAATTATATAATTTATTTGACAGTAATGAAGATTGAATTCCACTTTAAAATAAATAAATGGGGATGACTATGGTAGGGGCGTCTCTACGTAGGGTCATGCCTTAATTATCGTTGGATGGGAATCTGTGGGGAATAACGGGAATCTGTGGAGAATCTATTTATATACAGATTCCCATCCAACAGTGAATAGACAGAGCCCTACGTAGGGGCGCCCTACTGTAGACGCACTAAATATATATATATATATATATATATATATATGACTTTTGCTTAATGAATATTGGTACTACCTAGATTAAAATAATATATACACACATGTATTTTTAGAGGCATAGCCTGTACGAATAGTTAATCTTGTTGCGGCACACAAACAACGAGGTGGTCTAAATAAGTCTTCCGCTTCATAATTTTTTTTTTTTAATTAAACCATGAGGAATGTAGGTTTTCTTTTCTTTCCACAATAAGCTTGCTCGACCATATTTATATTTCCTTTACTTTTCTTTTTTGAAAAAATGAAAAAATGAAGTCGATGTTGAAGATTTTGTCAAACAATATCTTGGAGATATCTAAGAGTGAACATAAAATCCGCTAACCTGCACCGCTGCCCAATTCGCCATAACTCGTACCCGCCAAACCACTTAAAAATAAAACAGTGAATTTTGGGTTGGTTATGGGTTATACACTTTCCAAATTGCCAAAAAAATGTTAAATTTGTCCAATAAAACCGTCTAATAAAACCGTCATACACTTCTAATTATAATATGTATTTTTATATAATATATAGTATATAAAAATTAAAATTTAATTAATCACTATGTAATTATTTAATGACATTCGATTAAGAGTTTTTAACATAATTTTTATCTATTTGAAGTTGTAGTATTTAACATTATTTGTATATCTATAACACTCTCACATAAATATATTTACATTAATACTATATATGTTCTATCATCCAATTTTAGATGAACAGTGTTAACTAAACATAAATTATCTTAAATTTTAAAATTTATATGACATAACACTTAAAACTCTAACAAGAGACAATTAAAGTACTTTCAATTTCTTTTACATTCATAAAATAGCCACGTATTAAAAACCGACAAATCCACAATTTAGTTGGCCAAGTATGGGTCAGACATTTTCCAAACCGTATAAATAAAAAAAAATCTGCTCAAGCCGCTTGTTAACCGCCCAATCCCCGTTGTACAAATGTTGCCAATAAAGCTGTAGAACCGTTGTGTCATTAATTGTTAGTATAATGGGATAGTTTAACTGCAAATACGTCATTTAGTGCACTTGATTAANGAATTAATCATAGCCAAGTAACCCACCATTCTCAAGCAATGTGGGACAACTTTCTTATAATCCTGTGCACCATAAGTCTCATCAAATTTAATTGGGAAAGGAATTTCAAGAAAGAAGTTATGAGGGACAGGATGGTAATTAGACGTCCGGGGCCCACTGATTAAATTTAAGGCTGTGCTCAGGAGTGTTGACGGTTGGACAAGCGAAAAGATCTGACCGTACAAAAATTGGAAGAAACCACACACATCACCACGCAACCTCTCATCAAGATCTGACTCATCAAGCCACGTCACACACACACACAACACAAGGCAAAGTGGGGAAGCATCCCTGCGTGTGACGTGCACGCGCCCAAGCTGTCCACCATCTTTGGTAATTTTGCCCATTGGCTTAATGGTGGCGCCATATATGAGTATATGACCCTCCTTCATTGTCACAACAACATTTTATTCCTTGTCACGGCCAGTTTCCTCGCCAGTTTGTTTGTTTGTTTCTTGAGAAAATATTTTTCCTAGTTTCTGATCACAAATGTTATAGCAGGAGTGGAGATATCACAAATTGGGTGGGGAAGCCTTCACGTGGCCACTTTAAAAGCATTCGAAATGGAACCATAAATCACAAAATTGTAGAGGAACCTAACGTTAATGTGAGTATATAGATTAGTGCATGGCACTAAAGTTTTGGGGTTTGGCACTTTGACAAATCAAACTCAATGTGCCTTCATTAATCTTTTGTCCTTGTTCTTTTAAGTACTAGTTACTAGTGGCCCTTGTTTTTGTTTACCCTCCAAAATCTAGCCATAAATCAAGACAACATCTTGGGCATATTTGAGGAAATAATAGCATATGTAACAGCACAATCTTTCGAGATCTAAACTAATAGAGATTGAAAGATTGTGTTTTGACAAACATATAATGTAAATAGCAAATATAATCATCACAAAATCTCAATAATGTTTACCACCTAATCCGTAGAGTGACTAGTGATTATCACCTTTTTTTGTTGATAAGGAAAAAAAAATGGTGGTTTGAGGATTATTAATTAGCAATCCTGAAATTATATGTACTGTATAGGGTCCATAACCTATAAGTATCCTTTTGCCTAATGGGAGATAGATTTTTTTTTTTTCTATGTAGCTTTCCGAACTATTTATTGCATAGGTCCATTATGAAGTGCCAAAATAAAAACAAAAAAAAATGAAGAAAAACCTACTTTTTGCTTGGAGGCAGATTCTCTTTAGCTTTTCTTTTTCTTTTTTCCCCATTCCCCATCCTAAGTCCTAACTATACGCACTAGTGTTGAAAAAGATGGCCTTTTTGCTTAGGTTGACATAACAAGGACGGACCTATCTTAATCAGAAAGAGAAAAGCTTAAAAATCAAATTTAATGTGTGTCTGTAATCTGTATATTGTAACCCTTCCAACATAACGGTGAGATTATCCCTAAGATTCTACCAATTATAGCCTAAAAATATTATTCTGTGTCTTGGAAACCCCTAATAGGATCTTATCTGAAAGTGATATAGACATTATAGACACCCCCTAGGTACGTAGGGAAAAGTTAAAACCTCTATAGCCTTAGCTAAATTCAACTTGCCAGCTCTGTTTGGCTTCTATTTACATTTTAATACCTGAAGTGCAAGCTACGCCCGTTCGTATGCTCAATTCATACTCATTTTAAAATTTTATGAGAAAATAAAAAAACCGAAATGGGAAAAATAATAAAACAAATTCCCAATTATTACCTACTTGGATTAGTTTTAATTAAAAAAATATGAAAAAAAAAACGTAGTTCCATTTCCTTCCAGATCATTTTATTAATTTTGACCATTTTTTTTAAGTATATATGATGAAAAATGGATAAATTATAAATCATTTACAAAATTAAAACTTTCATTTAGTAAAAAATTCGGAATTCCAAAACTATTGCGGTCAAAAAAATTTAACTCTAGCTATAAAGGCGCAGCCGAAATTGAAATCGATAGTGGTGATCACAGGGTGCTACAAATGATAGAAGTAGCATGAGTATATTAGAGACAAATACATTTTAGTATTAATGAGGAAATAAGATATCTAACAATGAACTAGGGTTCTTAATTTTAAAAATATTTATGGACGAATCCATTTTTCGATTATGAGGAACTTGGTAGACCTATCTCACTTATTAAAAAAGTCATACATTGAATTTTAAAATGACACTATCTCACTTTTAACAAATGAGTGAGAGGATTCGTACTTTAGACAAGTAGGTGTGATGACTAATTTTTCACCTTGCCCAACCACGGGTAAACATAAATGGGGGCAAATGGTAAACAGAGTTATAATAAGCTAAGGGAATTTAATTTTAAGATGTAGTTGTGTGTAGTATAAATAATATTTTTATGAATAGTGGTCGTGTGGTATAAATCAAAAAGTGGTTTAGGGTTGGGAATAGGTGGGTGGTGTGTTAGCAATTATTAAATTAATGTTTTGCTTTGCATGGCATTGGAAAATGATGTATGGGTTAATGTGAAAGGGATGAGAGTCCCCCCACAGAATTTAACTATGAAGATTTGAAAGCAACTTTTGGTACACAAAGATAGAGATGGGAAGCTTGGAAGGGAGCTATAATAAGCAAGTCCTTTGGGCTCCGGACTGTTTTAACATTATTCACGACCTTTTTTGTGGATGCCAGCTTCAGTAGGGCATTGCCACAAAAAAAAAAAAAAAAATGTCACGTTTGGGTAAAATGGTCCAATTTCTTTCTTTTGCCTCGTGTCTTCCGTACAAACAATACCCACTATAGCTTGTGTTGCGCTCTTATTCATTTTCGATTGAGATTAAAATCGTGCGGTCCGTATCAATATTAATAAATGGAAGAGTTATTTCTTTCCAGTAGTACTTCTTTTCATTTGGTAAAAGTATAAAAAAAAAATGTAGAGATTTTTACAAAATAGACCAATTTAATAATGTGTTTTAGAAATAGATCTCTTTTAACTTAACTATACTTGAATGCTCACTTGATTATGCTCGATTATTTTCGGCATACTCGCCATACCTTTAAAAGGTCTATTTTATAAAGAGTTTTAAAAACGTATATATTTCACAAAACACACTTTTAAAGTAGTCTTTTTACCTAATTTCCTTAAAATAATTATGTAAATATTAGTGAGATTATAAAATTATTTAAGATTTTTTTAAGGAAATAAATCCATTAAACTCATATAAATGTTACAATAACAAATTAGGTTATATTCCTCTCCCTATAAAAAAAAATACGTAAAATTTCATATAATGCGAATCAAGAAATCGATTCATAAATTCGGAAATAAAAAAAAAAACATTCAAAAATCTCAGAGCAAAAGTGATCTCCATCAATGATAGAGAAAACTCAATGAATGATGTATTAGAGCTTTTGAATGACTTGTTTTGATTCTACACTATCCGAAATGACATTTTTCATTAATTAACTAGAAGAGTTTCTACGAAACTTGATCTATGATAGTTATAATTTCTTCAGATCTGAGTTACAAAGATACATATTTGAATGCTATTTACACCAATAAAATAAAATACATTAATAAGAATCAAAATTACTATAAATCTAGATCTGAGTGGACTAAGAACATTATAAATCTAAATCTATGTGGACATCTGCATTCACATATAGAAATATTATTTGAAAACTAAAATAAAGACAAGGAATGGAATAGTAAAAAAAAAAAAAGAAAAAAAAATAACATACTAGAGACAGGAAATATCCCATCTCCCATAAGGGGAAAGTACCGCCTATTAAACTTTTGAAGGATAAAGAAGAGAGAGAAAGAGAGAATATACCTTAGGATTGAATTCCCCTTCAATTATCATTTCTATTAAACGGATCAATATGTTTTTTTTATCCTAATTCCTTAACCATTGTCCGTCTCCACATTTTATAGTAAATAAGGTGAAATAGACTGTATTTAGAGAAATAGACCCTTGGTTAAAAATTTTCTTTGCAAAACTAATCTTTTAAAGTTTTGGCGAATAAGATTAAGCGTGGTCTAGCCAGCACGTCGCACATATTCGAGTGTGATAGAATTATAAAAAAGGCCTATTTCATAAAACATACCATTAAAAGGATCTACTTTGTAAAAGATTCCAACGATTTTCCTATATTTTTTGAATAAAGAAATTAGTTGAAATTAACCCTTTTAATAATGTGTCATGGGAATAGACTCATTTTTAAAACTCTGCGCAAAATACAGCTTTTAATAACTGGTGAGCATGGTCAAATGAGGTTTAGCGAGCACGTCAAGCGTGATCAAGTTATAAAAGGATCTATTTTGTAAACGAGCCCAGAAAAGTATCCCTTACACAATTTTTACTAAGAGTAGCAATGTAGAATGTATTAAATACTAGTTTAACTCTTTTTTTAAGAAACAGTTTATTAACTTCATTGTGTTTTAATCTTTAATCTTTTTTAGATCAAAGATAATTAGTTAAATTTTTTGTTTAATTGTTTTTCATTACATTAAAATGGAAATTGTATTTTTGGCTAAAGGTGTCTAGAAAATAGTTTTATGTGTCTTATAGAATTAATTATTCGAGTAAGGGTAATATTATTTTTTTTAAGAAAAATTATTTTAGATAAAATTTGTTGGATGGATTTTTTTTTTCTTTTAGAAAAGTATAGATAAATAATTTAGTTTTATAAGAATAAATGGTAATTAGCTGTGAGCCAGCGATTGGTATTATCCCATCTCAATACCTTTCATTGTACCAAACTATTAGAGTGCTGAAGAGGATGAAGCATGAGATATTTATTTTTGTACTTTGGCTCATGTATTTAAAGAAATGAAGTACATGTCCTTTATAAGAAATCAAGATAGTTTGGTGGCATAGTGTCCGTTACTATTTATTTTCTCGCTTGGTATTCAGGACTTGAACATATGTGTAAAGTAATAGCTGCTTCTTTTTTTTCGTTCTTTCTTGTTTTTTTTTTTTTTTCGAAGTTGATCTAAAATTCATGAAGGCCATTTATCTTCAACTTCAATGTCAAAGAAAGTACGACCGAGAAAATAAGAGGCAATCAAAAAGTCAGACAAGTTGGTGTGAAAATCTAACCAAAACAAATTATGACCAATATAGCAGACTATCCAAATTGTAGGACAAAACAAACAATCAAAAATTCAATTCCATTTTTTTTTTTTTGAAGGAATCCATGGGAAATTTGGAATGTTCTAATCCAGATACATATAAACAGATTGATTAACACAATTAGAAGCGGAAATTTGTGGCTATATAATGAATTTTTTCATTCTCCAATACTTTTTTGGGTATTTATAGGAAATAAAATAGATCAAGTTAAATTGTTTTAAAGGCATCTAATTAGAAAGAATATTATGGTATGAGTAGCTGTGAGGGTTGCTATCAAAGAAATAATGCAGGTAAGATTCTCAAGTTTGATATTTCATGAAAGATCAATATCGGGCTGTCTTCCCCAATCAAATGCAGAGTTGAAGGCTGGAGAGTTAGCTAGATGTTGAAATTTCACTCTCGTCATTATTTTGGACTTATATGGACCACTAATGACTAAACTATACAATTAGCTGTTAAAAGATCTTCTCTATGTGTATATATATACACACAACATTTTCAATATGCTTGTAGAAGACATATTTATTTAATTGCTGCATTTAATATTGAATACTTTTTCTTTTAGTATTTAAATATTAAATGTCACTGAATATTCGTTAGTATATAGTATATAATATAGGGTTAGTCACAATTAATAATGAACAAATAACATACATTATAAGAAATAATGAATAAATAATATATAGTATAGCTTCCCCAGTAAAAAGTGGGAACTCATCAAACTTAGGAGTTGGCCAGTCGGACTCAGTCAGCAATGAGGTCGGTAAAAAATTCACACTTATTACAATTACCATAGTTTTCACAGTGCAGATGCCTTGTCAATTCATTGCTTTGCAGCAAATATATTATGATCACATGACCACACTTATTGGTGCCAATAGTTTGAGCAAAAACTCCTTTGTTTTATTGTGACGTATGATTAATAAGGCTAGCTGAAAACTGTAAATTAAGAGTACTTTATGTGAAGAGATTAGTTGTGCCCATAGTATATGTTTGAAATAAGTAATCCAAGTTAATTATCATCACTCCTTCAACAAAAAGAAAAAAGGATAATTATTATCACCAACGAACCCTAATTAGGTAAGACAACAAGAATGGACGTCTGCCTCGTACATATTCTCTTGATTATGGTATTTGAACAATCCACTTTAATGAGATATCCATATATTACTCGTGTGCTATATGGTTTTTGAAGTTATCTAGGTACACAATCCTTTATTTTCGTCAAGTAATTAAAGCTAACGAAGTGTATTAAACTTGTATATATATATATATTTTTGGGTGAAAATCGTTATTAAACTTGTATACGAGTCATATAGATCATGGTTTACTTATAGATTGGTATGGCTTTTTGTTTTTATTTTATTTATTTGACAAATATATTTGTTTTCTTATATATAAAATAAAAGAAGGGAGAAGTAAAAAGAGAATGAAGAGAATACAATACACATACTATACATTGGACCATGTTGACTGTCATTAGTTATATTATTTTAGTTATCCCCCAAAAATCAAGGGGGGCAAGACAATAATATACGACAGTTTGAGTTTTGGTGACATTCTGTAATATTTGTAAAGTGTTTGAATTAATGTAAAAAGAATAATAAACAATAACAATAATAAGAATAAAAATAACATAAAAAGGGGACAATATGGGAATTAAAAGAAAACAGGGCTGAGCTGCATGTCTTTTCAGTTTTCATCAGACAAGTCGTAGAAGCGCGCGAAATTTATCAAGGCCGTGTTTGGTTTAGGGACCTCTCCCTCCCTCGTGATTCCTCTCCCTCTGTTTGTTTTTTTTTTTAAATATTTTTTTCTCTCTCTTTTATCCTTTTACGAAAATGACCCCTCTCTTTCTTTCTTACTTATCGAGACTGTCTCATGTATTCTTGTGCAGAGAGCCCTCTTCTTTGAGCCTTCACAACAAGACACACTCTTCCTTTCTCTCTATAAATATCCCTTCTCTCTTGTTTCTGTACCTTTCCCTTTTCCCTTCTCTCTCTCTCTCTCTCTCTCTCTCTCTCTCTCTGTGTTTTGTCACTCTGCTGTAAGTACGCACAGCTATATAACGTCTGTACTGGCACTGGTTGGAGAACCGTGAACAAGCAGAGAGTGAGTTTCAAAACAAAGTTGAAAAAAAAGAACGGGAAAGAAGAAGAGCAAAGAGAGAGCTCTAGTGGGTCTCTGGTAATAATACACAATGTCAGCTTACAAAGATGAAGATCCTAGAATCCATGGCATCAAAACTAAGATTCGTGTCGTCCCCAATTTTCCTAAACCTGGTTTGTTTATTCTTATGTATACTCTGGTTCTGTCCTTTATTTTTTTTTTCCTGGGTTTCTTTGTTTTTGCCCAAAAAATGTTGTGGAGTGAGTATTAGTGAGTTTTATGTGGAAAAGAGAGAAACTTGGACTTGTAATGGTTGAAAGCTCAAGTATTTGACTTAGATTGATGTGGGTTTTCATTTTCTTAAGAAAAAGCAGTGAGCTTGATGGCTAAAATTCTCTCTCTCTCTCTTTTTTTTTTTCCTTTCTTTCTTCATTATCCTTTACTATCGGATAAAGGGTATGTTTGGCTTTTAAGTTTTCTTTTTCCCTTTATTATGTTTCTTTTCCGAATCAAAATTTTCGTCTTTTTTGTCGTTACGGCTGTGCAATGTGCAGGTATTATGTTCCAAGACATCACGACTTTACTACTCGACCCAAAAGCCTTTAAGGACACAATCGATTTATTCATTGAGAGATACAAAGGCAAAAACATTTCAGTTGTTGCAGGTAAAAATGTTCTTTGATTTTCCTCTTTTTCTAAAGACTTAAAAAGAAAAAGAAAAAGAAAAAAGCTCGAAGCTAAATATTTGATCTGAAAACTTTTTTTAAGAA
Source organism: Trema orientale (assembly GCA_002914845.1). Classification (NCBI taxonomy): domain Eukaryota; kingdom Viridiplantae; phylum Streptophyta; class Magnoliopsida; order Rosales; family Cannabaceae; genus Trema; species Trema orientale. The sequence continues at coordinate 736,129 of JXTC01000061.1, forward strand.
CCTTATATCTGAGGTGATTAGCTCGAAGGTGGTGGTGGGGTCCATGCTTACGAGAAAAGTAGGCCTGATGATGCAGAAATTCCCCTATACTGCATAAGTTTCTGGTTGTCTTTTTTAAAATGCTTTTGAGAGACATTATGGAATGGAAGTGACTGTGTGTTTTGGGAGTGATTTTTTGTTTGACTAGGAGTGTTGTTAGTGGGTTATGGCACTGATGGCTCTCTATGAAGTTTTTATTTTCAGCGGCTCACATTTGCTGTCCCTCTTTTTCTTTCTCTCTCTTTCTCGTAAGCATGTGCTTGGATCCAATTTGCTGAGATGGTGGTTGGTGATGGATGCCCACCTTTGTTAAAAGTGGACCCTTTCGATGCGAGTTTCAATTGGGCCGAATTGGTTTGGCTTCATTACAGTGGGGATTTTCTCACTTTACTGTTTGATGATCTGAGTATATGTGCTCATTTATTCTCCTACTCTTGTTCTGTTTCTTTGAGTTTCTGTGCATTGGAGGTCTTAATGAATTGAGTTTTTTTTTTTCCCCATTATGCTTTGTTTTTTTTTTGGTGTTCTTTGCTTGGCTTTATGGATTGGTTTCATTCAGATTCAGCTTCCTGATTTTAACCCCCTGAGAGTTGGCAACAGAACTATCATTTTTTTTCTTCTGTGCTTAATATGTGAACTTTCAGATTTTGATTTTCATTACATTGTGGAATACAATGAGTAAATTAAAACTTCATTCAGAGAACTTATTCTTGTAGTGGCCACAGTTAATAATGCCTCTTTTGGTATCATGCTCGACTGAAGGACTTAGTCAGGAAGCTGATGAATGATGATGTTTTCGTTTTGCAATGATAGCTTTTATGGCAAATATTTAGACATGTTACTGTTGCTCATAGATAATGGGGGGGCGCTGAAAATGCCTTGTGATCTCATTATTGATGGGCCTTGCTTGATTTTGTTTTTTATTTTGTATTAAAAATGATTTGGTTCAGATTTCTTATGTGCTTTGTCTTGACGTGTGTGTACTGTGATCTGTTTCTATGTGTGCTTATGTGGACTTATTCTGTCCTCTTGTATATATTAGAACCATTACAACAATTTTGGATTCTTCTTTAGAGAATTATATCCTCACATGGATAAGATAAAATGCATCACCTCGAAAGATAAGGATTAACGTTTTTTATCTATTGTATATTTTAATTGATGTTACCTAGGCATTTAGTTGTGTGGGCTCTTGATTTTTAATTTTAGACCCTGTGCTCATGTGTAGAGTCTGAATCTTCAGTCCTTGAGCTTGAAACCTTTTCTTTTACTGTTTCATGTATTGTTGGCATCATATGTCGTGTCTGTACTTTTATGTATTGTTTCATGTCTGGTTTATGAGTGTCTATCAAATGCATTGTTTTCTATGTTTGGCATTGAAAAATCTATTAAACATATCATTCTCTGAAATTAAATTATCTCCTTCTTCGGATTCAACTAATTGTCCAAAAACATTCTCTATCCTAAGCACGTGTTCTCCAGTTCTATCGAGTATCGCTTCAGGGAGTTGAATATGCTTGAAAATCTACTGACAAATATTCTAAAATCCATTTTTTCACCCCAACAGTAGAAAGAATTTCACCCTTACTTCAACTTTTCCTTTTATCTCTTGTTGTACTTTTACAGTTAGTTTTTGTAGAAAAATTTCCTCAGGATCGCTGATGGTGCATTATATTCTCAATGAGGCCATAGTTTGTTTAGTTAGTTGGTATGTTAATGCATGGTGTATTGTAGAAAGCAATTCCCGAAATGGTGTCCTGAAATGACATTCCATTTTGCTTTTGCAGGAATAGAAGCTAGGGGTTTCATATTTGGTCCTCCCATTGCATTGGCAATAGGAGCAAAGTTTGTTCCACTGAGGAAGCCAAGGAAGTTGCCTGGTAATCTGTACTCCTTTGTGGTTAAACTCTACGTCTTGTTGCTATATGCCATTGTAAATACAATTTAAGTCTGTTTCCTGTTTATAAGATTGTTTTCTTGTATAGATCATGCATGGAAGATCTGTCTGTATTTTGTACGCAATTTGCCTTAAGAAAAAGCATTACCAAATACCGTTTTATGCATATAATTTTGCGTACTTTGTCATCTCAAAACTGTTGAAATATCATGAATTGCAGCTAATGCTAAATCTGTCATTGCACCAGGTGAAGTCATCTTCGAAGAGTACACTTTGGAATATGGAAAGGACCGTCTTGAGATGCATGTTGGAGCAGTTGAACCTGGTGAACATGCTTTGGTGGTTGATGATCTAATTGCCACTGGAGGCACACTTTGTGCCGCAATGAATTTATTGGGTAATTTCCACTTCAATTTATAGGACAATTTGCTGACTAAATACTTGAAAAAAAAAAAAAAAAAAAAAAAAAAACCCTTTTACGTTATTTTTCTTTTTGAACTTTTTTTTTTCAAAAAAAGAATCTTTATATGATTATGTGATGCCATGCAAGGAATGACAGCTACATACACAGAACATGATTATTTTTGTTAGACCACATTGAAAATATTCTTCGACCGGGAAACTCATGATCAAACATGAACATGCTCATGAGATTGTGTATGTTAGTAACCTAAAAACTGAAGTGTGGAGGTATATGACTACTATGCCACGAATCATTACCACTGTTTTCAACCGATGTACTCCGGATGACTTTCTTTGCTTGTATGTTTGGGTAAAAATTCTAAACTTTGTGCTGACATTTAAGTATATTGTTTCTCAGAACGCGTGGGAGCGGAAGTTGTGGAATGTGCATGCGTTATCGAATTACCAGATTTACAGGTCTTGTGTTGGAAGTTTCTTGCAAGAGTTAAGATTTGGTATTTGTGACACGCTGGTATATGAGTTAACTTGGGCATACTTGTGGTTTCAGGGTCGAGAGAGATTGAATGGGAAGCCACTGTATGTGCTGGTGGAATCCCACTAATCCCCAGTGGATTAGAAATCTCACCTGTAATGCTGCTCTGCATAACGAAAATGTACATTTTAGAGGCACATTATTGGCTACTAGTATTCTGGGTTCTGAATCCGATTGCATTCACTTTCTCCGGTTTACTGGGTTTCTTCTTCGGTGATTACTGAATTTTGATTTATTTGAAAGCAAAAAAAAAAGAAAGAAACAAGTGTTATTTGGACCCTTCATTTTCACTTAGAAGCATATAGTGCAAATTATGGAAAGGGCTTTGATTTTTTTTTTTCTTTTTTCAATTTTATTCAAGAAAATGAAGTTGATGCAGCCTTCATTTTTGTTGTGCCCCTTTATTTTCTAGGGTTAAATATAGTAATGTCTCTGAATTATACTCATTGTATAACTTTATTCCCTGAATTTTTGACTTATTACAGCAATGGTCTATTTGTCGCAAATCGTTAGTTTTTAACCGGAAAATAGTCATGAACAAAGTTTATAATTGAGTATTATTTATTTTTATGAGTCTAAATTTTGTTTTTAATCATAATTACAAAATTGTGCGTTTTGTGTAAGATTTATTTTTGCAAAAAAGAAAAAAAAAGTAATAACAATGTTTTGTGTAAGATTTATTTTTGCAAAAAAGAAAAAAAAAGTAATAACAATGTTTTGTGTAAGATTTATTTTTGCAAAATAGAAAAAAAAAAATAATAACAATGTGAAAAAAAAATGATCATTGTTGTAACAATTGCGTAAATCTTAGTAGTGTACTATGTAAGTTTATTTTTTGTCACAAGTATCAAATTATATGCTTTATAATGATTTATTTTTGTTAAATATTAATAATTTGTAACAAAAAGATAATTATATAATTTAGAGACTATTATTATATAAATTAAAATAATTCAAAGACTATTACTATTTAAGTTAAAAATTCAGGAGCAAAGTGTATTACACGTAATTCATGTGCTAATAACAACCCTATCGTTGCAGGTTTCAGTAGTGTCTTACTCTTAGTCTTTGACACAAACAAAGAGAAGCCCAATTGACACGTGAGGGTATTTTATTTTAGCCCTACATTTAGATCCACTAGTTTCTCCAATTTGTTCACTTCAAAACCCTATAACTAAATTGCCACAAAATCCCTATAAAAATCGTATTCATAATTTACTGCCTCCTTTAACATGTTTAGAAAGATATATTTAATAATTTTATTTATATCAGTACAATGATGAATATGAGTTCATTTTGGAAAATAGTGAATAGAGGAATGGTAGTTTTAACTTTTTGACATATAGATTTAATTAAAATATTTGTTTTAATAAGTATTAAAAAGTTTAATAAAGTCTACATGTCAAGTGGCGAGATAATAAAATACAACTAACAATTAAACCAAGTAACCAAATGGTTCGGGACAACATAGACCGGAGAAATAAAATCCCATCTTGGTTTTATTCTATTTCTATTTACAACTCTTGATCATTTTGGTTGCCAGACAAGTAGACTTTTGTTTGGGATTTTATAGCAAAATGACTAAATTTTGGGCCCAATTTAAGTAAATGTCTATTTTTCAAATATTATAGCAAAATGTCCAGTATATATATTTATATATCAAATATAAAAATTTATATACTTAGTACATTTAATTGAATTAACTGAAATTAGTAGATATACATATTTACTAAATGTAAAAATATATGTACTTAAATATTTAATTATAAAATTTAAAAATTAGACATCTACTTACTTAAATTTAAAATATGGGCGTGTCTACAGTAGAGGCGCCCTTACGTAGGGCCCTGTCTATTCACCGTTGGATGAGAATCTGTATATAAATAGATTCTCCACAGATTCCCGTTATTCCCCACAGATTCCCATCCAACGATAATTAAAGCATGACCCTACGTAGGGACACCCCTACCATAGCCATCCCCTTAAAATATGAGCAATGCTATGGGGCACCAGTGGTGCCCAGCACCACAGTGATGTGTCAGTCTGTCACTGGATGATTTAATTAATAAACTGGGTCCCACATAGGTCCCACTTAAATTATAATTATGATTAGCCAGTAACAGACTGACACATCACTGTGGTGCTGGGCACCACTGGTGCCCCATAGCATTACTCTTAAAATATTGGTCATTCAACCAAAATTTCTTCCTTTGTTTTGTATTTTGCTCCTCTTTCGTCAACGTGCTCGCACAACACCCGAGTGTGCTTTTCAAAGCCCAAACCTTGTCCCACATCGACCAGCAACATTGCATACTTGTGTATTGTCAAACGACAAATTCGAGATATATGATAACGTTGAAAACGACATCAATATGAGAAAATACGACATCTCAAGAGAATAATAACGTTAAGATTAAGACGCCACGACACGGAAATTGTCAATGAGTATGACATCAGCATGGAAAGCGACAATAAAATGAAAGAACTACATTTACATTAGCCAAAAAAACCAAAACGACAATAATCCGTAAAGATACGATACTCTGGGAAAGCGACAAAATCCTTTAACGACATCAACTCTCGAAACGACAATAACATCAAATAGCGACAAGAAACCAAAAACCCAACAATAAACTCAGGTAGACTGTAGACATAAACTAAAATGACAAAATCCTCTAAAACCACCATCACCGATAAAAACGACAGTACTTTAAATAGCAATGGCTTCAGGGGTGGCTCGAGGGTAAGGTCATTAAGGCAATCGCTTTAGGCCTCACCTCGAGTTGAGGTCCTAGATTACTAATTTCCTTTAAAGATTTTATATATTCAAAAGTTCTTAATATCTATGCATAGGCTTAAAATATATAAATAATACATAATAGTTTCAATAGACTACAAAAATTTTAATCTCGATTCAATAAATCAATGTATTTTTCTAAAATTCATGAATTTTTTATTTATTGCAAAAAAAAAATTGGTAGGCATCTTGCTTTCTTTCCAAAATTGGAACAAATTTTTATTTTTATTTTTATTTTATTTTATTTCGTTATAAAGCTTGTTTCTTCTAAAACTTTTTAATGTCATTAATTTCTTGTTCAACGTCCATTCTTTCAGTTGTTAAGTTTATTTTTCTACCAGATTGGCTATTGATATATTTAATCAAGTTAAAATACATCACAGTTTGTATATTTTATTACTTAACTAATATATCTAAAAGAAGTTGTCTTCTATCTTTAGAAATAATAATAAATTTTTTTCAAAAAAACGCGTCTAAAAATTCTTATAAGTATAATTTAATTCCAGAATATTTTTTTTAAAAATTTTTGCCTTAGGTCTCAAAATTTGTTGAGCCGGCCCTGAATGGCTTAAAATGATAATGAAATATTGAAAAAGCCACAATAATTTTCACAAAAGATAATATAAAGAAAACGAGAATAACATATATAAAGAACTACATTTTTTTTTAAAAAAAAAGAAACCAACCTTTAAAATAGTGACAATTAAAAAAACGTCAACATATTAAAAAAGAAGACAACACCACGATATAACGAAACCCAGGAGTACTATATACATTTTTTATTTTTTATTTTTGGGTGGGGGAAGTCTTTTTTTTTCTTTTGACTCATAGCTTAAACGCTGATTAATTATTTTAAAGTGATAGCATAAAATATAATATGGGGGAATGATCAAGTGTTCATTTGATAGGTTAATATGGTTTTATTCAAGTAATAACACATGATATTCTCCTTTTTTTTTTTTTTTATAAGAGATAAAAAATACAACTGGAGGACGATGTTGTTTAAACATTAATTAAAACAGAGTTGTATGAAAAGGCCTTTGCCCTGGCTGGCGAATCTGAATGGGCCTGACTGGTGAGAGTGTGACTTCTCTCATATGTGGAATTTACAAAAATTAATGTAAAAACTAAAAATTTGAAAATTGAGAATGGAACTTATAGAGGGCGAAATGTGTCCATCAAAGATTGTGACCATACACCAAATATCTTCTTTGCCTTTCATTTTCTCCTAAGCAAAGTTTCTTCTCCGAGTTCCTAACTTGGCTTTGTAGTTTGCTAATTCAACCAAAAGGGTGAGCAGTTCAATATAGAGGGACACTTATGGACCCCTCTGTGCTAGCTAAGTGCCAAATCATCCTCTAAATTCAATTCATATATATATATATATATATGTATGTATATAAAATGAAATATATATTTCATTTCTTTTCTCTTCAACAACCAAATTAGAAACCAAACAACTGCTACTCTTTACTAATGTTAGTGAATCTATCTAATTTGCTTTAACTTGCTATTTTTTGCTTGTTTAATTAATCCCCACACCTAATTCTCGGCTAACGAATGCATTTAATACTATTTTGCAAGAAAAAGAAGTGTGTATCTGCATCCTATGTTGTTTGTATATTAACAACCTTTACGCACATTTTGAATAATATTGTCTTAATCTAGATCTTTTTACAAAAAGGAGAGAAAAGAAGTAATATAATATAAAAAGAAAGTTCATTTGGAGTTCCTTTCCTGTTAATTGTTATGCTTATGTGGGAGTTAGAGACCCAATAGTACAAAAATTGTATAGTGTATAATCTACTCTAAATACTTGAAATATGAAATGCATTTAGTAGAACAAGGTAGTCAAACTCTGAATCTTACGAAAATTCTCTACAACTTAAAAACATATGAAGCCGCGCATTGGGTTAAAGGTACAAGAAGATCCATCAAATCTAACCTCCTAGGAGATTTGAAACATCCTATACATTTAAAAGTGGGTTAACTTTGAGGGTAATTTTGTATTATAGTACACTAATGTATTATTCATCTTTAGAGCTTTCCATTTTTATTAGATTACGCCAATATTTTAATTTTATTGGATCTCTTCAATATCTGGGTAGTTTTTACTTTTAATGTGATCTCACGTCAAACTATTAGTGTTTGTTTTTCAGTTTGTGATATTTGAAAAAAATATTTGCGTATTGTTTGTTTTTAATGTGATCTCATGTCAAATTATTAGTGTTTGCTCGAGTTTTTGAGTTCTATCAAATTGCATACTATTTAGTTTGTAAAGTGATATGACATTCAAAATGCCTATTTTATGTAACATGTATATATTTATACATATTGACTTAAAGTGCCTATTATATATTGATGGCCATGTTTATCATAAATCCACCCACTTTTGAGTATACGAATTATCTTTTATCTTTTTTTTTAATTATTATTAAAGAAAAGAAGCTACGTACTAATTTCTTTAGAAGGGGTTTTGTGGGAAGATAGAGAAGGATGGAGGCAGAGGTAAAATCGTTCATTCGGCAAAATAGAACGAGGGAGAGAGAAGAGAAATGGAGGGACCAACCATTTAGGATATCTTCTGAAAATGGAAGGATTTAGTCTCATTTCTCATATAATGACAAACATGCTCTCCTAAAAAAATTTATAAAAAAAATGACAAAATAAATAATACGGTAATTTTATAAATAATTACTTTCATCTTTCCTACCCAGACCAAATAAGAACTGAATCATTCTCCTCCTTCAGCTACACAACCTTTTTAATCTCTCTTCCTTCTATCTTTATAAGATGCTAAGTTCTAAAAAATCAGAAACTTCTCTTTGTAATGTTGAAACTTTTTTTGACTTTTTCTTTAGTTTATGTCTTATTATGCCAAAAAAAAAAAAAAAAGGAAAACCATTTTCTTTTACATGAGTGTAGAAAGCTTCTTAGTGGAGTTCAATAATGCTATCATAGTATGGTTAAAAATCATAGCTCAACTTTAGCTGAATCCTCACCATGTGTGTTTTCTTGGAGGCACCTCCTTCAAGCTTCAATATACAAAAGGCCTTGAGCTTTGCTTTGGCCTTAAACTTACTCTATTACAAGTTATAATGCAAAAGATTATAAACCTACATATATACCAAACACAATCCTAGTAATAATTAATCAATTACTTTATAGTGTCTGTTTATTTAAAGAAATTGCATAAACCTAAAATGTTGAAACATTTATAACGATGAAAACGAGACTTTTTAAATTAGTAAAAACGAATTCTCGAAAAAGAAACAGGCTTTTTACTACAGTGAAAAAGAGAAGCTTCCCAAACTGTATAGTGGCATTACATATAAGAACATAAATGACATATTAGTTAATCAGAGCATTTATCAACAAGATTTTTCCATAATCACACCAAAAACAAAAAAATTAATGACCCCAAAAAATAATGTTGATAAATGCAAGTAAGTAGAAAAAGATTCATCAACCCCCACAAGGAAAAAAAAATTATATAAAACAGGGAAAAAAAAATTCCAAGAAAAAAAAGGGCAACCTTGTGTTTTTACAATTTGTAGATAATAAGAAAGCAAGGCAAAACGGCACGTGAATCAAAGACGAGCAACTCGTCCTTGTCCCCACTCACTGAGTCGAACCCAACTCGGCCATTCAACAACGAGTCGATCCCGAGTGGCTTCGAGACTCGTCCCGCGATGACTCGGCAGACCAGCATGGCCCTCATCCCCCTCCCTCCGCCGGCGCTCTCGTGGGCTCCACCGCTGCCGGAATAAGTGCATATCACCGACCCCTTCCCGCCCGGAAACGCCCACGCGCCGCTGCACGCGTCGTACTCGCCTCCGCCCGAAGTGGGTCCCAGGCAGTGGAACCCCATTACCTCGTTCCCGTCCGCGACGCACCGCGCGTTCTCCTCCTTGCATGTGGCCTCTCCGGCCGATCCGGCCCGAACCTTGACGAGCTCGCGGTACTCCTCGAACCGGGCCACCGCCTTGGACCCGTTTTGGACCTTGAAAATCATCTCGATCCGACCCGAAAACGACTTGGGGCTCCAGCTGGTGTGGAATATAATCTCGACCACATTGCGAGAGGGGTGACCCTCGGGGAGTTCGGTCAAAGCCGGGGGCAGAAACTGGCCGTCGTGGGAGCGAGACGCCGAGCGGGTCGAAGCGCTCAAACGGGTCCTCACAGTCGGACTCTGACCGTGACCCGGTTCGGTTCCGGCGGGTCTGGACGGTTTCGAAGTGGGTTTTTTCTGCGGGGGCGACGGCGACGTCGTTTTGGGCTTTCTGGGCCTGTATTTGGTGGTGGTATCGATCACGTCCTTGATGTTCCGAACACTGTGTCTGCAACTGGCACTGGGTATGAGGTTTTTGGGTTTGGGTTGGTAAACGTCTTCGAACGCTCTCGATTTGCACTGCAGCGACTTGACCCAACCACTCGCCATTAACACACCTCTGCAGAAAAAAGAAAAAAAAAAAAAAAAAAGCACCCTTCTTCTTCTTTTTCTCTCTTAAACTCTCTCTCTCTCTATATATATATATCTCTTAGTCTACTATCTGTGATTTTCTCTCTCTGTGTTGTTGGGTATGAGATTTCATCTCTTAATGCCTCTGTGCTCTGTGAGTTTCTGGGTGAGAGAAAGAACAAAGAAGAGAAAAGAGAAGAAGAAGAAGAATGGAATGGGAGCGACATGGCGCGTTATTAAATGGGTTTTCGTCCTTTTTTTTTTGATATTATGGGTGGTGACGAAATGACGATGTTGCCCTTCTGAGGATTTTGGAATTACCCACGTGGAATTCTGTCTCTTTCTTTCATCATGGGGACTATAGGGGTAGAGAAAATAGTCAATATTTGTCTTTGGCTTTGTTCCCTTTTCTGTTCCTAAACTTGATACAAAAGAAACAAATTTGCATTAAAGCAAAGAAAACAAAATTGCATCCGTTGGCCTCATGAATATGAACCATTATGCCTGCTACCGCGTACTATGCTAGTTAGTGGTGCTCTTTAGTTGAGCTTTGATTTTTTTCATCAGTTAAGGAATATATTGGAAGTTTTTGTCTTTAAATGATAAATTAGACTCCAGTAGATGGTCGAAGTGTCAAAAAGTTTGAACTTAAAGCTGGGTGATTTTAGGAAGTGATCCGTCACCAGGATCTCATCCGCTTTTTTTTTAACAAAAAAAAAAAAAAAGACAAATTAGAAATGTAAAAAAGACTTACCAAGAGTTTGAAACTTAATTTTGGTTACATAGTAACTAATTTCTTGATGCGCAAGTAAACACAAAAATTGAACTTTCTCTTTTTTTTTTCACTCTCTTCTTTTGTGGTTATTAATATAACGTGCCTTCAATGTGAAAGAATTGAAAAGGGAGGTTTCTAAAATCTTATTAAGGATTTTTTTTTTTTTTGGAAAGCCTTATGAAGGGTTTTTAAATTATGTGTTTGCTTTTTTTTTTTGGTAATGAATTATGTGTTTGCTTAGTATTCGGTAGTTATGGAATCTGAAGTTGGACTGTTACATACATACATCCGGTGTGTTTTTACAACCTCAAAAGGGAAAAAGAAGAAATTTTGGAGGAGGTCAAGAATCTACAATTAACTTAACAATACGTTAAGAAAGATACTTCCAGATAATCTGATCTTATTAGATGTTGTATATGTATGAAGAGATGAAAGTAAAACAAAATATTTTTGGACACAAAACTTTTTCCTTTTCGGTTTTCCACTTATTATTCCGTTTTATACTCTATTATCTATAACCTTTATTATACTATACTGCAATTCAGTCCACTCCAAAGCTTGACTGTAATGATAAATAGGAAGAAACTTGAGAAGAATTGCGACCCATTTTTTGCAGCTTGTCTTTTAAATGGGGTACAGTGTTGGCCATTGTTATCTTCGCAACCATAATTACCATTCTAAGAAATGCAGTTTTTTCTACGGCATATTACAATTTTTCACTTAATTTGTGCCTAAGAAAGTGCCTTAATAACTATATATACAATCAAGTGATCAACTACTACAATTATAGCCTATGTGATTTTGGTCTTTTTTGAGCTTTCACAATCTTCTCTAACTTTTTATTTTTTATTTTTCCTTTAATCATATATTACCATCATGTTTCTGTTAGTTGGGTTTTTTTTTTTCCTTATTTATTTATTTTATTTTGCTTTTCTTCTAATTATAAACACGCCTTGCATATTTTCGGGGAGTAAAGTTGGAAAGATAAATAAATTGTGTTGATGTTCCCAATTGACCCAAAAACCATATGGTTTCATTTGGTGATTGACATGCATGCATATATATATATATATATGCACACATATTTATTCAGTTGGTAAGAAGCTAATAATCTGGTCAGGTCATTTTCTAATAAAGACATTGCTCTGCCATCTAACTATGAATAATTTATGACTTTGTTGCTCCTTGTAATCAAAGTAACAATTACTCTTATACAGTCTTCTTGGTGAGCTTCAAGTTTCAATCAAACAGGAAAACACCTGAATTTCTCTCTCAAAACACATTTAAATTACTCTCTCTCTCTCTCTCTAAACGCATTTAAATTACCTTTTTTTTTGGGCTAATAACTTAGTTATACCTGCTCATTCATGACCATTATTTTGTTAATTAAGTGGGTAACTTTTTTGAGGTATCTTGATGCACTTTCTGTACTTCAGGGGCATTCATGTCACTTAATGAAACAAATTCTCCTTTCAAATAATTTTCCAAAATCCTAATACAAAACCCTAAAATAAATAAACAAATGAAAGTGAAAGTGAGAGAGATGGGAAAATGGGTAATATTATGAGGCAGGCAGTCAGAATCTTTCATGGGAGTGTGAAGTGGGAGGGGATAGGTATAGTGAGAATAGAATAGAGAATAGAAGAATTAGAAAGAGAATGGAAACTGCACGCAGGTAATATAAATCTAAAAAAAGCACTGAAATTTAAACTGGCATATTATAAAACGACAAGGCTCTCTCTACTTTCTACCACTTTGTTTATATTTTGAAAATTTGTTGCTTAGTGGTAAGCCATTGGCATCATATAGGCATCAACATAGGCACTATAAAGAAAGTCGGCATTCACAAGCTTAATTTTGGAGCTTATTGGGATAATGGCTTGTGGTTACATAACGAGGAGACAAATGCATTGAGATAATCAAAGCTTAATCAATATAATGCAATAATATAATCGTTGTACCAAACTCCAAATGGTCCAAAAAAGAAAAAAAATTACTTGAGAATTCGAGATGAATGATGTGGACATTGGATTTATTACAACTCCTTTGATCGAAGATATGGTCAAGTAAAATTCAAATGGAAGCTAGCAAAATGCTTAATTAGTATATAGTATAACTATATATGCTTTATTATTATTATTGGAGGTGATTAATAATTATGAGATTCTGTATGGTATGAATTAAAAGAAGTGCATAGTTTTAGGAGTGACAAAAAGCAAAGTGGATGTATAGTAGTAGTAGTGGTGGTGGGGGATCAGTTGGGGGCTGCTGCTGGTGGACTTCTTTCCCAGCCTTTGCTCTCACGCCTGCACATTCTATTTCACCTAGTACTCCCCGGGAACTGCGTTATTTTATCCATGCGTACTGCCTATACTTGGTTTTTTACGTACACCCTTCCAAATTTTTCAAACTTTTTACCCCATTATTTCCCTTTTTTTTTGGGGGAGGGGGTCCCTTTACTTTTTGATTTGCTCGTTTTATATCCTTTTTGTAGTGTTTCAAATTTTACCATTTCACGGTGACAAATTTTATTTTATTTTTCAATCAAAAATGGTCTTTTTTTGTGTTTTTTTGTTCCATATGTGTATAGTACGTACGTACGTATCTACATTAGTGTATATGTGGTATATAAGATCCTTGTTGGACACTTCTAATTTATGAAGAACTTTTTAAGCATTAACAATGAAAGAAAGGTTATCAAGGAAGCAACTAATTCTCATCCATGTTTTGTAATGATCAATATCCATCTAACATTTCTTAAATGAAAATATTTGGCTCTAGCCTCTCAAGTATTTTAATGGCATTCTATACACTATTTATTAAGAAAAAACAGTGAATAACTAACATGATATTCTTGGTGGAAAAGAAATTCATCGCCAAAACTGGTTACACAACTAAATGCCTTTTTTTTTGGTTTGGGGAGGGGGGTGGAATGTTTGATTTGCTGACTTACAAATTAAAGTAACTATCTTTTTAACTATTTCTCCCTCAATTTATACTTTTTTTTTCCTACAGGAGTACTTTATTTCAGCTTCCATCGATCGTTTTTAATATACTGGGTTTCAACTAGACAAAGACTTGTGTATAGCATGTATATACAATATATTTCTGAAATAAAAAAATAGAATAATATTGAAGAAACTGAGTCCTTACAAATTAATAATTTTCTATCTTACCATATATCACGTACGTTATAGTATGGGAAATGATACAAGTCTTATAATACATATTGTTTTGAAGGGCCAAGTAGTCTTGCATTATAAATATTATAGCATAGTGATTATGATTGGGAAAGTGTCAATATTTGTTTTTAATCACCAACTTGTAATTAACACACTGCCGCTTCTACGCTAGCCCAAAGAAAGAGAAATAGACCTAATTATAAAAAAAAAAAATTCTTTGATAAGATTTTGAAAAGACAAAGGAACCCAATCCCATAACTTTTGGTCATCTCATACTATATATTAAAAAGAAAAAAAAATGGAAGGCAAAAAAAAAAAAAAATGTGGTGTGCTTTTGAAAAGGTGATGTGGCTCTCTCTTACCCTAATTAAGGGGAGGAGTTTGATGACATAGCTTTTGACCAACTTTGAGTCATGAAAACATGGACAAAGCATTCAGCATACTTGCTCAAAACTCTCCCTCCTTTAGTCAATAAATGCACGACTTCTTATACACCTTGATCTGTTCTATCATTTAAAGCCGCCATTAATGCACTCTAGGAACTGCCTATTTCGCAGCCTCAGTGTCAAGCATTTACATAACATTGACTCCCAAAATATATATATGCATTTTTTTGTATAAAAAAAAAAACACGAATAACTTTTGAGTTTTGAAGCTATTTAAAAAGTTCTAATTTCTTCTTCTTTTTTTTTTTTTCCTAAAAGAACTAGTATTATATTATTAGTACAGTAGAATATTCACAATATGAATTTGATAAACAGTAGCCAAAAAAAATTTATAACAATTAACATTAATTATATTAATGTAGGCAATTGATCCTTTCCCCACTCAGAATATTTTAAACACATCCTTAATCATAATGTTAGCCTCGTTAGGACTTAGGACTATATTTTCACATAAGTGCATGTGAAATAATTGCTGCATAAGGAACCATTTTCCTAACCGGCCATCGAGATCAACTCTTATTACCCAAAATATATGTATAAATATATTGGCCATATAGCTGAATGAGATAGAGAGTGATTCTCGGAACATTATTATAAATGAAAACAAGCAACTAACCATTGGAATTGACTACTGTTCAAATTCGGGGCAAACAAAAGACCCGAGCATGAGAATGTGATATGGATATATCTGGATATGAAGAAGAATTATACCATGTGATTAGGAAATATGAAAGCTTGAATAGCATGTAAATACATAGATGCACATATATATGGGCCCAAGTATATATAAGTGGTCCTCTTTGTTGTTATTGGGATCGACTCCCATTGACGTTTACATTCAATCTACCTCTAGACACAATGTTGGATTCTTTTGATGAGTTAGGATACATACATATGCATATATATATATATATATGCTCTCATGTGAAGTTAACCCGTGAATTTGTGACCTCATTGTGAGCTTGTGAACTTCCATGGCCGTAGCTCATTAACAAAATGCAGATATATCTTTGTCTGTGGACCAGCAACATAAACAGCTTCTCATTTCTGTCCCAGCTCATTATTGCTTCTACAGTCTACACAGATTATCATTGCTTATAAGTCTCTTTTAATTGGGTTGATAGTTAATTGCTATTTTGGAGTCTTTAGGTATATATTTACATACATATGTCTTTATGTGCCCTTTTTCCCTATCTCACCATCAACATAATTTGGTATATATTTCAGGGGTAGTTAAAAGTGCAATTTATCTGAATTCTCTTACAGTTTGATCAATATCTATGAGACCTGAGAGATTTTAAATCAATTTTTTTAAAAAAATAATGGTAATAGTAATGTTTTGCATTACAAGTTCTCTGAAAATCTTCATATTAATATTATACAATAAGATAAAGGTCTAAAAATGTCTACTTTGAGTGGCTGAACTTGGTTTATTTTAAAAAATACATGATATAATAATATTGTCAATAGAATGCTTCTTTTTCTTTCTTTTTTTCCCCCCTTCGACAACATGAACATGCATGTCCTTGCTGTATATGTCATATATTAGCAAGTTCTTTTGCATATATCGATTTTTTAATTAAAAAAGTTTAACATCTTCGCACAACATAGATTTAGCCTTATGTTTTAGTGTCTTATACAACTTGCATTTATTAATTTGGAAGCGAGAGTATATAATTCAAAATCAGGAATATCATGCATAGCAAGAGCATGGCTTTAATAAAAGACTAAGAACGAAGCACATGGGATAGGTACGTAATCTGAAAAATGCAAAATATGCCGCATTTTTCTGCCAATCTCAAGGTCTTGATTGGGCCTGTCATTCTCCAAAGCTCGGGGTCAAATATGCACCTTTTTATTTCAACCCTATATATAAATGATTTCCACCTTCGTATTCTTTTTTCTTTTTTTCTTAATCTTCATTTTTGTAATAAGGATGTTTAATTTAAATGTATATCAATTCTCTCAATACATCATAAATGTACATACTACATCTGTTATGTAATATGTGAAGTTCCTTGCATACACTCCTCTAGGAATGTAAACGGGCCAGACGAGACAGGGCTGAGGAATGGGAAATTGACATGGATGGTTCAATTTTGGCCCAAACTGATTTTTCTCGTTCAGTTTTTTAAAATAACTTTTTTAGTAGCAAAAAATGACTTTTGTAATAGCATTTTGAAGAAAGAAACAATGGTATTCCAAAAATACCCTTATGATAACTATTGCTTTGTAGTAACTTCTACTCTCTCTCTGTTCGATTAAAGGTCTCAAACTCAATTCTCAAAAAGCTTCTCTCACCCCTCTAATGGCGTCTTTTAGCATTTCTTCATCTCAACTCTGGAGCAAAATCTAGTTCGAACCCAGTTCAAGAAACAAATAGCTTGATGGGTTACATGTTCAAGATCTGATTGTTTATTTTGTAGTATTAGTATTATAAAGGAGAAGAAAATGGCGAGTAAATAGAGGAAAACTAAGCTCTTGGTCTTAATATTAATTTGCTTCTATATTCTTCAAACTTTAGAGGACTCTTCCCCCTCAAATGTCGTTATTTCAGCTAGGTTATTCGACACCATTTCGCCCTTTTCTTGCACTTTCACCGACTGATCATGGCTCCAATTGCCAACCATCCATCACGCCAATCCATTCGTCTTCCGGTTCCATTGAACCCAGTTTGCATGTTGAGATTTTTATATAAGAATTTGATTCTTTCTTTTTGGTTTTGTTAATTTTTGTGTTAAAAAGTTTTGATTTTGTGGAAGCTTTAAGATTTATTTGTTCTTGAATACCGATCTTTTTTTTCATAACGGAAATTTTGCATGATGAGATTTAAAAACTAGAGTGAATTGAGCAAAGTTTTCTAAGCGTTCGTTAGAATTTCTTAGAAAATTTGTTCCGCATAGAATTCGTTTGACACTAAGAGTGGCATGGATAAGATTTTTGATAGGTTTAGCAAGGAAGTGATTAAATATTAGTTAAATTACTCTTCTAGTTCGAGTGGTACTCGACTGACGAGTCAGGGGCTGATTGTTGGGGTTGAATTTCATTTGCTGATTGGAAATTCTTTATAGAATGCATGAGTCTATATGGAATTCCGAGCCAGCCTTTTTCTAGAAAAGTCTAGCAAACTACCGATTTGAATGAGATTTCGTATCGAATTTTATCCAAATAAGAAGATATTTCATTTAAATAAGGTAGTTATCCTTTTTCTTTTAAATTCCCTAATCTGAGTAACGAAATCTGGTAAGTATTCCGATTCTATTTAATTAAATAATTTTATATGATAATTATGAGGAATCCTATTGAAAAGAAAATATATTTTCTATAAATATGTATAGATTTTCTCATATTGTATTCATTCACACTAATACTGACTTGAGCGTTAGAATTTCTTTTTTGCAGGTATCCCTAGGCGCCCTATGGAGTTTCGATTAAAGTTTTTGTGGTGACAGCCGGCTTCTCGTTCAAGTAATTATAGATATCACCATCTACATTATATAAATACCATTTTTAAAGCATATGTACATAAGTTCTCCTTTTTTTTTCAATAGATTAATACCCCATGTTATTTCCTTTTTTCGGAGAAGTGTATAGCAAGATATTTCATATATAAGTATAAAAATTATACCTAAAAGTTGATATACATTTCATAACGTATGCCACATATATATTTACACTGCAAATATGTACTACACGTATTTTATATATGAAATATATACTTAAAAAATAGGTATAAAACTATTAAAATAAAAATGCAAGTATTGGTGAAATATAAGACAAAAAGAAACGAGTATAAGCCTAAATTTTCCTAATCTATTATTTGTAAGAACCAATTAAGAGTTCGCTTAGCCCACAACATCCAAAACGTGCTCTATTCTAAAGTGGAGATTTGGATATTGGGCCAAAATAATTATTTTATGACTACTCAAAAAAATTACGCCTTTTTTATGAATAGCAGTTCTAAAAAAGTGCAACATGGAGTCGAGAGCGCTAAACATGGTATCGAGTGAAGTCAAGTTGCTTGTCATATCGAGCGCAAGATAAAGTGTTAAGGAACTCGATCCCTCTATCTAGGCAAATCTAGATCCCTAATACGATAAGTGCTAAGGACATTTTTTTCTTCACAATAAACTTAACAGTTAAGAAAGGGTATACACCAAAAAAAATATATATATATATCAAATAATGTGTATTTTCAAAAATATACTTTGAAAAATGTGTAGTTTGCCAAGGATTCCTTGTAAAAAGTGGTGCTAAAAAAGTTTGGACCTAGAAAACTCTTACATTTGTCAATTTCTCTTCTAAAGTGTCCACATAAAGTCTTGAGTAATTTAGGTGGATGACCAATATTTTAAATTTGATTAAGAAGATATCCACTTTTTAAATTTTATAGCCAAATGTCCAAGAATATATATTTTTACACTTGGTAGATATATTTATATACCAATTTCAGTTACTGTACTGAAATGTACTGGGTATATAAGTTTTTGTACTTAGTATATAAAATTTTACACTTGGTATATAAACATATATACCAGACATTTTGCTATAACATTTGACAAATGGATATTTATTTAAATTGGGCCCAAAATTTGGTCATATTTCTATAAGCTCCTAAAGTCTTTGACAATTGACAAATGGTCATCATCTAAATAAGGAACTTTTACATAAATCCAGGTCCATTGTTTGAAAGATTGAAAAAACCTAGATGGGCTGAAATTTTTGAGAAATTTTGAATTTATTTAGAAAAATATCACTTTAATAATATTTAGAAAAATACTATTTTTAAAAAATTGGTACTTTTTAAAAGTATTCGAGGTAACCAATAAAATTATTTGGAGTAATCAAAAATTATTTGAGGTAACTAGTCTGAAAGTAACTTGATCAATTACCTCGGGTATCTCATCAATTAGTAAAAAATGATAGTTTTATAAATGATATTGTTCTAAATAGTTCCAGGATTTCAAAAAAAATTTAAAAATTAGGGTTTTTTAATTGAGAAATTTACGTCTAGTACCTGTTTTTAAAAATTATTTTTATAAATACTAGTTTTTAATTTTTTTTTTAAAAATACTCGTTTTTATGGTCTACATTTTATATGCAAAATATGAGTGGTTCACATTTATAATGTAAATTTTATCTATGAGGTACACATTTCATGAGTAAAATATAAACGATATATATTTATAATGTAAATGTTTACCATGGTTTACATTTTTCATCATAAATTTGACATATGGTATACATTTTAAAATGTGTGCCAATTTTTTGTATAATTTTTACTCATGAAACGTAGACCACGGTGTTTATATGTTATGTGTAAAATAATGGTGATCTACATTTCTCCAAAAATGAGTTTTATGAAATAAAAATAAAAAATAAATATTTATGGAAATATAGTTTTGAAAACGTGTATTTATGAACTTTTTCCCTTTTAATTTCTTTAAAACTTTACCATAAAGAGTCAGATTTCCTCTCTAAAGAATTGTTTTCAACCTTTTATGGGGCTCTAGGAGAATGGCCTATTTTCAAAGTCATTATGAAAATACATGTTGTTTGATTTATAATATATTAGCTTACTAGATATATAAATCAATTAACTAGAAATCTAAAAGATATCAGTGGTGATATAACAAATATATTGACTAATATACTCTAACATAAAACTAATTTTTTTTTAAAAAAGGTATTGTATTTTTATCCAGTTTCCTAACCCTTTAAAGCATTTTGATTTTTATTTTAGGGATATTTACAAAATTCAAGGCCCAACATACCAAAAATTAAAAAATCCCGGGTGGACTAATTTTTTTGAAAAATTCCGGATTGAATTAGAAAAATATCACTTTTTAAAAGTATTATTTTTCCACTTTTAAAAAGTACTTAGAAAAATTCCATTTTTTCTTTAAATTTCGTATTTTTCAATGGTACTCGAGGTAACCAATTAAGTTACTTAGAAAAGTAGTATTTTTCTAAATATTTTCAAAAGTGGTATTTTTATAATTAATCCATAATTTTTCAGAATAATTTTAAATTCTGGGATTTTTCAATTTTTTTGAAAAAATACCATAAAAAATCAAATTTCCTCTTTATTTTATGCCTTTTTGGACTTAATTTAACTTTGCGGCTTTCACATTCCAACCCAGCCAAAATATTCTTCCAACATCCTTGTTTCAAGGAAATTAGTTTGAGAGTCATTCTGAGTCAAATTACCAAATTTTGGGTTTCTGTCTAAAAAATTATCGTTTTTCAAACATTTTTAAAAAATTGACTAAGTTTATAAAAATAAAAAGACAAAATATATCAGCTTGTAAGACATATTAATATCATAATTAATATCCTCATATGAAATTGATAGACAAGCGTAAAAGTGGTATATTATACATAAAATTAAGGATAAACATCAAAAAAATATTCTGAAGTTTGGCCGTTCGTTCTGTAATTTAAAGTATGAAGTTTGAACTCTGCAAAATAATATCCTGAGATTAAGCATTTCTGAAAATTAATACCGTGAGTTGACTTTTTAAATAACTTTAACTAGTAAAAGACAATAATATCCTCAAAATTAAGGAGAATAACAATGACTAATATAATTTTTTCTTATAAATACACTATAAGGAAATCCAAAATTCAGCCATTTTGATAAAAGCCCTGACTAAAAATCAACCTAAAAAGAAAATCACAATCATTTGGGCCCTTGGGCCTCTTTCCATCTATTTGTCTAAATTTCAGGCCCAAAGTACCAAAAATTGAAAAATATTGGATGAACTGATTTTTTTGAAAAATCATGGATTGATTTAGAATAATATCAGTTTTTAAAAGTTTTACTAGAAAAATAATACTTATAAAAAATATTTAGAAATGTACCATTTTTTAAAATTGGTATTTTTCAATAGTACTCGAGGTAGCCAGTTAGGCTACTTAGGGTTACCAACTGGGTTACTTGAAGTAACTGATCAAGTTACCTCGTGTAACTCGATTAGCTATTTTAAGTATCTTATCAATTAATAAAAAAGTGATATTTTTCTAAATATTTTAAAAATGGTATTTTTATAATTAAATCCGGGATATTTCAAAATAATTTTCAAATATCGGGATTTTTCAATTTGTTTTTTTAGAAAATTACCGTAAAAAATCAAAATTTCCTCGTAGAAAAATTAAGCCAATGAGAATCAGTTGGGCTTGCGGCCGTTCGGCGGGCCTAATCTACTCTCTATAACTATCTCCAAAGTCCAAAGTAACAAAGTTGCCGCTCTTCAACTCTCGAAACTCAGCGGCCCAAACGCAAACCCAATGGACTCCTCCTCCACCACACCAGCCAAATCCAGCGCCGCCACCACCACGACGGCGCCGGGACTCCTGGGCGGCCTAATAAGCGTAGACAGGAAGGTGTCGTACCACCTCCACAGCCTCTTCCGACCATTCCTCCCCCACCTGGTCCTCCTCCTCCTGGAACTCTCCGCCGACTTCCGCTTCTTCTTCCCCGTCTCCCTCTCCCTCCTCCTCCTCCCACCTCCATTCCCCNCTACAACCCCGCCATGAGCGCCGCCGTCTCCGCCGACCACTTCTCCTTTCCCAGTGGCCACTCCTCCAGGGTCTTCTTCGTCGCCGCCTTCGTCGATGCCCTCGCCCAGTTCCGCTCTCGCTCCGACGAGGGCAGCATCGTGAATTTGTTGATTCTGGTTGCTTGGGTCTGGGCCGCGGCCACTTCTGCGTCTAGGGTTTTGCTTGGGAGGCATTTCGTTGTTGACGTGTTTGCTGGTGCTTGTTTGGGTGTGCTTGAAGCTCTCTTTGCCTTCCATTTTCTGAGGATTGAGAAGTTTTTGAGGTAACAGTGGCAAAGTATTGTTCTTTTCCTACTTGGGGAAAAGAAAGCTCATTCTTTTTGTGGAAATTATTCTTTTGTTGCGGATAATGTAAACTGATATTATGCTCTGTTAACATATTTGTATGTGCAAATTTGATAAAATTTATTCTTTCTTGCATGTTATTTATTGCTTGAGCTAATTACATTTTGGATCATTTCAATAATCGTTGTTTAGATAAAATCTTGTTGTCTGGATAACTTTGGATCAATAATCTTGTTGAAGAAGATGTGGTTATCATCAGATTATGCTTGCAATTTCTAGTATCATGCATTTGTTGAATTGGACCATTGATCAAATTTTGACAATGGAAAATAGAAGAAATGAAAGGAAATTGGGTTTTGTTTAAGAATGATAATTGGTTCTAGATGACTGTATACGAAGAGATTCAACCATTCTTGATTGTTTCTTAATGGTTGCTTTACTATTTTAGATAATTGTTGAATTTGTTTGAAATAAAGCGCGCCACAACGTATGGATAGGAAGTTGTATTTTCTAACTGCAAATCGAGGAAATATCATTTATGGTTGACCTGGTGTCACTCATCTCTATGGACTTGAGAAGTTCTTTATAAATGAGTTAGAAGAGAAAGTCTTACTTGCGCAATTGGGAGTGCCAAATTAATATGAAACAACATGTTGGAATGCCATAGGAGAAACCATCAACCCAAATGTCAGAAGTGTGTTTGACAGAAAACAATCAAATTTGTATTGGCATTCCATATTTGATAGTTGCAAAGATAAAGCTTAAACTTCAAATGGAGTTTGCTGATAATAGTACATTGATTAAATCAATTTAGTTTACTGAAGTGAGCTAATTAAACCATGATTATACGGCTTTATAAGTTCTGGTTATCAGATATGCAAGTATGAATGAGCTTTTCTTATAAAGTGGATTATCTCTCTTTCACTCTCACTTGCTCTTGTTATATTCTTTCTAATGCTGGAGGATGTTAATGTAAAAGTTTTCCTGTCTACGTCCAAGGTTTTTGGTGTGCCATTTTGAGATGAGACCAATAGAGCAATGGACATTCTATTCTTTTAGTTGTTCATCCTTGTAAAATGTGATCTGTTAATTTGTGTCTACGTTCTTTCAGTGTTACTGTGCTTGTCTCTGATGGTATTCTGTTTCTTGCGAGTTTGCGTCTCTAATAGTCTTACTTCTGCAAGATTTCTATCGATATATGAAACTAGGAATACAGCCACTAAATGTTAGCTACCCTCAAAACTCTACTACTGATGAATGTCTGCCAGCATTCTAGTTATAGATTTTGTGTTTGTTGTCTACATTTTATCGTTTCTTTCCTCAATATACATTTTATTGGTAGGAATTACTATAATGTATTCTGGATATACTGACTGAGATAAGGATAGAACACTTGTGTTTGCTAACCACTATTATGACTTGCACAAGTTTAGTTTGTCGTGTCGAGATGGTTCTATCGAAGGACGATGACTTGTATTCGTTACGTAAGTGCAGTGCAACTTTTATTATTGTTTTAGGGATTGGGCTTTGACTACATGGGCCAAGAGCAAAGTCTTCTAGTATACACGTATCTCGGGTTTTTCCTTTGTAGATCTTATAAATTATTTTTGTGACCTTAGGCATGTGCGTGCACAGGTTTGCTGTGTCCCTTTTTAGTTAGACTTCCCATTCCCAACCTCTTTGTGAATGGAAAGTCTTCATCCCAAGCTGTAATGACTAGCCAGTAGCCACAATTATTGTAGTTTTCCAAATGCGTCGTTCTCGTTGGGACTATGATGGGAAGTGTGAACAAACCAGTATGAGGAAGAAGTTTAGCACTTTTACTTTGTTAAATTGCCAAGTGGGCCATCCATGGTACATCTGGGTGAAAGGTGATTATTTTATGAACATGGTTTGAAACCTTTTAACATAGGTCTGCCTAGCATGATTCTTATCAATGCTGTCTTTATATGGCCTATTCTTGGAGTGCTGTAGCTGAAAAAGGGGGGGGTGAAGGTCACAACATGTTTTACAACTTTCACTGTGTTTTGAAAATTCAATTACATTGTTGATGTAGTTGGTTCCTCCCCCACCACCCCTCATTTTGTTGACCCTGAGAATGGCTCTGCTTCTTGGGTAAGATGTTATTTAATTATTTTAGTTATAAGTTATAACCCAACCACCACTTGCAGGGTCCTACCATGGTTATTAAACTTGTATTATTATCCTTGAGGTTGAAGGACTGAATTTTTCTCCCCCCAGTGATCAGCCATGTACTATTGCATTGAAAGGATGACTGAGCTGCACTTTTTTCTTGTTTACATTGTTACTTCTCAGCTTCTGTTTGCTCATTTTTCGCTCAGCAGCCAAATTTTGCTTAAAACTCCAAATTAAACCAAAACACCTCAATGAAACGTTCTGGTCTACTTTTGAGTCCAGCTTGTATGTATGTCTCTGTGGGTGCTTTTGTCTTGGAGCTTGGACGGACCCCAGAACGTTAGATTTTGGAATCTCAGAAGCAGTGGAGCCTAATCGCTTTGGCCCAGTTATGAACTTAATATCTGGCTGAGATGACTGGGTGTGACATATGGCTTATCACAAGCTCGTTATTGTGCAGCACCAGAAAGTACTGTGAGACCGTGTGAGGCTTTTGTTGTACATATACGTGAATTGAAGGCTCTGGCGCCATCCATGTTAAACTCTCAAACTGATTGAGGCACATATCAATCAGACATGGACTGAGAATGTGGTAACTTTCCGTGAAAAATTAAAAGCAAGAGGACCAGTTAAGTCAAAATTAGAGTAGGGAAAAATGAAGGCATGCCATCGCATTCACATGAGTGTAATTTACTTGTCTTCCAGTTTTAGCAGTGTACCTACAGCTTATCACCACCACAAGCAGAAGACCTGAGACAGAGATGGATTCAGTGAAAAACTGACATCCCAGCTTTGCAAGAGAAACCTTGGAAAGAGTTTGAGGATGGAGACGGTACAATCTCAATTTCAAGCTGTGTCCTTTCTGTGTATTTATTTATCCCTTTGAAGTTTCACTTTTTGCCTTGTCTTTTAGAAAGACTTGTAGTCTTGTAGAGCATTGATCAACACTACTTTATTGGGAGTTGTGTCTGTATAGTGTACTCATAATTTGCAATCTGAAAGTGGGTTTTGAATCATGTTATGTTGCTAGAGTGATTTCTTAATTAAACTCGTTGCTAAACACGTACTTGAGTTGACGATTGAGCTTTTGATATGAGTCCCAATTGCTTCCTGAAATGGTTCCAGTGCATTATGGCGTTGTTGGGGGCCGCCGAGGTCACTTCTTCAGACTCCATTATGAACCCACCTGAATTCTGAGACATGCTTCAGCAAGTTTCCCGATTTGCTCTTAATGATTGTACTTTTAGGATCAAATATATGTACCCTCTTGATTTGCAAAACGTGGTCAGAGAGTCGGATTGTGGCACGGTGTTGGTGTATGTATGAGAATATGGTCCAAATATTCGTATATCATGCGCGTATAACGTATGAAGGTGTCCGTATGTATACAATATTATGCATGCGTGGAAATTTTAATAACCCGACTAACAATTGCAGTAAATTCTTAGTCAAGAAATTTTAATAACCCGACTAACAATTGCAGTAAATTCTTAGTCAAGCGAATGAGGCAAAATCGGGTATATCTCACCGACGACTAATTATGCCGAAGACCAATTAGGAGAGTTCTAGTACAGCTTCTTTTTCTTGGGTAGCGTAAAAGCTTTCTGTTAACCAAAAGGATGATTAATCACCAGTTTTGCATGGTTTCTCTTGACGATGGGATTTGATGGATATCAGACTCTAATTATTGCTTTGCAACTTAAAATTATCATCGTTACTATTCCAGTTTCAGTGTGTATGTGTTTTTTTCCCTACTGAGTTCTAGTAAATAGAAAAGCTATTGAAGTTGATTTCTATACATGTCTCCATCTTCAACAATTCGAGTCTAGAAAAAATTTGGCTAAATTGGACAAGAGAACATATATGCACATTTCGCTTATGATTTTTAATAGTGAGTGGTCATTTTTCTTTTCTGTGTCGACTCTATATGAGTATATCTATTGCCACCAACATTTAGACGGAATGATCAGAATACTTATTTCTTCACAAAAAAAATCAATCGTTATTTGTGATCAAGATATATAAATAATATATATTGTGAGGATCTATTTATCATAAGGAATACACAAAGTTACTCAAGTTAATATATCACCCTTTTATCATACACTTTTTTTAATATATATATATAAGGCACCAATCTAGTAAGTATTTTTTTTTTATCTATCTATAGGTATTGTTTTGGCCAATTAAAATTAGTCACGCACGTCTTTTCATAATAAAAGGAGGAAAGAGAAAATTATTAAATAATGTGTATTTATTTTTAATATTTTTTTTTCTAACTACTTAAATTATGATAGCCTTAGATCAATGATCCAACGACTAAATAAAAATACCTATAGATAGGTAAAAAAAAAATACATGCTGAATTGGGAACCATATTATATATATGGGCACCAATCCACTAGGTTTTTTTTTTTTTTTTTTTTTTTACCTATGCATAGGTATCAATTTGACTAATAAAAATTTATCATGTACATTTTTTTATTATAAAAAGTATGAGAGATAAATAGCACTAATGATGCACGTCTTGTAACGCCCCAAGTCCTACATCGGTTATGTTCTGGGAAGATCATAGATATTTAAGTGATGGTCTATGAGCCCAAAAGTACCTTCAAACTAGCACATTTGGGTGAGGCCCAGTGGTGTTACATGTGGTATCAGAGATTAGGATAAGTTTGACAATTTAAATCGCGATAAGTCAATCTTATGAGGTTTAGAATATCTTGTAACTAGGTTAAGATCATTTGAGTTTGACTTAACTTATATTATAGTTTGAAGATTCATTTGAGTTGGTGATCAATTTAAATTTGATAAGTTTATTATGTTGGTCTTTTCGGGTATTAAAGCAGGTTAAGTTCTCATCTTTAAATTTTGTTATCGATGGAATAATTAGTTTAACCTTAATAGTTGGTGATCATATAAATTACATAGACTTTTGAGATCGTTTAAAAATGAACATGGACGTTTGGGATCTTTTAAAGTTGAATACTCTCATTAGATTTTGATTATTAAGATTTGTTGGTTGAATTTATTGGATTATAATTTTTACTATATAGTGTTTATTTTGAGTATTTGGAGACTTTATAAGAGTTGTTGGATTTTATGTTATATATTGGTATTTATTGGAAACTAAATATTCTTAATTATATTGGTTTATAGAAAGATGCCTTACATGCCTATGGGGCTTTGCTTTATGGGCATGCGGCGCACGTTCTCGGGTGTAGGGCATGACAAAATGTAACACCACCGGGCCTCACCCAAAAGTGCTAGCTTGAAGGTACTTTTGGGCTCATAGACCATCACTTAAATACCCATGATCTTCCCAGAACATACCCGATGTGGGACTTGGGGCGTTACAATCTCCCTCAGTTAAGGGCCTAGCGTCCTCGCTAGGGGTCCACATTCAATAGCCCACATATAACCCTTATGGGCAGGGTCCACACTCGCCACGATTCCGGTCCGTGGTAGCCTTCCAAGGCCTACACAGATATGGACTGGGTCGGCTCTGAATACCAAATATAATACCACTGGCTTCACCCAAAAGTGCTAGCTTGAAGGTACTTTTAGGCTCACAGACCATCACTTAAATACCCATGATCTTCTCATAATATACCCGATGTGGGACTTAGGGCGTTACACGTCTTTTTATGCACCTCATTATAGCCATTGGATTACCATTAAATGATGATCCAATGGCTAAAAAAAAATCTACACATAGGTTAAAAAAAAAAAAAACCTACCGGATTGGCAACCTATATATATATATATCAATTGCTATATTATTAACGGGCAAGAAATATTGTTTTCGGAACAGCCAGACAAAGCAAAGGCAAAGCGTAACAAAACAAGGAAGTGAGGCACTAGCATTTTCATTCGGAAAAATTCCCATAAATGTAGACAAAAGGGTGTGTTGTTCCTAATTAGAATCTAAAACTTTGCATGCCTCTCACATCAAAGGCGTAGTCTAAGGACATTGTTATTCCATCTGGCGGCCTCTTCAACCAATTAAAAAGGATTAGCATCTTTATAATTAATTAAAAAGGATTAGCATCTTTATAATTAATTAGTAGCCACACGTTTGAAAGAAAAAAACAAAATTAAGATTATCCATCAGCGGACCTTAATTATGTGAAAGCACTTCCACCAACTACTCATGAACTACTATATTAGCAGTATTCCCATGATCTCTAGAAACTTCAACTCAATTATGTATATGTAGGATTACTACAAATGTTTGAAATATGAAAATCCAAACCATCTATGCATATGGGGGATGGCCCCCACAAAGGTTAGGCAACACTGATTGACCCGGGTAAAGTCAAAAATTTATCAAAATTAATTGAAAGAAAAGGAAGAAAAGCCCATATCCCAAGCATGAAAACGCAAAATTTGTGCTAAAATAACACCATGATCACATGAATATTTGGGTTGGGAGAGTTAGATGGACATGGGCAGTCACATGTCAATGCTGGCGAGATGCATATGTATATTTGAATGTTGACATAATAGAAAATATTGAAAAGGATATGGAGAGAGCTAATTAGCTAGCTAGCGAATTAGAAATTGGGTGCATATATCATAGTCATATATATATATATCACATGTCATATCACTCATACTCATATATCATGTATCACATATCATATCACATATGTATATATTAATCATATGAGTATACACATAAAAATGTAGACGACAGGTGGAGCTGTGGGATGGGGGGCCTCTTGTTAGTGCTCCAATGAGTTGTTTCCCAACTGTGTATCCGGGTGTGATCGGTTTGGTGGTGATCATCATCTTCATGGAAGGGAAATATATTGTTGCTTGTTTTGTTTAGTCCTTGAGAAACATGGATTTGATTGCTGGTTGTTGGTTTCTTTTGGACAACTCCTCCCATTATTATTATTCATTGCTTTTATAAAATAAACAAATATATATATACTTTTATATTTATTTCAATATTTCCCTTCCAATAATTTCGAAAACTTTATAATTAAATAAAAAAGAAAAGCGAATTGAAGCATTTGAAAGTCATCCAATATTTAGTTAGTCATCAAGTAATTATTTGGTGATCTGGTAGCTCCATTTAAGTTATGGAGATTTAAGTTATAACTCCAAAGACTTGTTACCACACCATGACATGGTGTATACTTCTCTTGGGTTTGTTTTGAGTTGTTTTCTCTGGGTTTGCACTTTTTTGATAAACTAAAAAAAGTTTATACGATTAAAAAATCCCAAATGATGAATTAGCTTGCGTTAATTAATAGATTCTTTTTGAAATAGATTGCCCATAATCAGATTATCGTGGTGGTAGGATTCATATCAAAACTTCTTATTCAATAGATTGAGCGTCTTAACACCGTCTATTGACTCGGTGGTCTTTTGGATTATATTTATGGTTCAATTGTTTTGACATTCTCTATCAGATTAACAAATAAGTTGTAAATAATAAGAAGAGTAACAATAGGCTCTTATACCTATTTATATATATAGGTGTGTTACTAGAACTACAAATAGGTATTATTGATATCCTTCATTATGTATAGATGGGATTTTGAAATCCAAAGTTAAATATAATAATAGTTCCTGAATTATACACATTATATCACTTTTCCTATCTATGAGGTTTCCACTTACATGGTAATGGCTTCTGAATTATGCAATTATTACAGTAATAGCCCATTTGTCACAAACTGTTAGTTTTTTAATAGAAAATAGTTATGGACAAAGCGTATAATTAGGTGTTATTTACTTCTATGAGTTAGAATATTATTTTTAGCTATAATTACTAAACTGCTTTACACAACTCATTTTTGTTAAAAATTTAACAGTTGGTAAAAAATACTACAGTAATTGCATAAGTCTTGATATTTTACCGTGTAAATTAAAAATTAAAAATTTCATTCTTGACCACAGTTACTAAATCGTGTGTCTGTAATGACTTATTTCTATTAAATATTTAACAACTTGTGACAAAAAAATTATTGTTGTAACAATTAATTGATGGACCATTATTTGGTAAGTTGAAAATTCAAAAGAAATGATACTATAGTATGATTCAGAAGGTTATTAATATCATTAACCCTCCCTAATTAGTAAGAGATCACGAGTTAGAAAAATCAGATAGTTCATCTCTCGTGTGTGTAAATACGTACGCTGTATTTCTAAATAATTCATTTATAGGTCGAATCCTGCAGCCAGTATCGATTCAAGTGGAGATGCAGTAAAAATGATGTACTTTTTTGGTTGATTCAAGCAAGGGTCATTATCTATATTAGATAAATAACTAGGTACAATTGTCCAAAACCCTGCTTACAAAAAAAAAAAAAAAAAGAAAATATTAAAAATGCAAATGTTTATATTTGCGAAGCTCCAGAGCAAAAGAAAATTGTCCCGCCTTTAGTGTACATCTCTGGTGATATATTGTTATAATTTCTCACTGTCCTCTCATTTATTTTACACGAGCAATTTTAAATTAGGATTGGCACATGGAACCTATATATATTTTGATTAGTCCATACTCCATATTCCACATGACCCTTTTTTGCTGAAATAATCCATATGAATCCAGTACTCCCATCTACCAATCTAGCTATATATAATATACGTACATATATGAAGAATATAAAATTTTAGAGGTATGAACTATTTGAAATTGAGTTTTGAACGAAAAGACCTAAGTTTTAAATTTTTTTACAAAGCAGTCTTTTTATATTGTCGAGTATGATATTAAGTGTAATCGAGTATATAGTTGAGTATAATCGAGCATTGGCGAGAAATATTATTTTATAAATAAATTCAAAACATAGACCTCTTTATAAATATATATTTAGAAAAAAAAGGCTCTTTTGCCGATTGATACTATATATGATATATTGATCCCAGAAAAAGCGAATGAGATTAGATAGAAATTCAAGCCTTATAAATCAGTCAACAACTGGATAAAGCACATGCATATTTTCCAATTAGAGAGAATGCTAGTTGCCTTTCTGAACAGAAATAAAGACAATATTATGTATAGAAAAATTTTGATGAATGAATCATTTGAAAATGAATTTTGAACAAATGTTTAAGTTTTAAAACTCTTTGTAAAATAGTACTTTTACTTTGTCAAATATGATGCTGAGCGTAATCGAATATATAGTTGAGTATAACCGAACATCGTCAAGAAAAACAGTAAATAAATTAAAAACATAGATTTTTTTTGCAAATATGTGTTTTAAATGATGCCTTTTTGCCAATTGATCCGTACTATATATCTATTATATTTGCATATAGTCAAAACTGCTATAATATTAAACCTTTTTATAATCGTTTCTTTTTTTTTTAAATCTAATGATGAGAATTGATACAAGTAATACAGCTCCCACATGAGTGTATATATTTAATTTGCATATTATTTATCCATGTTGTCTTCAAATTGTGTCGTCACTTGTTAGCATCATTAGCCAGATACCAAACATAACAGCATATATAAAAAGCCTACTGTTGTAATTGTACTTATAGATTGAATTGAGTATATAGTGCATATATATAAATATATATTACAGAGCAATGTATGCACCATATCCCATATGACTTGGAAAATGATGCTCCCCATTCTCGTTGCCTCCAAATGCACAAACAAAAGCTACTCAATCTTGGCTTTACCAAGGTGCATATATATAAAGGGGACACCCATATCAATGAATTTTAAGGAAAAATAAAATAAAATCCGTCGTTTGAAAATGAACTTAATTAATCATTTGACTAGTCAGTGAAATTAATATGTTAGTGTAATCAGAAGCAAAAAGATTATATTATATAATTAATTTCTTATTCATCACACAACTTGGAGTTGGTGAATATCCGAGTGGTTCTTCACTGAAATTGTTTTTGGTTGGTAGAAAATCATATGTTA
Organism: Trema orientale; assembly: GCA_002914845.1. Classification (NCBI taxonomy): domain Eukaryota; kingdom Viridiplantae; phylum Streptophyta; class Magnoliopsida; order Rosales; family Cannabaceae; genus Trema; species Trema orientale. The sequence continues at coordinate 768,562 of JXTC01000061.1, forward strand.
ATGTTATGCACTCTTTCATCCCAAATTAATTTGATAAATACTAATAATCTAGACTCTATTAATCGTTGTAACTTTATTAGATTTTTGTCCATTTTCATTTTCTAGAAGGGGAAGTTTTTGTACATTCTTATTAGATATTTCAAATAGGCATATGGAAATTAAATCTAAAAACCTACTAATTTGTTGCTTATTTGGACTGAGATGTGGGGGCCAGAAGCATGGGACGTGTGATGACATGGTCAAACATCACAAATTAGGCCTTGCGTTAAGGCGCCTCCTTCTCCTTTTGACACGTGACCATGTCTGATATACCCCATCACCCTCAAAGACACTCATTTTTCTATATTATTAAACATTAACGTCATCCAAATAGACCAAATAAAACAAGCATTACACGTGCCCATATGCATCAGTCCAATTGTATGCCTGTAAGTAAATTATAATGGAATTAACAAAATATATGAGTACATTTATCTTATATGTGCATTTATACGTATGTACATTTTTTCCTTATTTTAATCAAACTATATAGGAAAAACAATAGTTGGCTTTATTCTTATTGTTAGTGAAGTTAGATTTAGTGTTGTGTATTTGACGCTAAGAAAAAGGTTTTTGCCTTTTAAGTTGATGAATGATGCCTAGAAGCGACTTGTGATTGGGACTAACAATCTTAAGCTTTTGTAGGGTCAATATATATGAACAGAGAATTAACATTAATGCCCTTAATCCATACACATGGCTTGGGGATAAAGAAGATAGTTTTGGTCTCACAAAGAGTTGACACCATTATTTTTTGGGGTAAGCGTTTGTGATTTGATTTGCTCTCCCATTCATATTAAATTCGACTGCTGAATATATGATTTCTGTACTTTGCAGGCTCGTAAGAAACAATTGTTGTTGTTGTTGATTTTTTTTTTTTTTTGGATATTCCAATTAAAATTGGGCTAGCTTAAGCAAAAAAGGAATGATGAATCCAAAACCCATTGATTCTTTATGTCTATCGACATGAAAACATATGTGACAAAACAATTTTCAATCAAAACAAATTGTATATTTCGTTTTATATATGTTATATAATATACGTACGAAAATTATCAATCAAAATCCTAGTTAGTAGTTTCACGTGTATATACTAGTAATTTTACGTATAATATATACACATGTAATTTAGTTTTGAATTAGACAGCCAAATTACAAATTTTTATCAAACATATGTAAAATTACTTTCTTTTTTTTTTTTTTTTTTTTCCATTGCGAAAGTATTATATTTGATGTATGTATACTTTCCAATCGTATGAAATATTTTTCACCAATTTTTTTTTCTTTAAAATTTTAGTTTTCTTTTGAACTCATTTTTCATCCCAATAAGCTATTTTTTTTCGGTTATTATTTCTCATGTATCATTTTATTCTGAATTATTCAATATTTAATCATCTTTCAATAAATAGTATATAAAGTTTATGATTAATCAAATTAAACTAGGTGAAACTTTTAACTTTTTTTAATAGAAATTTTACATCTTTTGTTAGCATATTTTTACACAATTGTATTAAAAAAAATAATTGCATTACATGGTAGAAATAATCTAAAAATGTTTGCACAGCTTTTAAAAGTATTTTCAATAAAAGATGGGAAATATACATGTCCACGTTATTCGCCACTTAAATCTCGTCTTGTATTTTGCTAACTATGATTAAATAGTTGATCAACACTTATAGCCCAAAAAAAAAAAAGATTTATTTTTATGTGTTCATGTAATATATACTCACTACTCAAAACTCTCTTAAGAAGATTATATATGGTATAATGAAAATCTCTCTTAAGAAGATTATATATGGTATAATGAAAATCTATCTTATTTGGGATGTAGCAAGTGAAAGAATTTACATTATTTTCTTCCTCTCTTTTTCTTATCTGAAGAAAATAATTATAAAGACAGAGGTCAGTATATCTAGATGCAGGCTATTTTATACTTGGTTGTTAGGTTGCTCCAAAAAAGATTGTGAGAGGTTAATAAACCAGTATCTGAAAATAATTCATTGATTATGATCGGTTGGCGCATTATATTAATTTCAACTTGATTACATATATAAAACTTAAATGATAAGCTAGAAATTTATAATATCGTTTATTATTTACGAATGAATATTATTGATAATATCATTAAAATAAACAATTTATTAATATTTGAAGCATGACTGAATCAGATTGTTTTTGTAGTCAGGGTTGGGTCAGTATAATACTCATTCAGTTGTGACAGAATAGCTAGCCAGACCATTAATAGGGGATATATATTTTCTCCAGAAAACCTACCTGACCCAACAATACAGTGCGTGTGGACCTCAAGAACTTAAAAGAGTTATAGAGAGCTGAACAAGTCAACAAGCTGAATTGAATTTCTTACATTTCTTATTTTATTTTATGAGAAAGAAGAAAAAAAAAGGATATTATAAATGGTATATGTATGATTCCAATAATATGATTCAATCAATATTGGAGTGAATCATATTAAGACAAATCACATTAATCAGTTTACATATATATATATATATCATCATATATATGATTCCAATAATGTCAAAGAACTTGATCAAAGTTTTAAAAAAGATGAGATTTGGCCCAATGTGAAATTCGTGTCTCTGTCCCTTCTGTTTCCAAAATCTTTGTAAAGAAACCACTAAAAATGTTTAATTTATTGGCCAATTCTCACTATTAGTCTTTTTTTTAAAAAAAAAAATTTCTTATGGGTGTACTTGCTTTAAGATAATAAATCAATATCGGCCATTCTCACTAACTGTTTTAAAAGCGCTGTTTAATGTGAGGACTTATTCACTTACACATGTAAATTAAAGTTAAATTAGAGAACAATAATAAAGCATGCCAATATAAAAGAAAAAGTGGAAAAAGGGTGGGCCATGAAAATCATCATTGCAATTGAGGCATTCCCCAATTTTGGCCTATAATGAAATAGTACTAGAGGCTTACATTAAACTACACGATAAATTATCAAAAGGAACAGAACATTTAAGTTAATCAAGGTTTTAATAATTAGCTAGGTTAAAAATTAATTTTTTCCGCGATATAATTATGTGGTACCACAAAGTTGATTTACGATGAATTAAGCACATGTCAACTTGAACATCAGAAACTTAATTGAAGGACAAGGAAGAAAAATTCCACGAAATTAATGTTGTAGCACTCTAATTATAAGACTCAAAGGGTATTTGCTTTTTGAAACGTATTACTTTCTTATGTAAAATCGATGCCTAAATCGAGTTAGATGTCACTTGCACATGATAGACATTACTTGTACCATAAGTTGTTCAAAAATTAAGGTTACAAGACTTTGAAGATCATTAATGCCTTTATTGTACGGCCAATATTGCAGTATAATAGTATATATAGATCTCTCTACCTTATTATTTTACCCCCTAAATATTTATTTTTGTTTCGTACTCATATAAAATATGGTTTTCCTCTTCGAGAATTTGGCATTTCCAGAATATGAAGGCCAAGTGTACATAAATATCTAACGTCAGCAAGGATGACTTGAAATTCCATCCTTCATGTGTAGTAGCTAGCTCGGTAGATATTTTAATTTGTGTATATATGTGTGTATATATATTATTTCTAAGTTGGCCTCCATGAAATATCCTCTTAAAAAGAGAACATTACCCTACGATCAATTGAAACACTAGCATGTACAATATGATATCATGAAACAGCAATATGCATATATATATATATATATTTATATATATCGAGGAGTGTTAAATAACCATTTTCTTTTTTATTATCGTATGAACTTTACTTTACTATATTTTGTTATAGTTATACTTTGTTATACTATTAAAACATGAGATATTTTAGCGGTCTATTTATCAAACATAAAACCAGAGAGAGAAGAGAGTATAACGATAGTGATCCTATCCATTATATATAATATAAATAAGTTCGACCAAGAGGAAAATAAATAATTATATTGTAAGTGCTTGAATCAAAAAGAGCAGAAGAATAATTTAAGATAAGCTAGGGGTCTAAACAAGGATCTAGCTAGCAGATGATAATTAAGGAAAGTTTAATTAGGAAGAGTAGCTTTGAATATCACGCGATAAAAGTAATAATAAAGATTTAGACGAAGAAATTTGGGTATTAAGAGACCTCGAGAGGAGAAAAGAAAGGGGAATGGGAAGCGTGGGGAGTGGAAGAGTGAGCCACATCATGTGGTAGGCAGATGATATACAGTTCCTATATATATATATATATATATAAAGGTTGCCAATCGGTAGGTATTTTTTTTTTTTACCTATGTATAAGTATTTTTTTTCTAACCGTTGGATCATCATCTAACAATGATCTAACGGCTAAAATGAGATGCATGAAAAAACGTGCATCATTAATGCTTTTTCTCTCTCATATTTTTTAATATAAAAAAATGTGCAAAAATTTTTTTCATTGGCCCAATTGATACCTATGCATAGGTAAAAAAAAAATACTTACTGGATTAGTGTCCATATATAAAATATAACAAAAATACGGATGTAATCTCCTCGGATTCCATATTTTGATCAATACAAATCATATTTTAACCAACATAAATTAGTAAAAATATGAATTGTCTCGGCTAAAATATAAAAGAATCTGGTCCTCGAAAAGACTACATCTATGACCACGTAATGGATATTATATATGTGCGCGAGAGTCTTATAATTTACAGATAGAGTGCGTGCCCATGTACATTTATTCTTGTTGCTTCATCTGTTGATGCTACCACACTGTCAGATCAAATTAACCCTATTCATTTTACCCACCTACCAATTTCATGGCTCCCTTGATGATGGTAATTGTACATGGCCACAATATAGATATATACTCGTATAAAATACTAATACTATGAACCCAAATTTTATTCTCACCACTAATACCGCACTTTGACTTTCTTTAGAATGCTTATAATATGATAAATTAGCATGCAGCTAGCTGTATCTGGCGGTCGGCCAAAATTGTTGATCATATGATGAATGAAGGATTCTAGGACCAAATGGTTGGAAAACGGAAAAAGTTATTATTATCATTTTTTGAAGAAAAAAAAGTCTCCAAATTAATAATTAGTAATAATAATTGAGTAGGGACGGGTCAAGAGGTAAAAATTTCACCCGGTAAAACGTTCAGTGGCCTTTTAAAGAGTAATGCTATAGGCACCAGTGGTGCTCAGCACCACAGTGACATGTATGTTTGTCACTGGATGATTTAATTAATAAACTGGGTCTTACATAGGCCCCACTTAAATTATAATTATGATTAGCCAGTGACAGACTGACACATTACCGTGGTGCTGGGCACCACAGGTGCCCTATAGTATTATTCCATTTTAAAACATAAGCAATTAAGCATATGTAAAAGTCAAAGATGCTGTAAATAATCCACGAGAAGTTTTGAATATAATTATATAATATTACAACAAAACGTAAAAAACAATTACGCGGTTATTTTTTTTTTGGAAATAAAACACCAAATTTAGAGAAAGAAGGTCCAAGAATACCATAACTAATTTAACCATAATGATATTAGTATTTTATTATTAGTATTTTATCTAATTAGATACACTTTAATCTTGTCAACAGAAAACCTGGAAGAAAGGGTTTTAATTAGGCAGTTTCATTTAAGTTATTACTATTAAAAGGATTGTGTAATTGTAAACTTCCTAAAAGGGTGAAAGAAATACCCGAGGAAGATAAAAGAGATGAGTAATTAAAATGATTGGTACCTTCATCCTTGGGGTAATTTTGTGGAATTTTCAGGAGAGGGTGGGACTAAGAGATATGTTTCCATTTAAGAGGATCTGTCAAAAAGCAATGGCTCAACTTTCTAAACGCTTTTCTTTTTTTTTTTTTTTGGGTTGGTGTTTTGTTTTTTGTTTTTGGAAGGCTTTTAATTAGTGTTCTGATTTAGATGTGAGACCACTGCCACTTCTTGAGGTCCCTCCTCTCCTCTCCCTGTTGTTATTGTACCGTACCCACTCTTTTATTACATTACAACAAATAACAATAAGTAGTATTAATTATCCAAGTAGGAAATAGTACTTATACTACCACTAGTAGTAGTAGTAGTAAATGGTAACTTTAATTATTTATCTGTGTATATAATATATTGTACATGCATACATGGATTTAGAACAAGGTGGAACTAAATAACCGAAGAAGGGGTACGATCGAATTAATGAAAAAAACATAATTGACTTATTTGGATTTAATTAATTTGAGGTATGTATAAAGAAACAATTAATGGAAAACGTTTCCCATATTATGGCATCATCACCTCTAATTATGGCAAAATAGTTATCAATAGTTACAAGAGACCCCATAATGACATTTCCATGTTCAATAAGGGGGGAAAAAGTGAATTATTAAAGGTTAATTATGCTAAATGATTAACTAAAATTAACTTTGTATGTAGTAGTCAAAAAGTTAGATTTGGTCACTTGGTAGTTTACCTAAATATATCTAACATAATTGGGGAAGCTTCAAAACCCGAAAAAGTTTGCTTTTATAAATAATTATCAGTAGAGTCTTCTCGTTCAATTAAGCCTAGCAGTAATAATTACTGGTAATTAAGTGGTAATCAATCGAAGTCTTATTCGTTTACATTAATATATTCCATGTTTCTAGTCTTAAATTGAAACTGAAATTAAAATTTTGGGTTTTTATTTATTTTTCCCGCTTAAAATTGATTAAGAAGACAATGGTGAGTGAAGGAAGGAGGTTTGTCATTTTGTGTGTAAACTTGAGAAAGAGAGAGAGCATGATTAGATATGATTAGATTAGATAGGAGGCATATTATTTATTAAATAAAAGGAGAAATGGTGACTGGTGAGTTTGGGGTCCCCCAGAGAGGTGAATTCCCAGCTCTCAGCGCCATCACTACTACTGGCTCACTACCTCTGATCACTCTCTTCGACTCTTCTATATATTTTATTTCTATATATATATATATATATACACACACACACATATTTAACAATATATTAGCAGGAGGAGGAGCAGAAGAAAGAGTAGTGTTTTTGTTTCTGAGCTTAGAAGAAGAAGAAGAAGAAAGTCTCGAGTCAAGTCTGTTTCAATGGCATTTAATTACCATTCTGCCACCACCATCATCACCGCCTGCACTTTCTCTCTCATTCTTCACTTGTCTTTCTATCACGCCGTTCACGTACCCATATGATCCACCATATATATACGTGTATAATAAACATTATATTTATATGCAAAATATAATATAAGTACGTTGCTATCAATTGAAGCAATATACACATATATTTTTCTAAAAAATTGGAAAAAAAAAAAGAAAAAAGAAAAAAGGGGGGAATAAATTAAGTGAAGAAAAAGGGACGTGGTGGCCTCGCTCGCTCGCTCGCTCGCTCAACCCCCCCCTTATAATAGTAAACCTCTGATCTCTCACTCACTCTTTCTCTCTTCCCGAATCTCTCTGTCTCTCTCTCTCTGTTTCAGAGCTCCTTCCCCCCCTTCTCTGGTTCGTCTTCTCTTCAACCCCGTCGACTCTCTCTCTCTCTCTAGCGGCATTTTGATTCTGATATTATTATTATTATTTATTTATTTATTTTGATGCAGTGGCCATGGGAGGCTGATTCTCCCACTTTTTTTTTTGTTTTAAAGAAATTAATTTTTTGAAATATAAATAATTGATAGTAAATTTGAATATTGGGGGGATCGGAAGGGAGAAAAATGCGGATGAAAGAGATGCACCCGCTGTGCTGCATATCCCTGGAGAGCGCTACCACCGGGATCGGGGACCAGTCGCCGGAGGTGACGCTGTCGAGGACGCGGAGCTTGCCGGCGAGTTTGGCGGATCCCGGCGGCAATGCGGGGCGGAGGACGCCGGGATCTGAGTCGACGGTGGCGGGGCTGCTGTACAAGTGGACTAACTACGGGAAGGGGTGGAGATCGAGGTGGTTCATGCTGAGGAACGGGGTCCTCTCCTACGCCAAGATTCGACGCCCGGAGAGCCTCAGCCTCTTCTCCCCAAACCAAAACCACGACGTTCGCCTCATCGGTGAAATCTCCACCAATCGCCTCTGCTCCTCCTCCTCCTCCTCCGCTCGACGGAAGCTCCACAAAACCGTCGCAATCGTTCATCTCAAGGTACTAAATCCTACTAATCGTATTGCTAATTGCCACCACCTAAACGATGGCCTTTTTAACTCATCCAATTCCATTTCTTTTTAATCATATTTTAATTAATTAGTAATCTATATCTATATAGTACGTATATACGATGAAATTGAGATTGAGATTGAGATTGTGATTGTGATTGTGATTGTGATTGTAATTGTAATTGTAATTGGCCATATATATATATATACACATATATATAATAGGACATGGAAAATGGGTTTTGATTCCTATACGTACATTTTTTTTTTTTAAATAAAAAAATTGATTTGAATCTCAATTAATTCTGTCACAAAATTCAGAAAAAAAAGGTGCTTTAAAATCTGAGCTAGTAAGGGCAAAAACAAAAACTGATGGTCTGTAGCATTGTTGGTGATTTTCAATAATCTGGCATTGGAACTCTCTCTCTTTTTTTTTTTTCTTTTTTTTTTGGGTTTATAATTTTTATAATTTTGTTTTTGATATAATTCGCAGTTTAACTGGTTGTTAGTGTATAGTGCGTCACATCAGCAGGTGGAATAGAGGGGGAAAGGTAGGCTGCGTCCTAGGCTTTAGGTATTCTTCTCTTGTCACATCATCTTTCGATCGCCATTGGTCCGATTTCTCACCTCTCAGTTTCTCATTCTCACTCTCAGATATATGTTCTTAATACTTCTTCCCCAAAATTCTGCAAAAAAAAAAAAAAATAAATTAAAGGAAGTTCCTCAATAATTATAGGATAATGACTGAAATCAAGAATTGAAGTTAATTAAGATGTACAATCCCATCTATATTGACAANAAATCACACAGTCTTCTTCATTTTCTTTCAACTCTCTTTCTCTGATCCAAACATGTATCTACAGTCTACGTACATATTATGTAAAAATCAAAACTTGAAATGGGTATTGGGTTGTACAGGTGCTAAAGTTAGCGCGTAAGAGATTGAGTTATACCAAATAGGAAGACGTGAAAAAAAAAAAACAGGAAAAAAGAAAGAAGAAAATGTGAAACGAAAAAAAGAAGGGGGGTGTACAGTGATCGGAGGGTGGGAATTGTGTTCTACTGTTCTTGATGAGATTTTATTATATTTGGGTCTTTCTTTTTCTTTTAATTTTGACTTTGTCGTGTGGGTTTATTCTATTACGGTAGTTGTGACTTTTAAGTTTCATTTTTTTTTTCTCTCTTTTTTTTCAAAGGAGTGGCTTTGACGTTTGGGATATGGGTTTTTGATTCTCAGTGACATTAACGAAGAAACTAGGTGGGGACTGGTTATTATTATTGTTTACTATGTGGGGTTTGGAACCTATAACCATTTTAAAGATTGGATTTTTATTTTATTTTATTTGTTTCTAACACTGTTTCAAACTGGGTATATAAGCCTTAGCCTCTAGAAAGCATATTCCTCGGTAATTTTCAAAATGGGGATATTCCAAATCTGAATATGCTAGATCTGAACGATGAAGTCCATGCTTTTAAGTTGCAAATGGATTATCTTTCTGGGTTTGTTCTGTTCAGATAGTCTTCAGTTACAGTAGTATGTATGTATTACTACTATTACTATTAAGCTCACTTCCTTCTTGTCTTTTGGTGGGGCTAAAGCCTAAAAGTTTCTCTGTTTCTCAAAATTGATGAATTTTAGATATTTTTTTTTGTCTTTGTATTCAGTAGACAGCTGTCTTCTTGTGCATGTTTGCCATGTGATTCTTGTTCCTTTATTCATTCATATTCTTTCAACTTTTGTACCTATATAAATAGACATATATTCTGAGGAAGATAACATTAGTTGATAACACTCACTCATGAAAAGAATTATGTACTTTTTCTTTCAAAAATTTCTTAATTGGGTTTTGAAAGAGATTTTGTTTGGTGGAATTTATTACGCAGATATCTTCTTTTCGAGAAAGCAAGTCCGACGACAGGCGTTTTTACATATTTACTGCTACGAAGACACTTCATTTGAGAACTGAGTCAAAGAGAGATAGGGAGGCTTGGATACAAGCTTTGGTCTCAACTCGAAGCTTATTTCCGATTAGAACACTAAACGACACTCTCTCCATTGTGCCTAATGATATTTCTGTATCGACTGAAAGGCTTAAGAAACGGCTAGTTGAAGACGGGGTTGGTGAGAACCTCGTGAACGATTGTGAGAAAATCATGCTCTCCGAGTTCTCCGAGATACAATCTCAACTTAAGGTTCTTTGCCAAGAGCGATCCAGTTTACTTGACACCTTGAGACAGTTGGAGGTAGCCTTGTCTTTATAAATTACCATTCTTTTCTATAACTTGGTTTCTTTGTGTTGCTTAAGTTTAGCATTTGACCCAGGCAATACGCAGGTGAAAGATGAAAGTAAAATTTCCTTCATAAGCATGGCTACACCTATCGGACCTATACCGGTTAACCCACCCTTAGTATCATGGAGACTTAGGACATGTTTAATAATTCGTAGCTGACTGTAATCGGAAAGGAAATAAGGGAGATGTTTCCCTTTCCTTTCTATTCATGTGTTTATTTAGACATTTTTGATCAATCCCTCGCATACTTGGTTAAATTGGGAAGGGATATACAATTATTTTCATTACAGATTATTAAACACTCCCTTAGTTTTAGGCTCCTAGCATTATTGCGTAGACGTTTTTGGGATTTTTATTTAAGTTGGGCTTAATTTGATCTGTTACTTTATTCACATATTTAGCAGTTCATGGCATGTTGAGCTGTAGAAGATGTGCATAATCTTGCCTCAGAAATTTCCATTAGATGTCTATGGTAAAATGTTTTCTTGCTACGTCACTCTTCGTGATAATGCATCAGATTGGCATCTCTATAGTGTAGATTTTGCACTATAGAGAAATGATGGTGCCATTCTTTGTTAAATGCAATGTAATTCCTCTTGAAGATTCAGTTTGACATTATGTTGTTTGGAGTGCTTCCACTTCGATGAACAATCATATCTTACTTGACATTTTTTGCTGTCTCGTATGCAGGCTGCTAATATTGATGCTGAAGCTTCTGGAATAAATGATGGTGAATACCAATTGACAAAGCATGAGTTTTCCAGTTTAGGGCCTGGGAAATATAGTGGTAAACTTGACCTATGTTATCTACTTGCCTCTGTTTATTGTTTTCTGTATGCAGTGGAGAAAAGAAACTCTCAGTTTTTATTGATAAAGATTTTGCTAAAGCCTATTTTAATTATGAAATTACTTTCCATGACTTATATTATACATATTTTGGTTCTTAGAATGCAGCACAACTGAGTCATCTGATGATATTGAGAAACAAGAGCTTGAAGAAGCGTCTGACGAGGATGAAACATCCTTTTATGACTCAATGGAGTATTTTACTGAACCAACCACTGGTTGTGGGACTTTGAGTGGAGTTGTAAATAACATGGATAAGCGCAGGAAACCTGAATGTCAATTTGGTGATTTGGAGAAAATGCAGAGTCGGAACGAGGTTTTGGATTTTGGATACCCGCATGTTGAAAGGCGAAAAAAGCTTCCTGATCCACTGGAGAAAGAGAAAGGAGTCAGTCTATGGTCGATGATCAAAGACAATGTGGGAAAGGATCTCACACGAGTTTGTCTTCCTGTTTACTTTAACGAGCCAATATCATCCCTTCAGAAATGTTGCGAAGACATGGAGTACTCTTATCTTTTGGATCGAGCATATGAATACGGAAGGGAGGTATGATTTGTGCTGGTTTATCTTGGTGTAATATATGTGTTTCTCTTGGTTAGCATGTTGTTTTAATGACTTGGTTTCACAGACTTCCACATAGTTGGGGGAAATTACTGGATATGTACATGTTAATGGATTGTTTTACGAATTGGAAGATTTATTTCATCATTGGCATGTGCAGTGCATCAAAGAAAGAATAAACTATTTGTAGGATCTTTTGAATTTGAACGTCTTACATGTGCTCGTGTTATGTTGTCAGGGGAACAGCCTCCTAAGGGCTCTGAATGTGGCTTCATTTGCAGTGTCCGCATATGCTTCGTCTGAAGGTCGGCACTGCAAGCCCTTCAATCCATTGTTAGGGGAAACATATGAAGCTGACTTTCCCGAGAAAGGAATTCGTTTCTTCTCTGAGAAGGTAATCTGCTATGTACTTTAACTACATACGGTTCGATAATGGTTGACTAATGAATTTCAGATTTAGATAAGGTTTCAATATTAGCTTTCTAAGACACCGTATTGGGATATAATCTCTTGGCGGGAATTTTCTCAACAAGAAAGACGATGCATCTTGAATTAACTATAATACCGGATGGTTTCAATCTTCCTTCTAAAGTTTCCAACTAATATTTCTTTCACTATGAAACAGGTCAGTCACCACCCAACTCTCATAGCCTGCCACTGTGAAGGTAGAGGTTGGAAATTCTGGGGTGACAGCAATCTCCGCACAAAATTTTGGGGGCGATCAATTCAGCTGGACCCCGTTGGAGTTCTGACCGTTGAATTTGATGATGGTGAAGTTTTTCAGTGGAGCAAGGTGCATATTTGCTGAGTGAATGTGTTTTGCCTGGATCTTGAATGCTATATAGCTTTATCTCTGTTTCTCTTTTTTATGGCCAATTTCTTACATATTAAGGTACAATCATGATTTTTAATAGGTCACGACAACTATTTATAACCTGATCCTCGGCAAAGTGTATTGTGATCATCATGGGATCATGCACCTCTGTGGTAATCGTCAATATTCATGTAAGCTGAAGTTTAAAGAGCAGTCAATTCTTGACCGAAATCCTCACCAGGTTAGTAGTGCACTTTCAATGAGTTGCAAATTTTACTTCAGTTGCTTGAAGCCTGTATTTTAAGAGAACCTTTCAACCTTCTTTGTTCTGTGTACTGCTTAGACTTTACGTCTATAGGGTTATGATTTCTGTCACTAAGGATGCAACCTAGTGCTTCTCCAACATACTTACCAGATTCATCTAATAACGTAATTTGCAGGTTAATGGATTTGTTGAAGATGTTACGGGGAAAAAGGTTGCTACATTGTTTGGGAAGTGGGATGATAGCATGTATTATGTTAATGGTGATAGGGGCAACAATCCAAAGGATTGCACTTCCTCGTCTGATGCATCCTTATTGTGGAAAAGGACTAAGCCACCTGTTAATCTCACTCGGTACAACTTAACTTCATTCGCAATCACATTGAACGAGCTAACATCTGGGTTGCAGGTAGACATGATATATTAGACAAATTCTTTCAGGTGCATTTTCATCTTCCTCTTATGCATCTCTAATTGTTTTTTATAGCTTTGTCTGATCCCGGGTATTTGATCACGGATTAAGGAGAAGCTCCCACCTACGGATTCCAGGCTTAGACCGGACCAACGGCATTTGGAGAATGGAGAATACGAGAAGGCAAATGCAGAGAAGCAACGATTAGAAAAAAGGCAAAGAATGGTATGTCTTGCTGTTCTCTCTGTATTTCCTTTTTGACACACAATGTTGTTAACACATGTAATTAGCTGCAAATGGCCAATGACTGAATGTTTCTTACTGTGACCTTGACGAGGCAAACACTGTATAAATCCATATTTGTCCTTGGCATAAGAAAGTGTTAGTTATCTCCTCTGTAGAATGTACATGATAACTATACACTTCACAAGGGGGATCAACGTCATGGTGTTTTTAGAATTATATGGCTGAAAGATAACTAGATTGCAAATTCTAATGAACTTGAAGCTTTCCACAGTTTTTAGAAGTTTCCATTTCGTAACACAAAACTGAAGAAATGAATTATGTTTAGTTGACAAGCTCTGACGGTATCTCATCATGCAGTCACGGAAATTACAAGAAAATGGGTGGAAACCGAGATGGTTCAATAGAGAAGGTGAAAGTGGACCTTTTCGCTACATTGGTGGCTATTGGGAGGCACGCGAGCAGGGAAGATGGGATGAATGTCCCAACATATTTGGTGAATTCAGTGAAGGCCTTGCTGAGCCCTTAGAAGGGTCATGATTCAGGTTCATATCTTTTTCTCCCACAAGCTTTATTGAAACCTTTAACTTGGCTTATCTATTGCTTTCATTAAATTTCTTTAGCCAATCTTGTTTTAAGGTGTTAATTACTTGCTGAATTGCGATTACGTCTTGAGTGTTGGTCAAATGAAGCTTGCTTCATATGATAATGCAGGCTTCATTGGTAGATAAAATAAGATGCTTTCAGAATTATTGTGGAGAAAGCTCTACAGATAATAGTCCCCTTACTGAATCGGTCCTTCCGATCCGAGAGTTTGGATGAATGCAGCTGACGAAACTGACCTCTATGGGAATTTAAAGAAGGATTCATGCTATTCTGACTATAAGTTGATTGTTAGATTATAGTCTAATATATCCTTGTAACTCCAAAGATGGTTAGATTATAGTCTTAACATATCCTTATAGCGCCTTCAGTGTCAGCTGTATGAGTGTTAGCTTATGGAATGTAATTCTCGCCCTTTCGGTTGTTTTTTTTTGGTAATTTTTTTCCTTAATCTGTGCTGGTCCTTAGGCTGGGCATTGATTTAGTTACACATTTATTTGTATTTTATCTTTCTCGGAATAAAAGAAGAAATATGTATCGATAACATCATTCAATCTTGTAATTTTTCAGGTCAATGATTAATTATCGCTTGAACAATTACGTGTCAAAAAATTTACGTGGTCATGAACTTATGAAGTGGCATCAGTCACTGGGCAAATGAATGGATCTAGGAGTTTTATGAGTGGAAAAACTTACCACTTTTAAAAGTAATATTTTTAAAATTGTCATCAATTTTATAGCCGGTGATCATAATTTTCGTGACCATAGTCCTGAAAATATTTTCACGGTCACAGAAATTCTGACTTTTTGGTCATTATGGTACTATAAAGGGCTTCTTACGAAACATTGAGCCCAAAGTCTGAGAAATTGAAAAGTCCGGATAGGCTACACATAGGACTGGTAATTTTCTATACTGGTAATTTTCTATACGATACTTAGATATGAATTGAAAATGACATGAAATAAATAGATCTGAGTGACACATTTAAATTTGGAAAAATGACATTTCAGCATTTTAAAAATTATTTTCGGAAATAAGATGCCTTATGTTTCGCTTAATACTATACAACGTTGTATATTTTTTTTTTTTTTTTTTTTTAAGATTAGTACCTGCTTCGTCTTCAATGTTGAAGTTCTTCTCAGACTTAGTTCAGGGAGATATAAACAAAGGGACGCTTGGGAAATATGATTTTTTTTTTTTTTTTTCAATTAGAGAGCTTGGGAAGTTCTTTGAAAAATTATGAAGAAGAAGACAAATAAAGGTTGTCGATTGATCGGCGAGAGCTGAGAGGATGGGTCGGTCAATTAAAACAGTTGAATTGCCGACGGAAGCGGCATTCGATCAATGGTGTGGCTTTAAAATTTCAGATTTAGGATAACTACTTTTACATAAATTTTAAATTATTGAGGATTCAGATAATTTTTACTCATCTTGCTTTTTTGTGAAGATCCTTTGGAACTAAAAACAGTATAGTTTTGCACTTAATTTGATCTCTAGTATTATTTAGGAAGTTGATACATTGGGTTGTGTTGAACAGTTAGAGTTTTGAGAATGTAGAGTAGCTGTCAATGAATTTTATGGATTTTTTTTTTGTTTTCTTTTTGTTTTTTTTAATGTTAAGGCCTTTTTTTTTTTTTTTAATTTCAATTCACCGTCAAACTTAAGTTTAAGGGGAATTTCTATATAAACAAATAGTTATATTTAGGAGTTATTTATTTGTTTATACTGGTTTGCTTTTCTTATAAATCTTATATTATATTTGAAGTCAATTTCAGTCTAATGGAATTAGCAGTGTTGCCTATTGTTAGTGCTTTCATGATAGTTTGGAACTTTTGATAACAAGGCAATAGAGTTACAAGGCAATGGTTTCCTGTGATTTACTTAGCTACAAGACATTCTGCTAAAGGAAACCACAATGATTCCCAGGATACCTTCATGGTTTACTGTGATTTACTTAACTATATGGCATTTTGCAAAAAGGAAACAACGATGGTTTCCAGGAAACCTTTGTGGTTTCCTGTGATTTATTTAACTATAGGGCATTCTGCAAAAAGAAAACTACAATGGTTTCCAAGAAATGTTCATAGTTTCCTGTGATTTACTTACGTACAGGACATTCTGCCAAAGGAAACCAAACTAGTTTCCAAGAAATGGTTTTCTATTTACGTACAAGACATTCTGCTAATAAGAAACCTTTGCGGTTTCCTATAAAAAAAGATGGCTTATTTGCTAAAATGCCACTATGTTTTATAGGTCCCAAAGTATTTAGAATAATGCCCTAAAAATATTGTACAAAATTTTTATTATTTTTGAAAGATCATAAATTTGATAATATTTTTTGAAAAATAGGTATAAGTGTCTAAAACCCTTTAATTTTCGTGTGAGTTTTGGGTTGATAAATGTAACACGATTAATAAACAGTTAGGTTTCAGGTCAACTTGCTTATCCAAAAAGTAATTTGTGCAACACTTTTAATTAAATGGTTTATTTTCGTGTTAACATGATATAACACATATATATCACATTTAGGAATATTTTAATATTTTAAATATAATTTTAAGCAATTATAAACATTTTTATATGTGTTTAATTGAATTAATTAGTGTCTAATCCTGTTAAAATTGATTAATTGTGTCAAATAGGTCATAAATAAGTCCATGACACATTTACCATATAGGTTACACGTGTCGTGTTGTGTTACACATTTATTAATCGTGTCGTATTCGAGTTTAGGTTTTTAACAATTTTATTAATCACGTCATATTCGGATTGAAGTATTATCATATCGTATCATAACTGTGTTGACCTGAATACGACAAAATATCATGAATTGCCAGCCCTATCTGAATATTTTAAAAAATCCAAGATTTATTTAGAAATATATCATTTTTAAAAAATAAATTAGAAACATAACACTTTTAAACAATAGTTAGAAAAATACCACTTTTTTCCTTCAAAATGGGTACCTTTCAAAAGTACTCGAGGTAACCAATCGAGTTATTTGGGAAAACTAATAGAATTAGTTGAGAAAACCAGACTCATTACCTCAAGTAACTTGTCAGGTTATTTCATATACCTTATCAATTTGTGATATCAATTTGTGAAAAGTAGTAATTTTCTAAATAAATTTGTAATTTTTAGACAATTTTAAAATCCTTGATATTTCTTTTTTTTTTTTTGAAATTTACATGTAAAATTAAAATTTTCCTACTAGCAATGTTATTTAAAAAAGTTTTAGACAGAAATACCTAAGAAATAAAAAATAATACCCAAAATAAAACCCGAAGAAAAAGTATAACTTTTGTACGACCTAAGAGAAGTAATTTTCTAAGATCTAGATAGTATAAAACGGGGTGTCGTTTTTTTCTCAATAAGACGATCGTTTTTTAAAACGTTTATTTCCAAAAAGAAGCCACAGAAAGTGTGAACAGAAAGGCTTTTGCCCAGTGGTTAGCACATCTCTATTTGACGTCCATGTCTTCTTTTTTTTTTGTTTTTTCGTGCTTTCATATTTCTTTTTCTTTTTTCTCATTTTCTTTCTTTCACTTTTCTCCTTATTGTTTTATCTAATATAAAAATAAATTTAGTCAGTATGAAAAATGAACTATTTTGTTAAAAAAAATTAAGTTCACTATCAGTTAATACGTACATTATAAACAAAGTTAGTATAAAAATTGACATATTTTGTGCCTAAATCGGATTTAATATATTAGTTGATATACGCATTGCATGTAATATCATACAATATTAGATAAAATATTAATTTGGTCAATTCTTTACTATTTTTGTTTTTTGTTCCCTATAATTTGATCCCTTATATTGGAATTTTGATCACTATTGAACTGAATAAAATTTCTTGAAGAAAATGCCATAAATCTCCCACATGTGTTCTAGCACAATATTAGTTTAAAGGTTGTATTTTTTAGGAATGCAATATGTGTCCCTTTAGTGTGCCAAATTGAATCAAAATTATATCTAATGTTAGATTTGGCCAAATATGTTATAAAATGCAGTAATACTTGTAGTCAAGATGAATCAAATATTAAACTACTTTCTTAATTCTATAACCGAAGATTTTTTTTTAAGAGATTTCTATTGATTTTTTAAAAATAAATTTTAGAAATTCACATTTAAGACGTTTGGTTTATAGGTTTAATGGATAATTTGACTATTTGACTAAGGGCATTTTGACCATTTTTTATCTAAAAATGACAAAAAATTATTGTGAATTATATTTGTGAAAAGGAATAATTTCAACCCGATTATTTATTTAATGACTATAGAGCTTCAGAAATAGACATATCTAGAAACATTATGTCAAAACTCAAAACTAATATTTTGCTAAAGCATATAATAGTCCCCCCCCTTTTTTTTTTTATATTTTTTGAGCTTTAGCACTGTTGAGACATCACGGAAAATTTGAGACTTTCTGCACTTCTTTTCTTTACTAAATGTTAAGAGACCCAATAATTAGTGTGTGTAGTAAAAAAAAAAAAACATTTAGTGACAAATTTTTTAGTCAGAATAAATTTTTTTTTTGACTAAAAGTGATATTTAGTTACAGCAAATAATTTCTTACTATTAAAAATTGACATTTAGTTATAAGTTGTCATTAATGTATTTTTAGTCATAATTTTTGTTTATAATAATGAAATTTGTTGTAATTAAAAGTAAATTTAGTCACAATAAATTGTTATTTTTGTGATTAAACAACAGAGTTTTTAGTCATGATATAAAAATAATAACATTTTTTTGGTTATGAATTTTCACGTTTAGTCACAATTTTTTATTATCACTAAAAGTAAAAGTAAGATTTTTTTTGTAGCGGTATATGTAGATATATGGGTGGGAAATATAACTAAAAACTTTGTTTAAAAAGAGACCAGAAAGAAGACCGAAAAATTCTATTGAAAGGTTGTGTAGCAACTATAAGCCGAAGGAAAGAGAAAAGGAAACAAAACGGTTATGAGAAGAAATACTAATATAAAACTCCGTTTCATGCTTTGGCAAGTTATAATTAATGATTTGTCATGAAGGGTGAGCACTAGACCCACGTGGATGGTTTTCCTAGTCCCTTTTGGACATGAAAAAGTAGGAAAAACACAAAATTGGTATATGGGTAGGCCATATATATTATGATAATATTAATGAAAGGATTCATGTATGTGGTTTGATTCAACGCTAATTGGAAAGTGGTTATCATCATGAAAATCCTAGTAGTCCTCGCAGATAACATTTGGGATTTGGTGATTTGTGCTTCGATACAAATTTTTGCACCTTTTTGACAACCAAGGAAGATTGAGTAGATCGCCCTAGAAATATAAGTTGAAAGTAAAGAGAAATTAGGTAAAATATGCATCATAATAGGTATATTTTGGTCCGTATGCTTCCCCAAATAAAAGTTTGTAAAATATGCATACATCACGTGAAAAGTCATGTTTACCCCTAATCAATTATGTCTCTCTTCTCTTTAATCAAGCCGAAATCTCTTATCCTCTATGCCGTCAAACTCGTTTTCATATCTGAAAAAAGGAGAAAAAATAATTTGAGAAGAAAATCTTGTTTTCATCTCTCATATTACCGTCAAACTCATCATTTTCCTCTATTCTCTCTTCATTCTTCTCCAATTTGTTCTGGGTATAGTTTGAAATAACATATTATCAAATTTCGAGACAGGTCATTTATGTGTTAAAAAATCATTTTTAGGTTAATTTTTATAAGTTTTAACAAAAAATAGCGAACATTTTCGATGCTTTTCGATGATTTTTCGATTATATTATATTCTCAGTAAAATTTCGATGAAAATGGTATTTTTGATAAATTTCGATGCAATTTCGATGAATTTTCGATGCATTTTCGATGCATTTTCGATGATATTTCAATGAAAATGGTATTCTCAATAAAATTTCGATGAAAATAGTATTTTTGATAAATTTCGATGAATTTTCGATGCATTTTCGATGATATTTCGACAAAAATGGTATTCTCAGTAATATTTTAATAAAGTGGTATTTTTGATAATTTTCGATGCAATTTCGATGCATTTTCGATGATATTTCGACGAAAGTGGTATTTTACATAATATTTGACAGAATTTCGATATAATTTCGATGATATGATATTTTCGATAAAATATTATGAAAAATACCACTTTCATCGAAATATCATCGAAAATACATCGAAATTGCATCGAAAATTATCAAAAATGCCACTTTATTGAAATATTATTAAGAATACCATTTTCATCAAAATATCGTCGAAAATTCATCGAAAATGCATCGAAAATTCATCGAAATTGCATCGAAATTTATCAAAAATACCATTTTCATCGAAATTTTATTGATAATACCATTTTCATCGAAATATCATCGAAAATGCATCGAAAATTCATCGAAATTGCATCGAAATTTATCAAAAATACCATTTTCATCGAAATTTTATTGAGAATATAATTTTCATCGAAATATAATCGAAAAACCATCGAAAATCATCGAAAATATTCGCGATTTTTTGTTAAAACTCGCAAAAAATTAACATGAAAATGATTTTTCAATACATAAATGATCTCATAACATCTCGAAATTTGATAATATGTTATTTTAAACTATACCCATAACAAATTGGAGAAGAATGAGGAGAGAAGAGAGTGAAATGATGAGTTTGACGGCGATATGAGAGATGAAAACGGGATTTTCTTCTCAAATTATTTTTTCTCATTTTTTCAAGAATGAAAACGAGTTTTACGGCATGGAGGAGAAGAGATTTCGGCTTGGTTATAGAGAATGACAGACACTCCTTTGAAAGTGAGGCATATTTTCTCTTAGATATTAGTAAGGGTATTTTCGTCCGCACACATATTTTTCAAATGTTTTTTAATTTGTGTATACGAGCCAAAATAGGGGTATTAAGGAGCATATTTGGCCTAATTTCTCAAAGTAAACACCTATTTACATGTTTTCTAATCCCATCCATTTTTCTTTCGATGAATGCACATTTGCCTCGCATGAAAGTAACACATTCTAACTTATTCTTTTATATATCTTCTATGATTGACTTTTGTACGTCAAAACTTAATGGCCCTCAGAATTATTGGGGTTGTTGAATTATTGAGACTCAAAAGGTAGATATTTTAAAACCCTATCATGTATATGTTTGTACATTATAGATCTTTTATGCGTGTAAAATATTAGGCCCTCTGGCCCCTCACAGGATAAGGACGTTGCTTCCCAACTTTGGGACAATAAATAACACCTGCCCATGGTTTGCTAAAAAAATTGGTATTTCTTTTTCTATTATTGATGAAAATATATAAATAATTATTGTTCAGTTACTGTGAAATTACGAAGGATTGGAGTTATTTTTCCATTTTTGAACACATGAGTTACTGTAAAAAATTGACTTTGACACATGCATAAAACATATTGTATGTATATACATGCTCATGCTAACTAGTACTGTATATAGTGTTCCTGATGCAGCACGCAGAGATGAGAAGTTTTTGCGTGTTACAACTGATCAGAAAATTGACGTTTTAAATAGACCAAAAATTCTTTGCAAATGATTTTGTCGACTGAAAAATTCTTCTAGAAATGCAATTTTTTTGGGAAGAATCGGTCGACCGAAAATGCATTACCGAAAATGCGATTTATACGTTTTTTCAATTATCCATTTTTGCATTTTTTATGTGTTAATTTACATTTTTCCGTATTTTTTTATTATTTCAAATAGAGTTTCGTGTTTTATTAAGTTTCCGATAAATTGTAAGCCTTAAGGCACTATTGAACAATTTTTTTTTTGAGTTTAATAAAACTATAGAGAGAGTTTCTTTTTTCTATCTAAATTTCCGGTATTCTTGAGAGAATCAACAATTGTTTGAAGCATTTTTTTTGTTCTGGCATTCGTGAGCGAATCAACAGATTAAAGTAGGTTGTATTCAATTTTCCTAAAATGGATTTTCTATCTACATAATACTCTAATTTTCAGGATCGGTCATAACTCGCAAAAAACTCCTCCTCTTTGCACGCTGCATCAGTTCCCTAATCTTTTTCTTATTGTTTCTAAAATTTATTTTAACATATATAATATACGAGATCCAAATATCACACTTATAATTGATTTTACAAGAAATACAATGCCCGTATGACAATTGAATAGTACTATTTTAACCACGAAAACATGTTGGGGTTTAAATGATATGAATATGTCTAGCAAAATTGCTGGGGTGACACATGTTTACAAGTAATTTATTATTTAATCATGAGATTCCAACCAGTAATAATGCTTTAGACTTGCCTGCTAGCCAGGAACAAACCCTTGTTTGGATAAACTAGCTGTTACACGCACACTACAATATACTTCCATTAATATTAGCAAATTTTCTTTCTTATTATTATATTTTTAAAGTCAACCTGTTTTTGATTTCGCGTATTATTTTGACTAATAGTATATTATATATAGATGTCACGATGGTTAATCAATTAATTATAGGATTAAAAGGAAAACTATGTCGAGTTTCAATGAGTAGTGGACTTAATGTCTATGCAAGTTGAAAAGTGGTTTAGTAAAATGGGACAAAATTTGTAACCATTTGATCCTTTCATTCTTTTCCTTCTTTTCTTTTATATATAACAGGTTATTACAAACTTATTAAAAACACGTTGTAATACTGAAAAGACGTTAATGATCAGCAGGGAGGTTGATCATGATTTTCTTCCTTCTTCAAAAGAAAACCCCACTTTTGTAATTTAAGTGCTTATTCTTACTAATGACACACAACATCTACTTCCTCCAATTCGATACCCTCATCAGCAAGCCTCTTATCCTTGTACACGTACCACTTGGCACAAACCAAATAGATCACTATGTTCAAAGCACTCAAAATTGCTAGCAACCAGTAAAAGTTGTAGAGCTTTCCTTGGTTGAGATTATCAGCCAGCCATGGCTTCTTGTCCCCGGTCACCTTGTGGACTATGGTGACCAATAAAGAGCTAAAGAAAAACCCAAGTGAGAGAGTACTCAAGAACAGCCCTGTACTCATAGTCTTCATCCCCTTTGGACACTCCCTTAGGAAAAAATCAAGTTGCCCCATGTAAGTAAAGGCCTCACCAGCACCCACAATGAAAAATTGTGGGACCAGCCAGAAAACGCTCAAAGGGATCTCAGCCGTCGGATCATTCGTGAGGCCGCGTGATCTCGCTACGTGTAGACGTTTTAGCTCGGTTAGTGCTGCTGCCACCATGGCAAAGATTGATAGGACTAGGCCAACCCCAATGCGTTGTAAAGGGGTGAGGCCTTGAGGGTTCTTGAGGAGTTTTCTTGCAATGGGGACTATGATTCGGTCATAAACCGGGACAGTCAGGAGAATGCCGCCAACGAAGAAAACTGTCAAAGAAGCAGCAGGGATTTGGAACGACTTGCCTATATGGCGGTCCATGGTGGTTGCTTGGGATACTGAGAAAGTTGTCATCTGGGCATATACGGTCCAAAATATTATCGTGGTGGCCCATATTGGCAGCATTCTGATCAACAATTTCACTTCCTCAACGTCGGTTAGAGTTGATAAATTCCACTTGTTTACCATGTTTGGTGCAATTTCAGGCCCGTTGATTGCTGCCTTGTCCAAGAAACTGCACAGTGAATATTAATTCATCATCATCGTTATGATTAATTAGATTCTATATGTCTAAAAGAAGCACATAATTAGAACCTTATATATGTTATGAGTGAATGAAACTATCAATAAGGTACACCAGCCACATCCCAATTACATATGTTGCCACCCAATTGGGCCATCTAAGTAACCCCAACCGCCGGGCCCGGCCGCTATGTGTGAATTACACAAGGAAATATAAAGGTTCAGGGAAAGAAAACAAGTACTGTAAGGGCAACAATAGAAGGAGAGAGCAACGCACAAAAGAATGCTTTCAAACCACCATTTGATATGCCTCATTAAAACTCATCTAGATAAAGACCAGTTTAAAAACAAAATAATCTAGAAAGGAAAAACAATATGTATATACATATATATAACATGCATATCATGTCATGTGTTAATTTCAAGGCCAATTGTTACAAGTTTTCTAAAAAGACGATGTTGGAGTTACTCGTACGTGAGAGGTATGTTGAATGGGGTCACATGATGAGTTTTGTTTTGTTTGTAGGAAAATGGGGGCTAGAAAATAAGACAGGAGAGAAGAGCTTTAAAAAAGAAAAAGAAAAAGAGAGACAGAAAAAAGAAATTAGTGGGATGTCTAGTTTTCTAATAATAGAGTGTGATGGAATACAAAGGAACAGGGCAGAGTGAAAGGCAGCTAGCGCCTAATGCGTCCGTGACTGAGTTAGCTGCTATCTGGGGAGGGGGTAATCTGTCATAATAGTATCTTAGCTCCAAGACAAGAGCCGTGAGGACCGATTCGGTGCAAAAGCTAGCTCAGAATGTAGAGCTGTTTCTATATATTTGCCCAAATCGATTCCCTCGTGATTCCTTTCGATATTCCGGCTTTGTAAACTACTGTACCTACCAATACTAATGTTTTCTTCGATTTTCAACAAGTATCTATTCTATTCTATTCCTACTCTGCTGATTCTCCTGACTCATCTACTGTATTCTTCTCATTGTTTACTTTTCAATTTTTTTTTTTCTTTTTTTCACTCCGGATTCCTAGACACCTAAGATACGTATTATATGTCACATACACATAATTTGGATCTATGTTATTCTGTGTTACTATGTATATGGGGCTAGCTAGTCATTATTAATTTGCCATTAGTGAAGACTCTCTCACACGTGGAAGCCACATGGCATTGTCTAACTCAAGACAGCCAAGCTAGGGTTGTGCTTGGGCTTACCTAGCCTTAGCTAGTTGTACCTGTACATGTACATTAGAATATGATGGATTTATTGCAGGACATGAATAAATGGGGATGTATCATGCATGTATCCATACTACTAGCTAGCAATATATAATTACAAGAGATAGATATATATATATATATATAGAAATAAATACGATACGGGAATCCCTTGTTTTGTTTTAGATATATATATATATATGTGTGTGTGTTGTCCTTAGATTTTTAAGGCCAGGAATTTTTCTTTTTCGGTGTCCGTCTTCTTAATTGTTATTTCGGTAGAAACATATTCAGATGATTGAATAAAAGATGAATATGCATCAATATACAGACGTATTGCTATTACCAAGCCTAATAGCATGCTATATATGTTCACATGAGTGAGGTAACCAAAACAAAATGGGTTGTCCATTTCATGGGCAGGGGTTTTGCAGAAAGATACATGTAACTAATAAGCAAGGAAATTTTTGGGTTAGTAATTAATTCTATTCCTTGATTGGCTAGAATTAGCCGACGGTTGGTGATCAAGATAAGCCTACTCCGGTTGCGACCCTCTCTACATGTTGAGTCTAATTAACCAAAGCGCGTCACTCTGCCTAATTATTTTCAGTACTATACTTTAAGCCGGCCACTTTTTTGACCGCAGTGCGTCCTCATTAAAAGTGTCACATGTTTTACTAGTTTGCCCCACGCAACTTCCTAGCTATATATATAAATCTAATCCTTCAATTATGGAGTATGATTGATGTGTAAAGGAGTTTAATTTATATTTCCGACATAAAAATTATCATAATTTTTTTTTGAGGATTAAAATTTTTTTTTATCATAATTGGTGTCCAAGTTGCATCCAAACTTAGCCTAGATACATAAGCCCCACATAGTCTCTCCAGAAAACTATAAAAAAATCCAGCTTAATTATACTAATCCATCTAGATTATAAGTCTCTTATTTGGTAAAACAAATTAAGATCCTTTAATTAATAAAAATAGAGTAACATGCGGCATTACTAGTACTCAGCACCACTTATGGTAAAAGATACCATCATAATAAATAAATAATGCATATGAGACTCTCGTAGAAATATCGCGGAACCTACTTTTTATAGTACTGTGTTACCAAATAGGAATGATTTGTGTCTTTTAGTATTTTCCACTAATAAAAGAAGAACGTTAATTAGTAGTAAATTCTCATTTGAATATTTGGTAGTTTGCAGTTTGTTAAGTATCATTAGTGCTCTATTAGCAATATTTTTTAAAAGGCAGTGTAATTAGTGCATAAAGTAAGAGAGGGAGAGAGAGAGAGAGATCAGAGAGAACATATGGTACTAACCGGAACTGCTTGGTATGGGGCAGCCTCTGCTTCTTCTTCTTGTGTCCATCTGCAATGTCATCCACGTTATAGAGCAAGGACGAGTCCGACGGCGACTCCAGCTTCCTCTTGTTCCAGGCGGCGACGAAGACGGTGGCTATCTGCGTCAAAGGGCTTCCAACTAGTTTCTTGAAGCGGTAACGCCTGGTTCCGGACAAGAACACCAACAACCCCAACACTATGGCGCAAGCGCAGATGCCATAACCCCATTCTCTTCCCAAATTATCTTGAATGTAGACCAGAATGGTCACTGCGCCGAGTGACCCTATGCTTATGAAGAAGAAGAACCAGTTGAAGAATTTTGTCATTTGTTTTCTCTCTTCCTTGTCCGACTCGTCGAATTGATCGGAGCCGAAGCCAGAGACGCTCGATTTGAGGCCGCCGGTGCCGAGGGCGGTAAGATACAGGGCTATGTATAGAACCGTTAACTGCATGCCGCTTGCGGGGATGCAAGACGCGTCGTCGGCTTTACATTTCGGTGGTCGGAGGCTCGGGACTATGGTTGAGACTGTTAATATTGTCACACCCTAATCATATAGTAGACAGTTAAAACAAAACAAAAAAACAAAGTTAATGATACTATACTATGACGCTACTAGTCCGTGTTTAATAAAAGTTTTTTAAAGTCTAAAATAAATCGAATTTTGTCGCGACTTATAGAAAAGGTTGCTCTAGCTACGACGTGTCTTACGGTTGCTTGGACGGTGGCGAAGATGGCAATGGTGAGGTAACGGCCGAGAAAGGTGTCGGCAATGAAGCCGCCGAGCAAACAGAGCATGAAAGAGGTGCCGAGGAAGTTGGTGACTGTGTTGGCGGAGTTAGCATTACCCAGATGCATGGTTCCAGTCAAGTAAGTCACCAAGTTCACAGCGATACCTAACGTGGTCAACCTCTCGCATGCTTCCGCACCTGATATGAATATTGAGCACAAACGTTACATGAACCGTTATTAATTAGTTATTTATTAATTGAAGAAGAAAAGCTTTGCTAGCTGAGCTAGGACGGTGAGAGGACCTAAAATCATGGCGGCGGAGGTCCATCCGCCGGATTTGGAGCGCTCGGCGGGGCGGCCTTTGTAGTCCCAAGCATCTGGGAGGGTTTTCCCTTGTGTTTGGGGGAGATCAGTGGTCATGTCTGGTACTACTATGGCACTTTGTGACTTGTGTTTTGTTATGTGACTGAGAAAGGGGGGGTTTGGATAATAAGCAGAGATAAGAGAATATGAGACTGTTATGGCACAAACAGGTGGAGGCTTGGTGGCCTTTATATAGTGGGAACCTGGGAGCCCCACATTGTTACAGAAACTCTATTATATTGGTGGCTTAAATTAAAATGACACCTGTTACCCCAAGCTTAATTCCCCAATCCCCAATCTAGGCTCAAATAATGACGAAAGTATTTAAAAAATAATAATAATGATTCCTATTATTAATATATCTGGAATCAAGGGAACGTTAAAGGGATTGAAATGTTCGTACTAGTATTTTCTCGACACCTTGCACCTTTTATATATCCGAACTTTAATTTATTCACCATTCAATCGTTAGATCAGTTAGCTTTACTTTGCGCACATATGTATATGTTGTTATGTTACAATGTGCTTTTTGCTTTACGTAAGGTAGGAGAACATAAACTAAAGTAGCTGATATGGGGTTTGTGTCTTTTTTGGGCAGATCCACTATTTGCTTTTTGTGGTGACGTGTAAAGTGCTATAAGTTAAAACTCAAAACCATGTTTGCTTTACTGGCATGTAATCTCCTTTAACCAACAATCCAAGTACTGCTAGCTAATCTAATTGCTAGTTTCTTTCAGTAACAGAGCCTTATTAATTTGTTGCGTATATGAACGCTTCGTAGTACGATGATAAGATGTAAAAGAAGCAAGCCAAAAATAGGGGTTAAATCATCACAAGGGAATCCAATAAATTAGTAAAACAATGCCATTATTTTATCTTTGGTTAAAGACTTAAAGTTATGGTCTTTTCTTACCTAATAATAAGATTAGTACTTCTAGTTACTTATCTCTATTCATTTATTTTTGACGGGAGATTGTACTTGTTCTTTTATACATACCACGTACAAAAGGCATATAAGTGCTTTCATTTCTTTCCGCGGTTTTTCTTGGTCAAAATAATCTTCATATGTTTTTCTTTGAAAAAGATACTAAAATTCTGACATTTTTTTTAATAGGCCACTTAGTGAAGAAATCAACCACTCACTCAAGAAGATTAATCAAAGTTTTGAGACACTTACATAGGGGGGGTCACTGTACATATCTACTCGGGGTCACTCAACCTTTTGTTATGACATTTTGTTTTTAAAGGAGTGAATTGTTCTTACTTCCACGCTTCTTCCCAATCCCAGGTATACAAGCTGAACCAAAAGTCTGAGTCTTTGACTAAATCGTCGCTGCATGTACAAATGTATAAGTAAACTAGTTAATTCGTGCTTGCTGTCATGCTGATAATTGTGCACTTCAAAGTCTCATCACTTCTCGAAGAAAATCTATATAATTTTCCTACCCTCAAATCATTACATATTCTTGCAATGCAATAATACAGTTGTATTAGTATAATATTTTTTTTCTTAAACAGTTACTAACATTAGTTGTATCTAGTTGACTGAGAGTGCTTTCCTTGGTCTTCATGCATACCCAACTGTGATAGAACCGATACTTTCGCAATTTGAGATAATAATTCATGTCGACCACAAATTAAATACGCAAATCAAAGTCATTTTCGGTCCTTTACTAGTGACCTATTATCATCTTTTGATTCTTAGACATTGTTCCTTTCATTATATCTTTGGGGACAGAAATCGATTGGCTAATTAAAAGATTTTTCGTTTTCATTAATAAAGGGATCAGGACATAAGTAATTTGTACTTATGCTGCTTAAGATGGAGTAGTACTACTAGTCATGACTCATGTATGTATGGCAGGACCTATTTAAGGACCCGCCTCTTGGGTACAATTTTTCTTCGAGTAATTATAACAAATGGCCTTTTGTTATACTTCACTTTAATAAAGGTTGGCCATTTTTTCTTTCCAGAAAAAAAAAGTGGAATTTTTATTTTTATTTTTTTTTCAATTATAGCTACATGATCGTACGTTTATATCAATTTTTATTGGGAGTATTTAAGATATGATCAATATATCAATTTTTATAATATATATATATAAAATAGATTGATACATTCGGCCATTTTGTTAAAGAATATGAAAAACCAACATTTATTTAAAGGCCCGAAATTCAGTCATTTTGCTTAGAAGCCTTTTCCTTAGCCACAGGCCTACGACAACAAGGAGGATAGGATTCAATTATTATAAGCTCGCATCAAGCATAATTAGCTGATCTCATCAGAATATATTGCATTAATCCTTGGTCACTGCATGTATTACAGAGGTTCTCTTGTAGCTTGAGATGTCATATATACGATAATGCTATCCACATAATCAAATTATGTTGTGATTGCTATGATATATTTGAAAAGGGATTCGAATTCAGGACTTTTTGCATTGGTATAATCAAAGTGTGTGTAGTTACTTGCATAAATTTAATATATTCAATATTCCAAGACTGGGTATTATATAAGTAAACTTCATTCCCTGTACCTGGTTTCTAATTTTCCAATTGCGTTGTTCAATTAATAATTAATAATTGGATTGATGAGTCTCAAATAGAGTGGCAATTACGGTCAACTGTGACAGAAGAATATTAATGCAAATATAAGCAAAACAATATTAATTATATAAGAAAACAGGAGATAGCGTCTTTCAGAGAGAATGACATATATGTCCAAACGATGTTTCACATCGACAAAAAATTTTGACAACATAATAAGAGATAGGCTTTTCTGTTCGATTTCCTTTTCCCTTACTGTTGGAAAAGAAGAGGTTATTTTAATATTTCTTTTGAGCATAGTGGCTAGGTAGTGAGATGATATGGCTTATTTACGTCCAAGACCACTTTTTATTATTATTATTATTATTATTTTTTATTTTTTGTGTCATAAGAGTAACACCAAATTCTGCCAAATTCGAAAAAAAAAAAAGAAAATTGGACGGCCTAAAATAATAAAAGTATTATAAGCTCACTATAATGATTTAGAAATTAAAGAAGTCAATTTATACATGGAACTAGGAAAAAAAAATGGTGGTCAGTATTAATCCAAGAAATGGCCGGTTCACTAATGTAATGACACTTAATTCGCTGCAAAATCTCTATCTTTTACTTGGAATTAATTTCCACCACTACTTTTAAGGATCACGGAAAGAAAATTATAATTGATACGAACAGGTAATTGAATACTTTATGTCTAGCTACTAAAACAAAAGAAGAAGGAAGAATAATAAAGCCATTAAAGTTGCATTCAATACGATAAATTTATTGCGTCAGCTATAAGTAAAATAATTCGAAAAAAGAACGGAAAAGAAAAGAAAAGTATATGCGAAAAAGACCTTTCTTGTTTAGTTCTATTGAGAACCCTCCTTAGTAAGCGAATCTTTCATTTTTCTTTGTGGGAGTACGATCTGTGGTTGCTAATACTATATTCATATTGACTATATGGTCTATAGATGAGGTATCCAAATGTATATTTGATCAGAAAAAAATATTGGGGTACTGTAAAGCAAGTCAAGAGCAGTATGGCAACTTTTTTTATTTTTATTTTTTAACTTTTTTGAGCTGTGTCTGGTTCATTACAGTCATTTAACTCTTATAGAAAGCAACTGATGTCAGCTACCTTCTATATTAAGAAATTAAGTTCAGTAATCATGCATTTAAAACAAAAAAATTACGGTATCAGATAGGATCTCTCAAGTTCCAAGTATTCTTTCATGTGCTCCAAAGGCCATTCCACCAGACAAGCTAATGACAAGTGGATCGAATTATACATACATAAAAAATTATACATTAAGCTATATATTTTAAACAATTGTATTGCATCTAATAGTATATACTAATTGGTTCCTTTGTCTCTTGGCTCAAATGTTAATTCTATTAATTAAGTAATGTCTATAATAGAAGAGAGAGATACAGGGGCGACTTTTGAGATAATATGAAGGGTCAGGTCTCATTACTCGTCCCATGTTTATTTTGTATACAAATTGTAGACGTGTATATATATATATAAGACTTTTATTAAGGACACCAATCTAGTAGGTATTTTTTTTTACCTATGTAAAAGTATCATTTTGACCAATGAAAATTTTTTTTTGCATATTTTTTTATATTAAAAAATAAGAGAGAGAAATAACATTAATGATATACGTCTTTTCATGCATTTTATTATAGTAGTTAGATCACCGTTGGATGATGATCTAACAGCTAAAAAAAAAAATACTTACACATAAGTAAAAAAAAAAAATACCTATTGGATTAGCAATCTTTATTAATATACAAGTATATATATGACCTAAAAGCTTTAGGCATACGCGTTGGACGGCTCATGCTTTCTTGTACTTTATCAAACAATGACATTATTTATGTCACAATAAATACAAGAAAAATAAAAGTAAATCCTATATGAAAAAAAATCGTGTGGCGACGTACGGCCAAATTAATAAGATGTATGAATTAATAATTTTGATAATTAGACCAAACCATATTCTGTGATCATCTATATATGATGTGGCAACTCCACACCAACGTGCTTATCATGATTAAAACTCCAGGGGCTCCTCGGGTTGGTGCCATGTAATTATTGACATGGTTTTTTTTTCATCAAGATGGGTCAACGCCTGCTGATTATCAAAGTCTAATTAATCTGATTTGGTGCCTAACTGCACTCTTTGCTTGGCTTATAATATCCGTGTTTGGTTTTGCAGCCAATAAGATGCATAAGAATCTCCAGCAAATGCAGCTTTATCTTCTATATATTGGTATATACCATTTAACAATTTATGTCGGAGAGTATATGTTATAAATAATTGTGGTACGCATGCCTTTATCTCATAAAATAATAATTCTAAGTTTGAAATTTGAATTTTTGTAATATTAAATTTCAGATCTAATAATATATCCCTATTCTCTGCACGCATGCAGTCCACATATTATACGTTTAGAAAATTGAATAATGTGTTTACAACTCTTATATTGTCATCTGTAGAAATTTAATTTTTAACAAGGATAAAATTGTATGTTTATCCCCGAATTATTGTTTATATAGAATTTTGTCCTTTAAATTATTTCACTGTATAAAAATCTCTCCTAAACTATTTGATTGTAGAAAAAATTCTCCTTTTACTACCTTCTATCCATAACTCAGACGAAACTATAATGTGTCACTCCAAAACAAGATTAATCAAAACTTTTATAATTAGATTTAATACCTTCGCTTATATACTCTTAGATTAAGTGCC
This sequence comes from Trema orientale, assembly GCA_002914845.1. NCBI lineage: Eukaryota > Viridiplantae > Streptophyta > Magnoliopsida > Rosales > Cannabaceae > Trema > Trema orientale. The sequence goes on from JXTC01000061.1 coordinate 801,343, forward strand.
AAATTCTTCTGTTTTCCTTCGACTAATCCCCAACCTCCATTAAAGCTAAAAACTAGCCCTTTCTGTTACCTTCTGTCTACACTATAGTCTTTCATTTGCAAAGAATTTGTTACAAAACTCTCTTTAATACACTCTCAATTCGTAAAATCAAACTCCTTAAAAACATGAATTTAATGATATAATCTTGTGTTATATTTTATAAAAAATAATATACATACCATAACAAGTTTTCTCATCTTTCATTTCATTTTCAAAAGGAATCTTTAATGAAGGATATCAATGATGATGAAGAAGAAGGAGAAGAGACGGAGTCCTGGACATGAGCGTGTTCATTTTTTTATTTTTGACGTTTGATTTGGGTTTAGGAGAATTGGGTCAAAATTTAGAAACTGAATAATTCTTTTAATCCCAAAAAAAAAATGAAAAAAAATTACGTAAATACTATAATGATCTTATTACCCTCTAGATTATCCTAAATAGGAAAATATATCATCATTCTGTCACAAAAGGTAGCACAATGAGCGTTTTTTTCACAATCGAATAGTTCTGGGAGATTTTTATAAAGAAAAATAATTTAAGAGATAAAATTCTATACAGATGATAGTTTAGGGGATAGAGATACAATTTTTTACTTTAACAATATAAACAACATGATGATAAGTCTCTTTGCAATATCAATGTGCACGAATTGACTTATCATTTTTCCTCTCATTTATATACATACAGAGATCAAGTTCAGTACTATATACATTAATGTGAATTAATTAGTATAATACGATATGTCATATATAATTAGAAAATGATGATGATACATTTTGAATAGTAGTTGTGGCAGTGTGGTCCGAGTGACCTGCATGTGAACAAAAACCTTTGACAGTTCAATGAACTGTGTTGGTTGATTAATTTGGTCACGAGTTTCAGTAGTTTGGAGTTCAATTTTTTTTTTTTTAAGATTAATAATATGTGTGTGCGTATATATATATATATATTAGTTTGATCAAAGGGCTGTACTTAATGGAACGGGATTAGTCATGAGCTAACTGGGATAAGGTCTAGGTTGCGGGCATGATAAACTTTGGAGAAATATATATATTCATCCAGTGGCTTGTCCAATAATTATAAACGATAATATTGAAAATTGTACTGGTACTACAGTGTCCAATATAACTTATGGGATGATCCCGTGATCAAGTAGTGGCAAAAGGCGTAATGCTCACGAGTTAGAGATCAGTACGATAATTAAAAACAATAATGGATTATTGATATGTCAAATTGCATGTGTTATAGGTTATCTTTTATCGCTTACAACGAAGACTAGTCATCTAAAAACAAGGAAACATGACGACAAAATACTTCACAAAGAAAATCGAAAACGGATAATTGTAATTTGTATGTAATAAATGATGAGGTATCGGTATTATTATTAGTAAATATATATATATATTAATGTATTATATCAATGATTTAAGAAATGAGCCGTTAATATTTCTACCTGTTACCATGACGTCAAATAAGATATATATATATTTACATTTATTAAAGAAGTCATATGCATAGTATTAAATCATTAATTCATTTTAATTTATACTTTAATAGTACAAACTATTCATTTCATATTTGACTTTAATTTTTCTTTTGCTAATTCATATGTTGAGAGTTAGTTCAATTAGTTGAGGATATGTTCCTTTCAGAAAAATATACATAAATACGTAAGGGTATGTATTTATCTAACAATTCAATCTCTATCAGAAAAGTAAGCACCTCTTTTACTTCAATTTACACTCAATTTATTTTTGCTATTAATTATAATTATGTATACACATATATGCATTATGACAATCTCTATTTTGTTCTTCACATGCTTATTTTACTACTAACTTAAACGTACAATCTCTATTTTCTTCTTCACATACTTATTTTACTACCTAAGTTAACACTCCCTTTTTTTTTCTTCGCATATACTAATTATTTTACTACTACGTTAAATACTTTCCGTTTCGTGCTTCACGTACCTATTTAACTGCTAAATTAAACACTCTCTAGTTTCTTCTTCGCACATTTATTATTATTTTTCTATTAATATCAATTTAGTCCGCTACAAAATTAAACATTCTCTATTTTCCTCTTCACATACTTATCTAACTAAAATTATTGGCAATAAGCTGACTGTGGTGGCACTGGTAGCTCTGGGCCAAGAATGACAAGAGAGATTGGGCCAAGCCCTACTATCATTCCACCTGTGGTACCAGTAGATTCCGAATGTGGCGCTGTCTAGGGGTACGCGATGACATCACAGTTTTTTTTTTTTTTTTTTTTCTGAGAAAAAAAAAAAACTACTAGATTATATATATATAAGATGATATATGTACATATCATATTACCTCTTCACATACATATACAAGAACACTTCATATATACATCCCAGTGGTCGGGGAGGATGCATCTGACGCAAGTCCCTCCTCAACATATGGTTACCTTATTAACTATTCTATCTCTTTCAAAATAATGTGCACCTCTATGGCTTTTGTACTTTTTATCTTGATGAAGCTACTCAGATCACTTGCATCAGGGGCTTTTGCACATATATTATATACATACATATATATATATATAAACACACATATACGTACGTATATTATGTTCTTTTTCTAATTTATCAAGACCAATACTCTACTTTCTTCCTTGCATAGTTGTTGTAATAAAACATCTTTTCAATAAAGAAAAACTTTAGATATTATGAGGAGTGAACAATTAACCTGGAAACCTGTTAGCCCCTTAGTCGGTGACTAGAACCGTGTCATGGAGAGAAGCGGCACCATGACACGAGTTCAAGGTGGAGGATGCACGCGGCGCACACCAC